>JAZEWT010000030.1:2154643-2176442 GCA_036362905.1 Mordacia mordax
CAAGCAGTGGTTACGAGCGCTGGATCTGAGTGCTGGACCCAAGCAGTGGTTACGAGCGCTGGATCTGAGTGCTAGACCCAAGCAATGGTTACGAGCACTGGCTCTGAGTGCTAGACCCAAGCAGTGGTTACGAGCACTGGATCTGAGTGCTAGACCCAAGCAGTGGTTACGAGCACTGGCTCCGAGAGTGGTTACGAGCGCTGCCTCGGAGCGCTTGGTAGACCGTTCAGATCCAGCACCATGGCGGTGCGGAATGTGCGCGCCGCACCAACCGGACTGCACCGCCTCCACGGTTCTGCTGTCGTTCCTGATGAAGCCTTGTTTCGGGATCGGAATGCGGTCGGCATGCGGCCTGAGGAGGGGGCTTATCAGATGGATTTAATAGTGGGGGGGGGGTGGCAAAGGATGTAGATGGGTGATGGCAATGGTGGCAGTGACCACTCAAAAATGGGATGGCGTTCAAAGTTTTCCCTTTAAGTCTGAATACCCATCTCCCCGCTGGACTGATCTGGATTTAAAGCAGTGGGTTCGTTTTAGTCTGCTTCCCATTGTCCGCCCTTCAGTGGTGCCCGATGCAGGGCATACCAGTGCCAGGTGTGAAAGTGGCGGATTGGACGGTGGGATGCCGGGAGATTTGTACGTAAAAATGTAAGCATCATCATAATCATCGTCGTCGTCATCCTCGTCCAGGGGGAAGTATGATTTTACTGCGTTCGGTTCCACGCCGTCGATAGGCTCACAGTTTTCATAATAATAATGCAATTGAAATGCGCGGCGCAAATGCCACGGCTGGTCGTGAGTGAGACACGGATACGGAGGTGTGAGGAAACCACAGAGGTGGTGGTAAGGCAGCTACGCAGTCATGTGGCACCAACGTTTACCATACAGCCACTCAGCGAATGAGTTTTTAAAAATTGTCCAAGGAAACCGGTAAGCCCCCGAGGAAGCGCACGCATAAGAGAGGGAGAACACACAAACGCTACACAGAATGGAGCATGAGCCAGGAATCGAACTGCCTCGGGCAAGACGTTCGTTCGGTGATGATGCACGGATATGACCGCTCTGCCACCGTGATAGTGGAGAGCATCTGAGGAGATGATGGGGAGTGTGGGAACCCCACCCCCATCCATCGCGAGATGGATGCGTAGATACATTCGCACCGACATTTAAAACAAATCACTCGGCGCTAAATATCTCTCTTTCTCCGGCGTCTGTTTTTCAATGGCCACGGAGCTGGATGCGAGCTGTAGCCTTTGAACCCGCTACGGCCATTGATGGAGACACTCTGCCACCACCCACTGCACGTCTCCTCTCATTGTCAGGACCGCTTAATCCTGTACAGGGTCGCGGTGAGCCGGAGCCTATCCCGGCAGACACAGGGCGTAAGGCAGGGACATACCCACGATGAGACGTCAGTCCATCACTGGGCACTGAGGGAAATTTAGTCTGCAAGCCAATTAACCTATGCAGCAGCATGTTTTTGGACTGTGGGAGGAAACCGGAGTGCCCGGCAAAAACCCACGCAAACACGGGGAGAGAACATGCAAACTCCACACAGAAAGGCACCCGAGCCGAGATTCGAACTCGGGACCTTCTTGCTGTGAGGCGACAGCGCTACCCACTGGGCCACCGCGCCGCCCCCTCCGCTAATGTGATTTATAATTCAACGTCTGTGTGCGTGTGGCCATGGTGGCCCAGCTTGTGCTTGAGTGCTGAGTTCATTTGATTTGTTACACGGATGGTCCCACTTAGTCACTTGCGGAGTTATTTTACACGGGAGATCCGTGGTGCTGCGTGAGCAGAGCCACAGCGACAACAGCAAAGACAAAAGCGTCGATGTCTCAGTAGTTGTGCGCAGCAGAGTCCTCAAGGAATATCGCACAACTAACAAACGCGACGCTCCATGGTCAAAAATAGAAATCAGAAAGATGCCTGATGATGCCTCCAATGTGGCAGGCGAAACGTCGCGAAGGAGAGAAGAGGGACGCTTGAATCGGATATCACGACAAAGCAGCTTTCTCGAGCAATTCTCATTCATCGAGCGGTAAAGCCTTGCGGTGGAGTTGATGTTTTGTGTCCACGATGGTTGCTCAGAGCAGATCCATGCACGATGCAGAATGCGTTTCGTTCTCCTTGGGTGGTGGACATTTCAGCCGGTGGACTATCGGAACTATGTTATTGTCCCTGTAGCGTGGAATTTACCCATGTGTTTATATAGGTTATAAACACGGATGTGAATATCACAGATCTACTTCTGAGTTTCCTACTTGTGACCGTTGATCCACACAGCACTGATAAATGTTTATTATAAGAACATAAAATACGCAGTGAGCTTGCAAGTCCTGAATGTAGCAGCGCTTACTGCCACTGATGGTAATATTTATCGTAAACTTTATCCACGTTAACTACAGAACCATGCTTAATTAGATGTTTATTTTGCAGTCGCTGCTGTGTAGGTCACGACCATAAACTCACTAGAGTTCACTTGAGAGCCCAGGTTATTTAAAGCGGATGCTTGGATTCAATCCTAGCGGCCCGACGCCGCTGCTCTGACCAGAGTCACTGTAGTTGACTTGTGCAGCCAATGCTACAGCTTCCCCTACACTCTGAAGGGTATTCGCTGTGGTGTTCCCGTGTCAATGTTTACACACCACCGAGTTAATCAGTGATCAGAGGAATGGACCGCGATGTGGGGTAGAATTACAGTTACATCGTAGGATGGCAGCGACATGGGGAAGGCCTTCATTCAGCAGTGGATTGACCGTGACTGATAACGATGAAAGCCTTTCCATGCGGAATGCGCCTGAGCGCGGGTTTCTTGAGAAATTCCCGGCAGATTTTGACCTTTAGACCCACTGGCCTTGTTCATGAAGATGGAATAATGATGTCTCGGTTGACCAAGCTTTAAGTCACGCTTCAGTTTTTAATTTAACCTCGTACAGTGGATGGACACCCCTTGCACTGTAATCCCCCTGCCCGCCCTGTGGCGACACAAACACACCGCAGGGAGACCACTGGTGTGGACATCATCCACAGCCACCGGTCCGTGGGGCAGAGCCAGCACTCACTCTCAGGCAGCAGGGTGGTGGCGCGGTGGTAACATCCGCGCCGTTTCCTCTGGGATCTCTGATTGCCTTCCACAATAAAAAAAAGATACTCCTTAATTGGTCAATGACATCATAATTTATAGAATGCATTGTCTGGAAAGTGTTGACGCTGGCTGACTGCATGGCTCCCTTCCCCCTGCCTCTGTAATGATGTAAAACGCCATGGACGAGGGCGTCTGCTGAATAATAATGAATATTAATAAACACCTGGTGACCCCAGCCCGATGGCTGCTCATGGCCAACACCAGTGACGATTGTCTGACCCGTGGAGATTGCGACTTTCTGTGTGGGGATTGTGTGGTTTGTTTGGTGTGGGCTTTGTCCGGATTCATGGGATTCATCCCACAACTAAAAGACAACTCGTTAATTGGCCCATAACATGACTATGGACGAGCCCCGTGTCCGGCGGGTTGGCACCAGCTAACCGTATGGTTGCCTTACCCCCACCTCTGTGAAGTTTACTCTCGGCTTCGATCAAATACCATCGACAGTGAACTCGTACCGTGCCCGCTATGTAGTGATATTAAATTAATGAATGGGCGACCACCACCACCACGCAGAGCAGCTGGCGTAGTTGGCCACTACGGGACTTCGATGTCAGTAGCATTGTGCTGTACTTCTATGCTCTTCACCTTCACACGAATCCCCTTACCGGTGTGACAGAAATAAGAGTCCCCGTGGCGCGGGGAGGAGGGGGTTAGTGGGTCGCCAACACGACTGTACTGTACACGTACGTATCTCGAGTCTCCGTGAAAAAGGACGCTTGCAGTGGATGATTTGTAAACTGGAGCTGCCCGGTTGTGAACCGACCACTGCTCGGCCGCACCACTCCCGTGCCACACTCCCAAACACTCCCACACACTCTCACTCCGCAGCTGAGTTCCTGGGCATCTTCAAATCCCATCTCAAGACTCGCTCGTTCCGCCTTGAAGTTCTCTGGCTGCGACTGCTCACTGCTGTGTGCTTGAATGATGGCTCGCTGTTGACCTGCGCCTGCTCAGGAAAACATTCCTTTTTTGTTTTGAACGGTTCTGTTATTTATTACTTGACGTCCTTCATTGATTTATGGTCATTATTTTATTTTATTTGATCTATTCTGATGTTGTTGACGTGCCGTTCTCTCCACAGCTCTGTGCAGCGCTATGTGTCCCTCTGGTGCTTTAGAGATGCAAATATTATTAATAACTCCGCGCGCCGCGCTCCAAAACATTTTACGCAGAATGCGCTTCCCCATCACAGGTCACGACATCTCTGGCAAACCGCCTGAACCGCAAGCGTTATCCTTCACCTCGGCACCCAAACATACGACGCTGAGTTCCACGTCGCTCCCTCGACCACCCGTGGAACCCGCACGCATTATAAATGACGAGGACTATTATTGTTATTATTATTGCCTGTGATAATGTGCTCGTGTGGTGACCTAGGTGAACGTGACCTGTGATGCAGCGCCACGGAGGCAACATCAAGAGTTGATGGATCACCGCGTAAATGTTGTGAAACTCCCTTTATCTTGAGCGCCGATGTCACTATGTCCTGACTCGCCGGGGATGGCAGTCGAGCAAGTGGATTTGATCTCCATCTGTTTACACCGTTCTCATATTTTGTCCGTTTCTCTTTAACTGCTGTGAGAAAGCGGGAGTGAATGGATGCGCACCGGGCCCATTTTCGTGGCTTTGCTGATGATCTCTTGCAGCACAGCGTTTGGAGCATGCGCTGACGATCTGCCGTTCTCATCCTGTGTTGCAGCTCTACCACGTGGCCTACGTGCTCATCAAGTTCGCCAACTCACCGAGGCCAGACCTGTGGGTGCTGGAACGGTCCACGGATTTCGGGCACTCGTACGCTCCGTGGCAGTACTTCGCTTGTGAGTGCGCTCACCGTGTTCCGCGAGTTCATCCGGCGTACACCGCTGTGTGTCCAACGTTCAATGTCCGTGTCTGAGTTGATGATCTCGTCGATGGCTTCTGTGGTGAGATTACGTGCGATGTCTGAGCGGTGGACTTTCAATCTTTGTGCTGCCCGGCGGTCTGCAGCAGTGATGTGCTGCTTCATCTATAATGAGCTGCAGTCGCACAGCGGTGATGTGCTGCTTCATCTATAATGAGCTGCAGTCGCACAGCAGTGATGTGCTGCTTCATCTACAATGAGCTGCAGTCACACAGTGGTGAGCGGGAAGGCAGCTACGCAGTCAGCTGGCACCAACATTTATCGGACACTTCAGCCCCTATGTATTGTGTCCGCTAATTCACGAGTGTTGCTGAGTTATCGGACAAAATGGGAGTCCCTACGTAGAATATGAGAAGAACACAAACTCCACACTGAGAGGTTGCCCAAGGCAGTATTTAAACCGGCTTGGGCAGAGGCTTCTCACTGTGGGGTGTGGGTGTTACCACTGCACCATTCTGCCTCCCAGTGTAGATTCAAATTGAATGTAATTGATATGTTTGTGTGGTCATTTAGTGTCTGGACTGAGATCAACAACTCGACCCACCGAAGCACCCAGTTTAATTGGAGGCAGCTTCCCGATTCGGACCCAGGATCTCAGTGGTGCCAGCAGAGCACCCTGTCTGACCTTTGAGTGACCCAGCGACATCCACCATTGCATTGCTGAGTATGTCTGTGTTTATGAAACTTTATGGCTTCAATTGGCTTTGCCAGCAGCACAACTCCCCAGACCCGATATCGCGATTGTCTCAATTGGGGGTGCGTCCTTTGATCTCCCTTGTGTTGGGGAAGGCGGGTTTACCAGACCCTCTGAGTAGATTGTTGCACGGATCATGTTTGCCAGTGTTTTTGATGCCTTATCTGATAAGCACATAAGGGAACGCTTCAGATTCCATTGATTCAAAGCATTTTGTGACTAATCAGCAATCGAGTAAAGGAAACGAGATTTATTTTTTGTCTCCGATCTGATATCGATGTGTGTGGCCGATAATGAGATGTGCACTTTTTTGCTGAATTCTATTTAGAAAGAGTGAATTTTTGAAATATAAACTTAAAAATAATTTGCCATTAAATTATATGATCAGTAATGTCATCATCTTGCTTTTAACGTAATGTATTTATTTAGGAACAGTTTGTTTCTTATTCAATATCTACTGTTATGGAAATATAGAAATAAAAAAAATGTTCATAAGTAAACATTTTTAAATTGTGTATTGATGTAGGTTTTTGGGCCTTGATCTAAGAGAAATGCTTTCCGTAACTGTTCGTTCGAAATAACCGTTCAGACTTTTCCTTCTCTGTCCTTCACGTTGTTTCACCTCTCACGTTGAAGGCGTCATCACTTCTCTCAAAAGATGTCCCGCCCAAGGCAATTCAATTCCCATCTTGGGCACCTTTCTATACAAGCCTGTGTGTGTGTTCTCCTCCTGTTCTGTTTGGCTTTCCTCCAGGTTTTCCGGTTTTCTTCTACGACTGAATATAAAAATCAGCTCATTAATTCGATTGGTTGCTGACATCAAAACACACCGGACGTAGGGTCTGGTGGACTGGCTGCCTTCCCCCACCTCGCTGCGGTTGTCTCGCGCCTCCCAAGTTATTCTCGCTGCGAATGCGTACCCTCGACATTGAATCTGTGTACTTTGTAATTTGATTATTGTTTGACAAACCATCGGGGCGAGTGGAGCCCGACGCTCCAGTAGTGCAGAGTGGCCACGTTGCCGCGCCTTGCCTCGTTGTGCGTGCGTGCGTGCGCGTGCGTGTGCGCGCGCGTCGCCTGTGCGGCGCCGTTGCGCAGCTTCAAAGACCGACTGCTGGGAGCTGTTTGGAGCGAACACCCTGGAGCGGATCCGGAGTGACGACGACGTCATCTGCACCACGGAGTACTCGCGCATCGTGCCGCTCGAGGATGGGGAGGTGCGCTCGCTCTGCGCCGGCGTCCCGCGCGCCCGCGCCTCGTGACGCGGCGCCATGGCCGCCACGCCGCCACTCGGCGCGCTGCGAAGCGGCTCAACCCCGATTCTCGAACTGGTTCTGAGCCACCCCTAGGTCGACTCGGCCTCAAATGAGTATGCGGTGCGCAGTGTAAATATCAGTGCTCGGGAGCCACTAGGGAGACAAAGACTGCCACCCACCACCTCATGTACAATGCCGGGCGTTAGAGGATCTCAGCACATGTCCCCACAGTTTATTAAGCTTATACTGGGGACCTTTGCCTTTGTAATGGGTGACGACCCCCTCCGGTTGAAACCACACTTTACCCAACCAAATGCGATCTGCCCATCGCCTAACCGCGGCGGCGCATTTACCCGTTCATGTCTGTGGTAGAAAAATCAAATAACGTGAGTGGGATGACGAGTCTGGGCAGCACGGCCACAGCGAATCCCTCGTTCCGAGGATGGTTTCCACTGCCACGTGGCTGCCACCCCGAGCTTAGAAGCAATCAGGACACCGGGAAACTAGCGCCCTAAAACAAACTCCTATACTCCTGTGATGAGTCCACTGTGAAACTATGTAATGGCACACTTATAGCAGTGACTCTTTATGTATAGCGTGGCCCGTATGTCTTGTGACCCCATTTTAATTCACTCGTAACATTGTTTTTCCTTTGCTCATTCATCAGCGTTTAAAATAATCCCCTATTTATTTATTTGAGTGAGTTATTACAAGTTTATACACCACGGTATTGGAGGAGTTCATTGGCGACCACTCCTGTGTAGCCTCAGTCAGTACAAGTCAAGAACTGGATGTATGGTCAGCAACGCTTAGCCTTAGTGGGCCGAGTCGTGGCACAGTGCTAACAGCTACGTCTCACATGAAGTACTGCCCGATGCAGTTCGATTGCTGCCTCGGGCACCATTCTGTGTGGAGTTTGTATGTTCTCCCACTGTTTTGCGCGAGTTTCCTCCGCATTCTCCAGCTTCCTCCTACACATGAAAAAAACCCCATCAAGTAATTGTCTGAAGACATCATAATAATATAGGATGCAGTGTTTGGTAAATGTTGGCGCTCGCTTGCTGCATGGGGCTGCCTTCCCCCTCCCCACCTCTCTGTGATTTCTTTACACCTTTATATCTGAGTCTCGTTCATGAGCAGGCATGGAATGTGCACGCGTTACAAATTGTATTATTATTAAAGTATGTTTCTGCTAACGTATGGGCACACGAGACATCATGGGTTGCGGAATATCTCGGTTTAGGAATACGAGGGAACAATGTGTGCAGTCGTGATGTTGAGAGGGATTTCCAACTTAGTACGAGGGATCCGGGAGCAAATAACGGGACATTTAAATTATAGTTTTGTGGGACATTAAATGTTTTTGCACTGGGACCACGAGAAACGTCATTTCGTTCCTCTATATACTGTAATTGTGTTCGGATGGAATGACAATAAAGTTTATCTGGTAGACTTCCTGGGATAGTTGCCTCAAAAAGAGATCCCAGCAAAACCGGGACAGTTGGCAACTCTCAGTGGCTGCCCTTGGCTGCACACCGCTCCACACGTAGTTGTGAAATGATCCTCCCATCCGCTTCCACGAGATTTCAGAAGCGCTCTCAGCAGCTGCATCCCACGCAGCCATTGTTAGCGGCGCAAATAATGCCGTTCCCTCCTTTCGTGCGGTCTCACCGGCCGACGGAGCGAGCGGGGAACCCCAACCCAGCCACTTTCCCCAATCGTGAGTCACGCACGCAATGAGACCCTGCGAGTGAAAGCGCACCACGCACTCGCCTTGCAGGACGTTGGCCCTAAAGATGATCTCCTCCCTGGAGGCCGACAGTCCTCTGACAGGTGAATGTGCCGCTAGCGTTTATGATCAGGGCCCACTTTCACTTGGTGTTTATTCAGAGCTGAAAGTAGTCCGGTACGGCGTGCTGATAATAAAACGGCTGAAGCATTCAGCATAGTACAGGTGGGAAGGGGGTTTGCGCTATGACCGTACCACTAAGAAACTTAACTTTCATTAGCCCCTGGCCTATATGCACGTTCATGCTGTCTACACCAGCAAACGGCAACACACGTGCGCACGAATGCACGCATGTACGTACGCGCGGCGAGAACCCAATTACATCCCACGCGGGCCACGAGGGAGATGATCCACGGGCAGGTCGCGACATCGCCTCTCGCATCGCGCCGCTGTGCTTCGCCAGGTCGTCATCTCGCTCGTCAATGGGCGGCCCGGCTCCACCAACTTCTCCTACTCGGAGGTTCTGCGCGACTTCACCAAGGCCACCAACGTGCGCCTGCGTTTCCTCAGGACCAACACGCTGCTCGGCCACCTCATGGCCAAGGCGCAGAAGGACCCGACGGTGACGCGAAGGGTGAGACCCTCCCCCTCCCGTGAGATGGCTTGAATCGGGGGTGGGGGGTATGGGGGCGGAGGAGGGGGGTGGTGTTCTGGTGACACAAAGCCCTGAGGGTTGTAAGTGTAAGGAGGTTTCAATGCTATTTAAGGACAATAATAATAATAGTGTAGCGCTTAAGACCTGCGCATATTCATTCACTCTCGAAAAGAGAGGAGAACGATTAGGAAGCTCAGAGAGGCATGGCAAGCGAAAGGTAACCTCACGGGAAGTTTGCATCACCATAGGCCAGATACTGGAGGTGGCTGTATCCTCTACACGTGAAGATGCTCTCGACCAAAAATAATGTGTCCCATGCTCCAAGGTCTGCCTTCTTATTCTGTCATTATTCTTGACCTTTGACAATCATCCCTTCTCGCGATATTTCCTGCCCATGCCCAGTTACGTTTCATAACAGTTTGTACATCAACAATATGCACATGTTCTCTAAACCACGTGTTCCTGTTTCCAAGTGCAATTTCCAAGCCTGCCGTGGGAATACTTTGACCAGTTTTCATTTTAGTGGAACAAACACACGCCCCGAGTGATGAATGCTCGGGAGTGCCGGCGATGGGGATTCATAGGGATGTTGCCGTGGAAGATGGAGCGTAAATGGTCGCAGCTGCGCAATAATAATGTTATTAATGATAATAATCTACAACGTATAACGCTCCGTGCAGTTTTGTTCGCTCTCAGAGAGAGAGAACAACCCAGAGGTGAGGGAGGGTGAGGCAGCCATGCAGCCAGCCAGCGCCAACATTTGCCAGACACTGCACCCTCTATATTAAGATGTCATCAAGCATAGAGTGAGTGTTTTTTGGCTATGGCTGAAAACCGGAGTACCTGGTGAAACTCCACATGAACACAAAGAGAACACATACATGCCACACTTAAAGGCACCGAGGCAGGAATCGAACTCAAGACCTTCTTGCCATGAGGCATGGGTGTTGTCTCTACACTACGACGCGACGCATTGTGAGATGTGTGAGCTTCATCAGTAGTGCACGGCGATTACCACTGCCACCATCGTGCGAGTGATTGCAGCAGTAGGGAGGGCATGTGGGCCATATCATTAAACGTTCCTTTCATATGGCCCAAACCCTCGTTCTGACCAATCAGCGATGACAATGACCCCCCGTGTAGCCTCACAGGTTGTTTAGCTGAGACAGCTGCTGTCATCGAGAGCTTATTAGGGCTTATTAGGGATACAGCAGCAGCACGCGGTCACATGGGGTGGCCTCGCCGCCTTGCGCACACCATTGTTGTTGCGAATGGTTGCTGCTCTCTCTGAGCCCAGACCAGGCACTCGTTTGAGGCCGAGTTGACCTGATGGGCGGCAGGCTGGCTGTGCAGTAGAAACATCTGCGCCTCACAGAGAGAAGGCTCTGCCTGAGACATATTCGCTTTTCAGCTCCGGCACTTTCTTCTCTGTTCTCTCCCCCTGTTCTGCATGGGTTTCCTCAGACTTCCCTGGGTTTCCTCCCACTACTTAAAAACAACACTCGTTACATGATTGGCCGACATCGTTAATATACAGGCCGCTAACCGTGCGGTTGCTTCCCCCTCCCCACCTCTCCGTGGTTGTCTCCTTGTGCCTCAGAATCGTTTGAACGAGTACCTTCGACATTGAACCAATATGCGTGCAATATAAATTGTAATAATAATTCTATTAAAATAGGTTTAGGTAGCAACGTGAGTGGTGGGGGGGTCATGGCCTAGACGTAAACGCCACAGTTCAGTGAACCAACCACCGACTGCATTGCCCCTAAGTGAGACGTGAATGAGTTTGCCTGCTCAACGTTACCATGAGTAGGCACCCATGTCTGATAGCTGCCCTGAGCCAGTGGTGAAAATTCCACATTCCTATGGTATAGGCCAAGATCTTTTATACAGTGTGTTTTATTTAGGCATCCTTCACAATGTCCAAACACTAATTTTTAGGCTGGTCTCACATTGAAGTTGGCAAAGTTCTTTGTAAAGTAGCATTTTTCACGGGGGGGAGAAACTCAGATTACCTGCAAAAGTTGAGGCATTAACACCGAAAGATCATCACAAGTGGACCTGCTTGCTGTACCACTAAACATCTTGAGGGCCGTTAAGTTTTCTTATAATTTTTTACGTTTAAAAAAATCTGCACGATCCTCCGCTGGCCTTGGCTCCATAGGCGGCTGCTCACAGCTGTGCATCACGACCAGGGCCAGTGTAAATACCTCCTCACGCGATTAGAGGACATGCTTCACGATGTTTTACAGCGCTGTGGAGGTGCAGGTTCCTCAAACAAGACAACCTCGCTCGATTTGCCGATATTTGTTGAGGTATTTCATTCACAATAATTAATGTGGTGTCGCGGAACATGTGAAGCTTGCAAGGCTATTGCCGTTGTGTATAGGACTAACGATGTGAGGTTGAAATCACAGCTGCTGTGGAGAGGACTTCACTGAAGAAACACTAGCTGCTGCAGTTGTGAAAAATGTAGCAGACATCTGAAAATGGTTTATGAATAAAATCTCTCGTGCTTCATTTTGTGTTGTGATATCACAAACTCGATCATTGTGACTGAAATATTTCCGTAAATAGAGGCAATTAAAACTGGAGCATCGTATTTTTTATGATTATAGTCATAATTTACAGACCTGTCTCAAGGCACTTCTGGATGAAAGCCTTCCCGTGATGTCAGTGGCAGCGGTCATTGCTCATTCGTGATATGCGTGAGTTGGTGAAGGGTGGGACCTGCAGAATTGTCCAGAAGCCACGTGCCATCGAGTCTCGATGGGTTTTAAATTCCAGTCTTGGGGTTTGCAAAGCTTGGTGCGCCAACTGCTGCACCACCACTCCTCCCAATGTGATCATCCATAGACATTTGCTGATTTAAACGTAAGTACTGACCTAGCGTTTCACTGCTTGATGTATGAGAATCGCTCTTAAGAGCTGCTCTTTTAAGATAGCGTTATCAAGCCTTTCTCCTGTCCTGTATTTCCACCTTTCACGTTGGAAGCATCTTTAGGCGTCTGACCGGTTTACTTGTGTGGTCGAGTTGTGGTTGAGCTTCAAGTTAATGCCCATGATGGTTGCTTGGAATAGATAGGTGCTGGCTCGATCTGGATGTGTGTGGTCCTGCTTGGTTGAAGCTCATATTCCAGCCGCTGGAATGTTGGAACAATTTTGTGGTGGAGTAAGAGTGCAAAGTCAGACTTTTGATGATGTTCGATGATGCCTCTGAAATGAGTGGTAAAACATCACGATGGACAAGAGGAACGCTCAACAGAGCTTCCCCGAAACGGAGGCTATTTAGCGTTATTGAATTACAACGTTCAGAATGAAAGAAATTCCATCGAGGTGAGTGAGTAGAACAGAGCATGGATTACAAACCGAGAGTGTCCAGAGGTGGCCAGGAGGCCACCCGTGTGCGAGAGGATCGCTGTGGTGCGCCGAGTGACGCTCTCGCCGTCGTTGCAGTACTACTACAGCATCAAGGACATCAGCATCGGTGGGCGCTGCGTGTGTCATGGCCACGCCGACACGTGCCGAGCGAGGAACCCGCACAACCCCTACCTGTGAGTACAGCTGCTGCCGCACCAGCGGCAACGCGCGCACAAGGCTGCTCACTTGAAGGGCGGTCCAGCGCAACGCGGTACTTCGACGAAGCCTCGGCTGTCAGGCATGAGCTTTGTGGGGTGACGTGGTGGCGTGGTGGCCCAGCCATCAGGGCAAGGTTAATCCTAACTTGTATTTGAACTCTCAATCCTCAGACTGTGACTCAAGGATTCTGTGTATAGCGCTTGATTGATATTCATTCCTCATATGAATACAACTCATCAATTGTTTATTTTAATCAAATGGAAACGTCAAAAAGCCATGTCATATGTAATTGTACATCCACCAGCCTTTTTGGTCGGCAGCTACTGATTGAAGGGTCCCCCTGTGCATGTTATTGTTCCATACAAACCACCAGGCTGGAGGGTCGGAGTCAATAAAGGTGGGTTATCGTAGATGTGGGGTCACAGGAGTACTGTACAGCTATGTATATTTACTTCACTCTGATGCTGTCTCCTGCATAGCCCTGCTGACTTCCTTCTATCCAGGGGGGTCGACCATCCAAGTATCATCCAGGCTCAAACCTGCTTAGCTTCCGAGATCTGATGAGAATGGGTGCATTGCAGGTGCTCTGAGGTCTTGCTTTGAAAGCCTCTACTGATTACTGCCACAGTAGTATGGACTTGCAAGCACTCGCTCATGACCACCCAATGTTGATGAGAACCGTCTAAAGCTCTTGCACAGAGGCTGTTTCACGTGACTTTCTTAGACCAAGCGTTGATCCTAAGCGCTGCGCTCTCCGCCATCCTTTCCAACATTATACCTCTCACGTTTGATGCGAAACCTTGTGGAGGAGAGAGGAGAAACGCTCCACATGGCTAACCTGAAACCAAGCCATGAAAACCTACATCAGTAGACTTTTTTAGACGAAGTTTTTGGAATCCATGAACGTCTCCACCACCGCTGCAGATGTGGCGCTACACGTGTTGCTAACAGAGGAGGGAATTGAGTTGCGCATCTCTGCCCGTGTTGCGTGCGCAGACTGCGCTGTGAATGCCAGCACAACACGTGTGGGCAGTCGTGTGAGACCTGCTGCCCCGGGTTCCACCAGAAACGCTGGAGACCGGCCACCACTGACAGTGCCAACGAATGTGAACGTATGTACCCGCCACTGTGCACCCCACGCTCTCTCCTGCCTCTCCCCTCTCATCTCACTCCACTCCTCTCCACGCTCTCTCCTGCCTCTCCCCTCTCATCTCACACATGTAGTAATGTTAAGGTAGTCAATCACTTCATCTCCTTTCTCGAATCTTTTGTCGGGGTCCAGGTGAGTCAGAAGCGGAACGGGATTGGGTGAATGTGATTCTGGTGTGCGACAAAGACAATGGAACGCTTTCAAATGGACCTGTAATAAAGTAACGCTATCGAAGAGACCTAACACATACATAGTTTTTACATATAAATAGGAGTCAAACACGACACACGCACACAGCGTCAGAGGATGCCTCTAACGTGTGATGCGAAACGTCGCGATGGAGGGAGAGTGAGCGATCGACGCGGCTGTCCCGAGAGAGCAGCTTTTCGAAGCAATCATCAATTGTATTTCAGGTGATTTGGTCGTAGGCACTACAGCGTGTGTAGGCGTGTTTGTGTGACCTTTAACTGTGTGAAGTGAAGCTCTGGCAGAGTGCTTGAGTTGCAGTCAGAGGGGTGTTCCATCATCCCTCCGCACTCGATTAATCAAATTACCGACAGCGGTTGAATTTGTAAAATCAACACCGGTCCCTGTCATATGAGTGTCTGATTGTCACCACCTTAACGGCTCCCGCGACTGGGGGGAGTCACGCTGGTTGAGCCACGGGGGCAGTTGACTGGCACGACGACCTGAGTTTGTGCGCATGTTCTATCTGTGGTAAGCACGGTGTAAAATTCACATCAATCCAGATTCGTCCCGACATGACCCCCCCCTCCCCACCCTTTAATATAACCCTTGGCTGTCCCCTTGTTTGTTATGCTCCGCAGTGCTGAATCGCGGTACACTCGGGAATAGGGCCGGGGTGGGCAGCAGCAGCTCCACTAATCGGTTGCACATTTGTATGAACTCGGCAGTGTCCACCACATAGACCTGACACTGCATCTGCACCGCCCTCCCTTCTCCTTCTCCCCGGGCCCCTGTTGGCTATCGATAAAACTACTGTACCAAACACACGCTGCCGAACATACATACAGTCCCAGTTCACAAAGTCTGCCCAGGTGACCTGAAGATTTCCTCGGAATAAGAAGTTTGTCCACAGTTGAGGCAGGCCTACATCCATGATTGGATATCAGTCCTTTGCAGGGCACCAGGGAACTGTGGTCAGCAGGCCAGTGAGCCTAGAGAACGGAGCGTGTATTTAGAATGTGGGGTGAAAGCGGAATTGTGGTACTGCCAGTGAACGGCTTCAAAAGAATCGCTCGCTCAGTCACAGTGTTTCGCCTCGCAGAAGTCTGCAACCAAGGGAAAGACACGGAGGACAGAGGAGGAACACTAACGTGGCTATCCCAAAAGAGCAGCTCTTGAGAGACATTGTCATACATCTAGCATACATCACTAAATCAATACATACTTAAACAGTTTATATTGATGTACAATGTTCCAATGTCACCGCATGTCAAAACAACGGAGATAGCGGAGGAGAGTGAGCGACCTCCCACTGTGACTGTGTGTGTCTCTGGCTCGCTTACATTCAGCATCTTCCTCATACACGGTGATTGATAAGACTAAGGTCAGAAAGTCGATGCGGCCAGTGGTGCTGTATCCCTCCTCCTACTCATCCATCTCTTTCTCCTGCCAGGTCTCGTAAATGTTCCACAATCAGTAATTCCGCTCCAAGACGCGGCTCTCACGGAGACTCCCTTCTGGCTGCCTCGAGGCCTTCTCCTTGGTAGTCAACATCTCAGTTGTCACTCAAATATCCGTCCCGGCATCCCATCCTCCTCCATTCAAAACTCCCTACTCATTCGTACATTATCAGCAGCCTCTTAATCATCTGCAGGGTAGTGGGGAGCCAGAGCCTATCCTGGCAGACACGAGGCTCGATGCAGAGCTACGCAAGGGATGCGACTCCAATCCATCGCAGGGCACCATGGACAACAGTCAGCAGGACGATTAACACAGAGAGCAGTGTGTCTTTGGACTGTGAGAGGAACCGGAGTACCTGGCAAAAGGCCACATCGACGTGGTGAGAACGTGCAGATTTCACAGAGAGAGGCGCCCGAGCTCGCAATAGAACGTAGGACCTTCTTGCCATGAGGCGGTGGCACTGCTCATGGCGCTACCGGGCCGCTCAACGCCTTCATACATCTACAACGCCTTCTTGCCACAAGTCGTTTTGAAATGTCCGACTTGAATGAATTAATTAAAAAGGCTGGATCTTAACTCACCCGTATGTGGTGAAAACACGTGTTTGCTCCGATGCAGTTTCCAGTTGGCGGTGTTTTGCGTGGCTTGCGCTGAATGCTGTTTATTAATTTAAAAACATCCGCTTCAACAAAATGCTTATCAGCAGCTGTTTGTCCAGCAAGCTGCGCTTGTTTTAGTGGGGACTTCCAAAGAAAGCTCTCCCAGCGGATCACTGTGTGCCCTTGGTATTCATAAACCAACCTTGAGGCCAGGAAAGTCTTTTTCCCAAATCGGTTGATCAGAATGATTGACAGATGAAGGCGGTCTGGTTTGCAATCCATGTAATGTTATAAACACATGACGATAAACTTCCATGTGAACATTGCTAGTGTTCTCATAATACACAAGATTCAGTTGTCTTTGCAGAAGTTAATGTTTCTTAATGCGTTCACTTCACACAAGATATAAGAACTGCCGTTAAGAGCTGCTCTTCTGGAGCAGTGGGTATGACCGTTGCTCCCTTTGCTCATGACCACGTTTCACCTCTTGTTTTGGTGGTGAGATATTGCGAAGAGGGCGGCACGGTGGCCCAGTGGGTAGCGCTGTCGCCTCACAACAAGAAGGTCCCGGGTTCGAATCTCGGCTCGGGTGCCTTTCTGTGTGGAGTTTGCGAGTTCTCTCCCTGTGTCCGCGTGGGTTTTCGTCGGGCACTCCGATTTCCTCCCACAGTCCAAAAAACATGCTGCTGCATAGGTTAATTGGCTTATAGACTAAATTGCCCTGGCGTTCCATCGTGGGTACATCCATGCCTTGCGCCCTGTGTCTGCCGGGATAGGCTCCGGCTCACCGCGACCCTGTACAGGACGAAGCGGTTTCTGACAATGCGATGACGATGCTCTTGCGAAGGAGAATCGGAGAAACGCTGCCGATGTCTTTCCAGAGAGAGCCGCGCATCTCGTACGTAGCCGTGAAGAACTGCGTCAGTGCACCCTCTGGACAGCATTACAACCATGTGACCTTTGCATGGACTTCAGCGCAGACAACATCAGCCAACAATTCAGCTCCCACCGTCGAGCTCATTACAGCTGTGCTCTTAAACGTTTTACAACAAGTGAAGACCTGGAGGCTCGGTGATAAGATCGATCAGATATCACTGAGCCAGCGCCATTGAGATCCTGGTTTCAAATGGGCGTTTCAGCTACCTGTACAAAAAATGGGTTATTGAGTGTGAAGAAGTGATCGTCTCAGACTGATCAGATAGTCGGATTTATTTCATATTTGAATGAATGCAGAGTTTAACCAAACTACGCCGCATTTATCCGTGGGCGGCATAGATCTAAGTGTGTCGGTAGAATTTGAGTAACGGTAGAAAATCTTGAACCGGTTTCAGCCGAACTGATTCTCATCAGTAGGTGTCTTTTGTTAAATAAACATTGCTGAGCAATCTTTCATCTTGGCAAAAGGAGATTAAGCACAATTGTGTGGGCAATAGTTGGCTTTGTGGCAAACGTTAGCAAAACGGTGACTTTATAATAAGTATATGGACTCTTTTTATTTACCTTTTTAATCTTTCACAGTTTTTAACTTGTTTAGTTTTGTCTAGTGCCTTGTGACCCTTGGGTGAAATGCACTTACAAATTCTACTGACGTCTCATGTTGATGACATTGTCTGCTGACATAACAGCTGTGACCTGGAATCATTCCAGGATAATGATGGAAGAGTGCTTAAGAGGGTTGATGGACAGGTGCAAAAGTGGAAGTGCAAAGTTGAAATCGAGTTTAAAGTTTCAGAAGACGAATCAATAAATGGGAATCAAAGGTGAAATAAGACATTAAAACCATTCTTGTGCGGATAAAATTGTGCTTTATGAAGGATTTGAATGCAGTTCTCTCAGTGTGGACATACATACAAACACTCTTGTTCCATTATAATAATAATTTCATGTATAGAGCGCTTTTCACCCGGGGGTCCCAAAGCGCTGCACAGAGCTCAGGAGTATGTATTGAAGATTTGGGTTTCGAGCGCAGTGACCTGCCCCAGAAGATATTGCAGATTATTGATTGCCGTGAACACCAGGGCAATTCCCCACAGGGATCGTGGAGCAGCTGTTTAACTTCATCTGTCGGAGTTCGGTGCAATCCAGTGCCAGTCACTGAGCCATTCAGCTGCTCAGTAAAACATACATCTTGGAATATAAATTTGTTTAGTGTGTATTTTGTTGGGAGAAGAAACAAATCTCTGTGAATTGCAGTTTTAGAGCAGCGTTGGCATCGGAGCTTGACGCACGCACTTTCCCAGGCCTGCCCGTTTATATCTGGGGCCATGGGGAGAGCGGACAGTTTCAGCAGTCACACGGGGGGAGGGGGTGAGGACCTGCCTGGCATCTGTGCGGAATACCTACACCGCGCCGCGTATCTACACAGCATGCGTGTGTGTCGGGCGGCTTGGCCAGCACCGAGTGTGATGTGTAAACATAGTCGCTAGGGAGACGAAGGCGGTCAGGTGTTGGGCATCCAAGCCCCGTGCCAAGCTTTGTGAGGGCTCGCTGACTGCGCTTACTCCCCAGTAGTCTCTTAAACGTCTACAGAGCGGCTATTGGGAGCAATGAGCCATGAAAACCAGCGTCAGTACAAAGCGTATTTGGGCGGCGTGTGTGTCTGTGGGTTAATTCAGCCTCAAGTTTCTTCATCAGCCCCCTCACACTCTCCTTCACCCACGAGGCGCTGGTGACGGTGGCGATGGTGACCACATTCCTTCTCTCCTACTTTGTTGAGTCAGCCTCTCGCACTTCAGATTATTTTAGTTTTCATTTTCCAGATCTCTCACGCACACACGATCACACGCATGGAGCGCTTGCACAACAGAGACCGCAAAATGCCACTGATTTACAGTCCAGCAAGTTGGTTACTATCCGAAGTATTTGGACGTTATTTGTTAGGTTACTAAGGGCGGCACAGTAGCGCAGTGCGAGGTCGCCCCACAGCAAGAAGCCCCTGAGTTCGATTCCCAGCTCGGGTGCCGTCTTTCTATGTGGATTTGCATGTTCTCCCTCCCCGTGTCCACGTGGGTTTTCGCCGGTACTCAGGTTTTGTCCCATAGTTCAAAGGCATGGTGTCTAGGTTAATTATCCTGACTAAATTGCACCAGGAGCCCCGAGGTTTTGTAACTTACCCCTCTCTGCTGGACAACTGTTAAAAATAGAGACATTTCTCAACAGTTCATACCTGCTTGGGTAAGAACCGACTGCCTGAGCCTACTCGATATTGTTGTGTGGAGGTACTGCCTTCTCCTTCACAAAAATCCTCTTCAGGATCTTCTCGCAGATAAAATAATACCTACTAAGGAATCGTCCCTTTACCAAACGTGCATTTCTGCGATGCAAGGCCCCACGCGCTAACAGCAGCCATTGCTGTTGGGGCCCACGTCTCCGTGCACAGGACTGTGGCACGGTGGAAATTCCTCATTCCCGTGGCGTGAACCGTTCTCTCCATTGTGTGTGCATAGTGGCCCCGTGAAAGAGCCTTGTCTGGCAGGGGGATGACAGCGAGGAGGACGAGTAGGCAGGGGTGGTAATGACCACGTGGTTCCTTATCGCTGCTTTGTCTCTATCCGGCAGTCTCGCTGAGTTTCACGCGAAGGGCCCTGTAATGGGAATGTCTTGCGGATTCTTTTTCAAGTGAGAGCTTTTTTTTTGTACCCACGCCACCAAAACATTACTTATTGAGATACGAAGCTAATTGATGATTTTTCATGCTGCAAATTTGCACCGTGCGGAAACGGCCAAATATGAAGATTTCTTTTACTGATCCATCAGTGGAAAATATGCCTGCTGTGCTAAGGAGGGGAACATTTTCTCTCTCAAATCTGTTGACTTACTGCCAATCAGAGGTCCCTGTGGAGTCGGCATCAGATGGCTCGCGGACTTCAGGGGCCCTGCTCAGATCCCTTGCACTGAGCAGGCTCCGAATCGCGTGTCTGTGCGTGAGAACGACTCAGTCGTAGGGACGGCATTGCTGCTGTCATCGCACCAACGTGGGCACCACACCGAGGTGTCGCTTTACATCTCTGCCCGCTCGCGTCTTTGTGTGCAGCGCTGGTGCAGCCTCGCACGAGCGCCTGGTGCGGTGTGTAAACATCATCACGATGGAGTGAAAGGAGCCTGGGCGTGCTGCTGGCCACCCACCCCCTATTGTGTCGTACTGGTCTTCATAGAGGGCTCGCTAACAGCACCTGCCCCTACAGTCTGCTAAAGCTATACAGGGGATCTTTGTATTTAGTGCAGTGGTAAGTGCATTGTTAGTGTAGTGGTTGATATACTGCCCTATGAACCCAGTCAACCAAGTTCGATACCTGCTTGTGACCGATTAGTGGCTGAATATATCAACTGGTCTTTGGTCGTTTTTAGGTTGACTCAACCTCAAATAAGTACCTGCTATTGTGTATAAACACGAGCACTGGTGAGACAAAGGTGGCACAGCATGGCTAAGTCTACCCAAGGGGGGGGAGGTTCCCAGCCAGTTGAGATGATGATTACTCACTGGCCACGGCCTTTAATTGCACGTGGGTTCATGCGGTTCATAGTGCGGTGTCCTCACCACTAACGAGGTCGCTTCCCAAGCACACAACAGCAACTGCCATTAGCGACTAAGTGGTGGTGACGTGACCACAACGCCCACTGCAGGCAGCATCCACCTTGAGATGCGAGTGGGGTCACGGGACCGGTCCGTGCACCACGCACGCATGTACACGCGCGCACTTTAATGATCGACGCACGCGCACCGCAGAAGCACGAGCATGCATTCAACGTGAGAGGCAACACGCCGCGAAGGACAGAGGAGGGGAACACTTGGCGCGGCTGTCCCGGAACGTTGGCTACGGAGAGCAATTTTCGTGCGGCGAGCTGCGGCAAACCTACGTCTGCGCGCACGTACGCGTACGTTTGTCGCGGCGACCGTGTCCGCGTGCAGCGTGCAACTGCCACGGACACTCAGCCGAGTGCCTCTACGACGCCGAGCTGGAGCGACTGCGAGGGAGCTTGAACGTGCACGGCGAGTACGAGGGTGGCGGCCGCTGCCTCAACTGCCAGGTGAGCCGTGCCTCCATGCCTCCGTGCCACCGGTGCCAGCCCCTCCTCCTGCGCCGTCTCTCTCTCTCTCTGTCTGCGGTTCGTCACCGCATGCCAGATCGGTGCGACGGCCGCCTATAGCGTGGGAAAATATGTGCGTGGCGTTTGAAACAAACTCACCGGCGGCGCGTATTTCAGTTATTTACGATTAAGTTTCGAAAATGTTTGAGCAAACTTCTTATATAATATAATTTCTTATAATGTATGTATATTATGTATTTCCACACAGAGGGTATGTGATTAGAGTCTTTGACGAGTGCACATTTTATCTGCACAGTTCCAACATGCGTAACGCAACGGCTTGCATGTAGTATTTCTGCTTTCTCACTGATCAATCACTCTGTTAGAACTTCTGCTTTCTCACTGATC
>JAZEWT010000030.1:2176605-2190133 GCA_036362905.1 Mordacia mordax
AATCACTCTATTGGAACTTCTGCTTTCTCACTGATCAATCACTCTGTTAGAACTTTAACATTATTTCAGCTCTAAATTCCACGTTTGCACCAGAGCCATCAACACTCTCAGGCACTTTACCCGGGAAAAGATCCAGGTTAAAGCAGTCGTGTCAGCAGAAAACGTGATTGACAAGAGACGTAAATAAAAACGTGTTGCACACATGGAACAAGATCGTCCACAGAGCGGGTACGCTGCGAGTAATACCAATCACAAGACAAAGCGCCACGATCGTTTGAGTGCAGGAACTTGAGACGCAGGATGAACGGCGCAGCGTGCAGGATGAACGGCGCAGCGCGGAGAGGCCCCCATCCAGTGGTGAGGCGGCCAAAGGCCCGTGCGTGTGTGACTGTGCAGGAGGAGAGGCAGATGCGCACGCGTGTGTGTCGTGCGTTGTTGTTGCTCCTGTGTTTGTGAAGCACAACACGGACGGAGCGAACTGCGAGCGCTGCAAGCCGGGTTTCTATCGACCGGCGCCCTCCACTGCTCGAGACCCTTGTCAGGGTGAGGCCCCCTTCCCCCACAGCCTCCCCAAAAGCCAACCCAACCCATGCGGAGAGATTGCACTCTGTGTCCTCGCGAGTGTCACTTCCCATTGTAGCTCACTCTGTAGCACGTGTGCTTTGTGTGTTTATGCGTGCGTGCACGTAAGCGCAACCGATAACATCTGGGTCTGTCCCCTGACCACCTGCCAGCAAGCCTTCTTCACTTCACATGACCTCAACGTACATACGGCCTCGCACAAGTGGCGTGGCGATGTCACCACCGCAAGCTAGGGGGAGTGACAGCGTAGCGATTAGCGCGCTTCGCTGTCGCCCCGATGACCCGATTTCAATTGGTGGCGGTGCGGACAATCCGTACTGGTCCCGCATCATCCCCTGGGTCGATACGGCCTTCAATGAGAATCTTCTGCAGTGTAGAAGCATCGGCACTAGAGCGACGTAGGCAGTCGGGTGTTGTGCTGGCCACCCAACACCTAGCGTGCCGTGCCGGCCTTCACGTGCACTTCTCGCTAACAGCACTGCACCTAACAGTCTGTTACGGCCGTACGAGGTTCTGTGTCGGGTGCGTGCTCGCAGCGTGCGACTGTGAGATGGATCACACGCTGGGTGGATGTGAGGATCGGAGCGGCTACTGCCTCTGCAAACGCAACTTCTCCGGCGAGCGGTGCCAGCACTGCGCCCGCGGATACCTCGGCTACCCGCACTGCTGGCGTGAGTGTCGGCATCGCAGCCACGGGAGACTGAAACGTTTCCACCGGACGCTGGTCGAGAGGCCAAACAAACCGATATAACCCAGGCAGTGTCCCTCTGTATCATATTGGCGTTTCGTCTCTGCACGTCTGACATAAATGTTGTTCCTGCCCTCTGGTGGACGATATCCCAATCGTTGATTGCTTCGAAAAGCTGCTCTCTCGGGACAGCTGCGTTGATCGCTCCCTCTCTCGCCATCGCGACGTTCCGCCTCACGTTAGCGCCCGAGGATGCTTCTAACGTGCGAGGCGGAACGTCGCGAGAGGGAGCGATCGACGCGGCTGTCCCGAGAGAGCAGCTTTCTCACCCGAAAACACAGTGTCTTATAAGAATGTTATTGAAGACTATGCTTCAAATTTTTGATTGATCACTGTGTGTGGTTGGATTCGATAAAGAAGGTCTTTGTCTCTGTGTGTGGTTGTTATTTACCAATGGAGTTGTTCACTATGGCCGTGACTGTGGACTTTGCGCATATATTCATGCACGGTTTCATAGCTCAGTGTCTTAAAATTGCCCTTAAACGCTGCTCCTGGATAAATGTAACTTGGAAAGGTACAACGATCTTAATATCGCCAAAACACATGTATACCACAAATAGATTACACAGCTTATTTTATATGAATCCGTCAGAAGCCCGATGATGCCTCCAACGTGGAAAGTAACGTCGCAAAGGAAAGAGGAGAACCACTCGACATGGCTTGTGAGAGCAATGCTTTGCTTACGCTCTGCTCCAATGTCTCGACCTGTCTGTGGGTGCAGCGCTGCAGAACACCAGCTTCCCAACGCCATCGCCTGTAGCGCAGCAAGTCGCTCACATCACAGGTATGCCGTATGTGGTGTAAACTTGGGGGGGGGGTTGTTCCAGACCAATACGTCTAGAATCCAGTGCTCTTACTATACTAGGGTTCCACTTGGTGAACAGATCTGGAGTCCAGCACTCCTGCTAGAGTCTCTCTTGGTGAATAGATCTGTAGTCCAGCACTCCTGCTAAGGTCTTCCTTGGTGAATAGATCTGGAGTCCAGTGCTCCTGCTAGGGTCTCCCTTGGTGAATAGATCTGGAGTCCAGCGCTCCTGCTAGGGTCTCCCTTGGTGAACAGGTCTGGAGTCTAGCGCTCCTGCTAGGGTCTCCCTTGGTGAATAGGTCTGGAGTCCAGTGCTCCTGCTAGGGTCTCCCTTGGTGAATAGATTTGGAGGGAGGTTCCAGAAAAAGACCGACTAAAGGAGGTTGGCATCAGAATAACATTTGGCCATAAAGTTCTGCTCCAACAGCCCCACCACTGGAGGTAACCGGCCATCCCGAGTTAACCTGGACATTGGCAACGTGTTTTTTTCTAATCTGAGTCAGCGAATCAGAAACATCTGACTCACCACGTAAAGTCACAGACCTGCCCGTGTCTTCCTCCCCACATGCCCTCTGACCTCTGCCCGCACTCCATCGCCCCCCCCCCACCATTCCCACGTTGCTCACAGTGAGCTGCGAGTGCTCGGCGGACGGTTCGGACGCGTGCTTCCGGAGCGTGACCACGGCGTGGTGTCCCTGCCGTCGCGGGTACGCTGGTGTCACGTGCAGCGAGTGTGCCCCCGGGCACCACGGCTACCCGCGCTGCCAGGGTGAGAGAGCACGGGGTTGGGGGGGGCGGGGGATACGTGGGAGAGGGAGGGGGGGCGGTGGCAGCTGTTAACGCACGAGCGCAGGTGATCTCGTACATTATTTGAACACTGAAATACAAATGCTCCTGTGTCATTATCAATAATAATTATTCATTATTATTTAGCAGATGCCTTTCCCAGGGCAACTTACATCATCACACACGCAGCATGATCCTGTCTATAAAATTGCGTGCATTGCAATCAAGACCACCATCATCTCTGTTTATATATAGATTGGGGCAAGCGTTTGTATGTATGTCTCCACTGAGGGTACTGCGTTCGAATCTTGCAGAACACCAGCATATTATGTCCTGGTTTTTAAGCGTGACTTCTCACTCACTGAGAAATAATCTTAAAAAAAAAATCGGGAAGAGTTCACGTCTCAGCAGTCGTGTCGACAGGAAACGTCACCAACACGAGGTGTCCGAATGTGTTACGCGCGTGGAACAAGATCTCCCATAGGGCGGTTATTCCGCGAGTTAAATCTCACGTTGGAGTGGCAGCCCCAGGCAAAGAACACGGCCTAGGGGCCACCCGTCGCGGAGATGGAGCGATGAAATTGGCTCTTGTGCAGGAACTAGGTGGATTGTGTTGTCGCTAGACCATTATGTTAGGTGACAGCTTAATGAGATATTCATCCAGCAGTGAATAGATGATGGCAAATGATGTTGAATCATACAGTCACAGCTGCCTTAAACATGAGCCGTTTGGGGTTCGTTGGGGTCTCTGCTCTTCTCTGGCTCCAGTTGTTGTTGTCTCAATGTCGGCCTCCTGCGGTGCTTGCTGCAGCTGAACGCGGCTGAATGTGGAAGTTTGAAGAGATGTTTTTTCTCTCTTCAAACCTCGGCTCTGGCAAACTTCCCTGTGTGCTGCGGAATGTGGCTCGGAGGATGGTGCAAGCGATTGTGTGATTGAACATTCGCAGTCAAACTTTGGCTGACCTGACCTCAGGTGCTCAGAAATCTTATTTAGTGGGACTAGGGCCGGCCGTTTCAATGATCGTTTTAGTTAATAGCAAAGCACCCGGCCTATGGGCAAACTTGTTCCACGCTTGCAACACGTTCTTCTGATGTCCAAATCAAATACGTACTTATGAAGAATTTAAACCTGGTATCCTCAATAGGGACATACGTGCATAAAAAGACTCACTTCATCATATATAGTCATTATTTTATTTTATTGATCTATTCTGATGTTGTTGACATGCCGTTCTCTCCACAGCTCTGTGCAGCGCTTTGCGACCCTCGGGTGAAAAGCACTGTAGAAATGCAAATATTAATATATATTCCGTGCATATGTATTTATTCAGCGAAATCTTCCTTAAATATGACGAACTGCTTCACTTTAGTTTCGGGCAATGCTAATAAATGTGAGAATGCCTACATTGCTTTAGATGTTGCGCTGGCCACCCATGCCCACGTGCACCATGTTAAGTTTATACGGGTGATGTGCGTGCGTGCGTGCGTCTGCGCCGCACAGAGTGCGACTGTGCCGTGCCAGGCGCCGACGGAGCTGGGTGCGACCGCGTGACGGGGCAGTGCACGTGCCGGACCGGATTCCAGGGCGTGCGCTGCGATCGGTGCGCTGCCGGATACTACAACTACCCGCTGTGCCAGCGTGAGTGCCGCGCGGGCCTTCCATCGCTGTCGCGATCTCCCGCTCGTGGCGGAGAGGGTTTGGCGTTCGCTGGTGCATGCCGGGCCGGTACGGTGGCTCGGTGAGTAGCGCTGCTGCCTCGCAGCAAGAAGGTCCCGGTTTCAACTTGCGGATCGGGGGCATTCCTGTGTGGAGTTTGTGCATGTTCTCCCCGTGTCCGCGTGTGTTTTCACCGGGTACACCGGCTTCCTCCCACAGTCCAAAGAACTGATGCTTTTGTCTATGTTAAATGACCTGCTGACTAAATTGAGCACAGTGCATTGTGATGGGCTGGCATCCCGTCATGATTATAGACCTGCCTTGTGACCTGTGTCTGCTCGGATAGACTCCGGTTGTGTCTGATTCAGCCAGTACTGATAATGATTATAATCACTGTGGATGCCGCGAGTGAGTTACGAAATGTGTCGCTCAACCCTGGAATTTGAAAACTTGTTTGAAGAGGCTGAACAGACAAAGCCTGAGCTCCATAGCTCAGTGGTTCCTTCTGCTGCTATAAGAGCTGACTGAAGGAGAGTCCAGTCTCGTGATGTGGTAACTCTAGGCATGGATCTTGAGGACGTGTGTGACCTGTTTGTCGGGGGCACGCAGATGATTGGCTCGATACACAGCCTCCCCGGTCTGAATTTTTACTTGCCCGTCTCGCATTTCACCCGCACAGCTGATTTGTCAATTCCCAATAGTGTCGTTAAATTCAATGTCAGACGACCCCAACATTGCAGCCCTGGAATGCTGCGGGCGCAGCGCCGTGCGTGCCGCCTCTTCGGCTGTAGCCGCTGCGTACGCTCGCGTGACCTCGATCATCACTCACAAAGGAAGTCTTCTCTCCCTCGCTGACAACGCGACGAGTCTGAATCAACATCTCACCGCCTCGCCTGGAAATGTGCCGGCAGACCATCTTGCCTTCGTTCCCGACAAAGTTCCGTTTGTGTGGTCGCGTCTTCACCGCCTGCCTGCTCTATTCACTGCAGCCGTCCTGTAGCTCGGACGAGCAGTTTGCGCTTTGGACGCGGTGTATTTCTACAGCACTTGAAGCGGCACAAAGCAGCCCTATTGAAAGTTGCGCCTGAATCGAGGCTGGAAGGGGAGCGCACCGTGCGTTCAACGCGGCGCGCACGCCACACCGCGTTAAACACAACACAAAGGCGCGTACGAGACACAGCACACGCGTATGAAAGGCACACAGTGTTATGTACCACACAACGCACGTATGTGGGCTGCTGCGGGGGGTTTCTCTTGGTCAGCAGGGGGCAGTGCAGCAACAATCACTTGTTATGCTATGTTGTGTTGTAACTATGCAGCCTGTAGTGAGCAGCTGGTGCGGTGTGCAGGTGTCTCCACCGTGGAGACAACGGTAGCGAGACGTGGTGCTGGTCATTCACTCCCTCCTGCACTGTGCCATCCTTCACAGGTGCTCGCTAACAGCACTTGACCCGGTCATTGGTGCCAAGGCTATACAGGGGGTCTTTGTCTTTGCTCAGTGTGCCAGTGCTACCAGGACGGCTGCCAGGCGGACGTCTGTAACGACTTTGGGCGCTGCATGTGCCGCCCGGAGTATGGAGGCTCCCACTGCGAGACCTGTAACCCCGGCTTCCACAGCTTCCCGCAGTGCCAGGGTGCGTGCCACCCTACCGCCCCTGCCACCCTACCGCCCCTGCCACCCTACCGCTCCTGCCACACGACCATCTGTGCCACCCTACTGTCCGTGCCACCTGACCACCCCCGCAAACCTACCGCCCCCGCCACCCTTCTGCCTCCGCCACCATACCGCCCGCACCACCGTACCGCCCGCGCCACCCTACCACCTGCGCCACCCTACCACCTGCACCGCATCGCACACATAACCGTACCGCCCGCTCCAGCGCACCGCACACATAACCGTACCGTACATTGCCAATGGGGAGACAATGGCATTCTGACCTTCACGGGCATGCTGACACCATTCGACCCTGCAGTTTGTAGAGTGTGCGCGGGGGCCCTTGGTGTGTGTGTGTGTGTGTGCGTGTGCGTGCAGAGTGTGTGTGCGAGCCGGCGGGATCGGTGGAAGCTCGGTGCAACCCCGGCGGGCACTGCGCGTGCCAGCACAACTTTGCGGGCTCGCGGTGCGAACGCTGTGCCGACGGATTCTACGGGTTCCCCGTGTGCATGCGTACGTGTTTACCCATCATCCCCCACTCTCACACTTCTACCGCTGTTCAGGAACATAGCTTGCAAGGGTTTTGACACTGCTCATTGCTGCGAAAAAGCTGCTCTCTCAGACAGCCGCGTCGATCGCTCCCTCTCTCCCCATCATGATCGACGCGGCTGTCCCGAGAGAGCAGCTTTTCGAAGCAATCATCATGCATCGAGCCGTGAACACCTACATCATTGCATAGGTTTTGACACTTTGTGGCAAATGGGTCACCAAGTAGACAACTTTTTACAAGGCGTTAAGTTTGCAATAACCACGCATGCTTGTTCTAAAACATGCAAACAGTATGCCTTGATAATGTATGCATTGTGCTTGAAGCTGATTGGCAAACGCCAGGGACAGACCTTGTCTCGCCAGTGCTGGGCCAACTGGCACGTGTGGGGAGTCGGGCCACTGCAGTGCCCTCACCATTCAGGTGTCTGTCCACGAACTGCGTTGCTGAGCCGAGACCAGACCAGACCATGAAACGTCGTCCGTCTCATGAAACGTCCGCATAGACCTCGAGCAAAAGGATGGTCAAGGGGCGTGTGTGCAGGGTGTGTGCGCGTTGTGTGCGCGTTGTGTGCGCGTTGTGTGCGCGTTGTGTGCGGGGTGTGTGCGGGGTGTGGGCGCGTTGTGGGCGCGTTGTGGTGCGGGTTGTGTGTGTGGGAAGCGGTGGGGAGTGGTGGTGAGCAGTGGGGAGTGTTTGCGCTGCGGTTATCGCGCAGAAGCGCTACAAACCCGGTGACCCGAGTTCTTTTTCCCGCTCGTGAGCAGCACCGGTGGAGTTTGTCTTAAACAATGCTGGGCCTCCCCTGGTCGATTCAGCCTCAGATGACTACCTGGTGCGGTGTCTAAACATCACCACTCGGGGGAAAGAGGCAGCCGAGCGTGGCGCCAGCTGCCCTCCTCCTCCTTGAGTACCGTGCGCGATGTCATCGGCGCTCACTCAGAGCCAATAAGAGCGCCAGCCCCACCGGTCTGTTCAGGATATATTGGGGATCTTCGTCTTTGTACGAGGCGTGTGTCGTGCGTCCGTGTCTGCTGCCCCCAGCGTGCGACTGCAATCTGGACGGAGCACTGTTGGCCACGTGCGACGCTCACAGCGGGCAGTGCGCGTGCCGGCCCGGTACCACCGGCCGCAAGTGCGAGGCCTGCGTCCCCGGCTCCTACGACTTCCCGCGATGCGAGGGTAGCGAGCGCAGCCCCCGCACCGCCCTTACGTCTCCCCGCTCGGTCTGCAAGGCGCAGGATTTACTCCCCCACCTCTGCGGTTCCTCGCGCAACGGAGTCATTCTCCTGTCTCTTCCGGAGAGAACGGAACTGCGCTGCACGTTATAAGTTGTAGATCATTGTTTGTTTCTGGTTCACTGGGGTTGGCGGGTTGCCCCCCCCCCCAAATGGTGGGGGCATTGGGGGAGACTTTTATCGCTGGATGTCCTTCTTGACGCCAGTCTCCTTTAGTCAGAGGGGCTTTGGATTGTGTCTGGAACCTCCACCCAGACCTCTTCACCAAGGGAGACCCTGGCAGAAGTGCCAGGTTTGACGACATTCATGCTGACTCACACTGCTAATTAGCTCAGTCTACACATCGCTTTGCATGTTGATCAGTCGGCTAATGGAGTTAGTATCAATCAGTGTTTATCCATTAGACGTGTAATCCTATTTAGGCGGTTAATCACCTGGCTCGTGAGGGAGATCCGTGAAGTATGAGCATGGAGCAAGGACAATGACATCCGAGTGATCCGCGTGGAAGATCAGGTGAGCGTGGAAGGGAACGTCTCTCAACGTCAGTGAACCTTCGCGTGCGTGTGTCTGTGTGTGTGTGTTTAGTGTCGTCATGCGTCCCATCCGGCTCGCTGGTCAGCAACACTGTGCCCTCCGAGGTGAGCTTGTCTGTTGGGCATGCGGTGCACGTGCGTGCGCTATCGGGTTGTCTGTGTCTGTGTGGGGAGCGGTAGTGCAGCGGTAAACATGCCCCGCGCCACGAACTCGACTTTAAATCCCACGGACCGCCAACACCACTGGCGATTGTCGGTTGCTTCCAAAAGCTGCTCCTTCAGGGTAGCCGCGACAAGCGTTCCACGTCTCTCGTCGCGACGTTTCACCTCCCACATTGGAGGCGTCCTCACGCATCCTGTGAGCGAGTTCTTTGTGCGGCTGTGCTGTTTGAATGTCGTCAAGTTCCTCTCTCAAACCGTGCTCCTCTCTTCCTGGGACAATGGACGAGCTTCCACTTTCTTTCTCCCAAACTGGAATCCAAATTAAATTATTCTGACGCCACCTTTGCGAATCGCTTTGAATTTGTATTTCATGAATGCCTGCTGAGTTGTTTACAAATCTGTGACTGACAGAGTACAGGGGTAGGCCTTCATCCAGCAGTCTATTAACAACAGGTGCTTAATGAAGGCCGTGCTGAGACGATGTAGGCAGAGACGGGTACGACGGTGCTTCCTTGCAGGGCTCCTGCCAGTGTCGGGAGTACGTGACGGGCCCCGAGTGTGACGTCTGCAAGCCCCTCTACTGGAACATCAACTCCCACAATCCCTTTGGCTGTGAAGGTGAGTGTGGCGTGGTTGGCACTGCCCGTGGCGTGGCGGTTTGCGAGCCGCGCGATTAACTCAGCAACCCGATTTCGAATCCTGCTGTCGGGGTCAACACAAGCGACAAAGATCTGAACTGATCCTGGGCCTCCCCGTGCTCGATTTAAACTCATGTGGTTACCTGGCGTGATGTGTAAACAGCGGCTCTAGACTAACGGCGCGTCTCGTGTTCGGTGACCGCAGGCTGCCACTGTGATGGGCAGGGCACTCTGAGCGGAGTGGTGGAGTGCGAGCAGGTAATGCCTCGCTTCATTATCATACGACTTTATTGTTATCATAATGTAATGGATTGTTTTCCATTGTGTTTCACTCTCCCCGTGAGTTTTCACTGGGAACCCATGTTTCTTCCCACCGTCCAAAGACATGCTGCCGCCTAGATTAGTTGCCTCGCTGAATAAATTACCTCCGGTGTCCTGTAATGGACTGGCGTTCAATGCTGTGTATAGCTCTGCGAATGCACCCTGTGTCTGCTGGGATAGGCTACGGCTCACTGCGACGGCAGGGTTAAGCATGGACTGACAGTGACGTAACGTTGCTGTTGTGCCTCTCATCTGTCCCCCATTACGTTGATGCCGTCCTTCCGTGCCGATGCATCACAGATCTCCCTTGCAAACCGGATGGGTAACCGGCTCGGTGGGATTCCCCGCGTCGCGTACAGATGTCGCGCGATTCACGTCGATGACGGTGTCGTCGTCGCCCGCTCTCTGTCTGGCTTCGTGCCGTGTCCGTCCTCGCGTGCAGCACGCGGGGCAGTGCTTCTGCAGGCCCAACGTGGCCGCACGGTCGTGCGCCGTCTGCAAGGACGGCCACTTCTCGCTTGACGCCGACAACTACTTCGGCTGCCAAGGTGGGGCCGAGGTCTCCTCCGCTGTGCCCCACACGTGTGCCGCCGCCCCTCTTCAGCTGACGCGCGCGGTCTCCTCGGTGCCTGTTGGTGCTGCTGCTGCATCGGCAGCGGGACTCCAGCACAATTAATAAAACTGAAATCTCAACACATTCCTCAATAGCGCTGTGGCCTTGAGAGAATCAATGCTATCGGTGCCTGTTTCATGAAATCGCCCTTGTTTAATGTGCAATGAAGGAGGTTTATTGCCCAAAACGTTGCCCATTGTATATTTTCTATTTGTGAGCCCCCAAGGTTTTATTGACGAATGTGCTGATGATTTCTCACCATCATCACACTGCAGTGGTCCAACTAATGCTGCTGATGCCACTGCTCGGCAGCCCTACGTTGCTGGATCTATAAGCACACCTCATATGAGCACGGTGTGCACATTCGCAGCGGACTCATCGGGGGAAGCGCGCGGGCAGCGTTTGATCGAGCACACTTCACATACAAACACCGCTGACCCCCGCTCCCAAGCCGTGTGCTTCTGGCTTCTGTTTTACCAGCGCTTGCTTCTCTCCGCTAGTGCCCAGACGGCACCCATTCAGCCACACGCTCTCGTCTAACCCTGCGTCCAACTCGCTCTCATTCCCCTCCACTGTCTCTTGACGTCCACTTGGCTTGATGTGATGTGGGCGGTGTCGATGAGCTCCCCATCCCCTCGGTGTCGATGAGGAGTCGTGGCGGCTGCTTACACTCCCGTACGGAGAGGCTGAGCCCCCCGTGGGAATGTGCTGCTTGCGTGCCGTGCTGTGCGTGCGTGCCGTGCTGTGCGTGTGTGCGTGCGTGCTGTACGTGTGTGCGTGTGTGTGCGCTGCTTACGTGCGTGCGTGCGTGCCGTGCTGTGCGTGTGTGCGAGCCGTGCTGGGGAGCGGTGGCGCAGCGGTTAGCGCAGCGCTGGGCTGCAGACCCGGCGACCCGAGTTCGAATCCCGCTCACGGCCAACACCAGTGACGATTTTCTGAACCGGTCATGGGCCTCCCCTAGGTCGACTCAGCCTCAAACGAGTACGTAGTGCAGTGTGTAAACATTGCCACAAGGAGACAAAGGCAGCCGAGTATGGTGCTGGCCACCCACCTTGTGTGCCGTGTCGATCTTCATAGGTGCTCGCTAATGGCACTTGACCCTACAGTCTGTTGAGGCTATTGGGGGGATCTTTGCCTTTGCTGTGCTCTGTGTGTGTGTATGCTGTGTGTATGCTGTGTGTGTGTGTATGTGTGTGTGTACTGTAGGCTTTGCTGCATGCCGGGTGCTGTACGCTGTGTGTACTGGGGTCCGTATGCTATGTCTCTGTGTACCAGGTGCTGTACGCTATATGTATACTAGGTGTTGTATGCTATGTTTGTGCGTATTAGGTGCTGTACGCTATGTGTGTACTAGGTGCTGTACGCTATGTGTGTACTAGGTGCTGTACGCTATGTGTGTACTAGGTGCTGTACGCTATGTGTGTACTAGGTGCTGTACGCTATGTGTGTGATGAGTATCGGGCGCTTACGCAATGTGATTGTGTGCCATGCTGTACGCTATGTACGTGCGTGCCGGGTGCTGCATGCTATGTACGTGCGTGCCATGCTGTACGCTATGTACGTGCGTGCCGGGTGCTGCATGCTATGTACGTGCGTGCCATGCTGTACGCTATTTACGTGCGTGCCGGGTGCTGCGTGCTATGTACGTGCGTGCCGGGTGCTGCGTGCTATGTACGTGCGTGCTGGGTGCTGCATGCTATGTACGTGCGTGCCGGGTGCAGGCTGTCTCTGCGATGTGGGGGGGTCACTGGGCCACGGCTGCGACAGCCACACAGGCGCCTGCAGCTGCCGGCCTCACATGGAGGGGCGTCGCTGTGACCGGTGGGCACCGTACGCGCTCTGCTCGCTGGCGCGCGCCTCCACTCAACGCTCTTTCCTTGATCTTCCTTGCCTCACGCCTATTGGGCTGTCGGTGTCTTCTCACAACGAGACGGAAAATTCCATTCGGAGCTTTCACACTGAACAGATGGTGATGGAGGATGATGTTCCAGCAAAAGTTCTGACCAATTAACGAAGACTTTGGCCGCACTCGTCCTGCAGCTCTCCTAAGTTGACTCAGCCTTCTGGAAGTGGCTCGGGTAGTTGTGTGAACATCAGCACTCGGGAGACAAGGTTGGCTGTGGGTGGTGCTGGCCACTCACCCCCTCGTGTGCCATGCCTTCCTTCATAGGTGCTCTTCACCAGCAGCACTTACTCCCAGCAGTCTGTTACGAGCTATACAGGGGATCGTCAGAAACAAATAGTTCGTAACCCCGTTGTTCTGCAGGAGTTTGGATGTTCCAGTGAACCCTGGAGTTGGAGTCTAGCACTCACGTCTTGGAGGAGGTTTCAGGTCATCCCAGAGCGATCTGTAGATCCTCCGACTAAAGGAGGTTGGCATCAGAAAGGTCAACCATCCGTAATATTCTGCTGTAACACCCTCACCATCGGGGTGGCTCCGACCAACTGGGATCAACCTGGATAGCGGCATTAATCGGAAATAATAACATCAAGAAGCACATTTTCACCCAAGAGTCGCAAGGCGCTGTACTTCACGAAACTAAAGCTGTTAAAAGTTACGAGACGGATGAAATAAAAAATGTAAATGAGATAACACCCCAGCTGTTGTGTGCGTGTCTGTGTGTGGAGGCCCGAGAAGAACTACTACTTGCCAGGGCTGCACGCGCTGCGTGTGGAGGTGGAGGAGGGCCTCACACTGGAGGGCCGCCCCGCACGCTTCGGGTTCGACTCCAATGAGTTCAGCGACTTCAGCTGGCGCGGCTACGCCCAGATGTCCTGCCTGCAGGTGCGCGCCGGTTTCCCCTGTCCACCGCTGCTGGCGCCCCAGTGCTCACAGCCGCGGTGTCTTGCTGGGTCGGTCATTTCTGAACCGTCCCTCCCCAACCATGCCATTCTGAACACTTGAATCACCGTACCGGTATACCGTATCCATCCACGCCGGCTTACTTTCACTTTTGACTCGCAGTCTCTGCTCACGCTCATCACCGTTGGGTCACTTGAAGCCAATAGTTGGAAATTCCAGTGTGCTGTGGTGGGGTCGGAGGTGTGCGTGTTTGACCTCGATGGTGACTGACAGCTGCACCGCTTCCCAAGGGAAGCCCCCTGTCCGTGGGCTTCCCTTAGGCTGACTCTGGGTAAAATGCGTACCTGGTGTTGTGTGAAACATCATTACCAGGGAGACAAAGGCGGCTGGGCGTAGTGCTGGCCACCCAGCCCCTCGTGTGCCATGTTGGCCTTTGGAGGCACC
>JAZEWT010000030.1:2207046-2223408 GCA_036362905.1 Mordacia mordax
GTCTGTGCTGCCGCGCGAGGCCACGGTGCCGTGAGATCGACTCCCGCCTCCGCACCACACGTGTTGCCGTTTTCGGTAAAAGGAGGCTCCCTGGCGTAGGGGCCTCCTGCCGTCAGTGTAATGGGAACCAGATGGGGGGCGGTGGCGCTGGGGTCCTGGGAGTGGGAGACGGTGGATTTAAGAGTGGGCGGCATTGGGGTGGTGTTGAATCGGCTGATTTTTTTTTTTACCGCTGTAATAAAATAAGATTTATATGGAGGAACGGCCCGACAGCGAGCAGCTCTCATGTCGTAGGTATGTTGCTAGGTTGTATGCAGGGGCTCTCCACGGGTGTTTCCAGCCAGTTTGGATATCCTTTGTCACTGATGTGAACCAGGAATTGAACGGAGCTCGCTGCGTTTATAGCACGGTGCGCGCACCACCGCACCACTGCACCATTTGATAAGACGCACAGTCCGCGTTGGTGCCCAGAGAGGCGAGGTTCGCGGAGGTTTGTGAAGATTCGGGGGAGGCGTGCGTTACGCTGGACACTTGTCCGAGCCTAAGCTCGGGGGGAGAGTGAAACCCGTGGAGTTCTGCTCCGGGCTGTGTGTCCGCTACTGCAGGGCCAGATCAACACGTGTCCCCTGGAGGGAATGTTTACCACCTGCCATGGGGATATCATTATATCATTGATACCAGTGAATGTATGCACATCTTTCGTGACCAATGTTATGATTGATAGTTGATATTTGTGGCAGTCCGCGTGAGTAAAACGTGTCATTCATCCATCTCAACCATCCCATAAAGCCCCGCCACCAACAATATTGTGAGCCATCGTCGGATGGCTTCCCCAAGACATCGCCATTTTGGATGAACTCGTGATGCGACGGTTGACCTAACGCCTGCACGCAAGCCAATCAGACCGCTCCATCTCGCACGGTGACATCATGTTCAAGGTGTTCCCTTCTTTAGCTTCACACTTTGTCTTTGGTCTCTCATTGCCAGAAATCACTCGTTGCACCACTTTTAGGAACGGCACAGCGGTGGGCTTCCTGCGTATCGCATGAACGGAGATGTTTTCGACGCCTGCTCGAACAAGCGACACAGACGATCTCTTCCTAGTGCCTCAGTCGAGTCACGGAACATTTGATGTTGTTTTGGAATAAAAGACTAATTTTAATTCAGCCCAACGTCAGTGCCTTGCGCGGCTGTGTTTGTACACTGTATATGTTTTGGCTTCATGTAAATCAACAAGACTAAACAGTCTCAGCAGCAAAGCAGAAGTCAAAGCATTGTCAGGCGCTTAACAATCGCTCTTTATTCCCAAATTGTAAGCGTGGTCGTTTCATAGTTGTGGATCCGTGCCAGTGCTCCAGGAGATGGTGTTTGTTCTCAGAAACAATAGTGGTGCGCGCGGCACGACGGTGCACTGAGTCGCGCTGCACCAGCACAGCACCCCCGATTCAGTTCCTGGCTCGGGTGGAGTTCTGTCGAGTCCTCGTGGGTTTTCACCAGGTACTTAGGATTCCTCCCATAGTCCAAAGACATGCTGCTAAGGTTAATTAGCCTCCTGACTAAATTGCCACCGGTCCTTGCGATGGTAATGCTGACTCATTCCGGCCTCGAGCCCCATGTCTGCCGAGATATTCTCTACCCCCTGCCCCGCATAAACCCCCGCTTAGAATTAAGCGGGGGACTGATGATAGGGGGACTGATGATAATGAATTCTCGTGGTGGGGGAGGCGTCCCCACTGCAAGAAAACGAACGTTAAAGGTGACCGTTAGGCCTCCTGACCTAACTGGATGCCTCCAACGTGGGCGTTCTGAAGATGCCTCCAATATGGGAGGTGAAGGAGGAGCGATCGACGTGGCTATCCCAAAAGAGCAGCTTTTGGAAGTAATCGTTATGCATCGAGCCATGAAAACCTACATCAGTAGAGTAATCAGAAGAGATTGATGGTGGAATAGCAGCCAAAGCCGGAAGAGTACCCATGGGGATGAGCAATGCGGAGGTGATGCCACGAGATTGGTTATTATGCAGGAGCCGGAATCCACACAGAAATGATTCTGAGCCGCGAATTGAACCCGGGAGCTTGTTAATGTGATGTGGCAGCGGTAGCGTAAATGTGCCAACCGATGCCACCGCCTCGACGTTTCAGAAGTGGCCGCTGACGATGGGAGCGACTGCAACACAGCTGTGACACCAACCACATCTTGTGATCTCGATTAAAGCCATTCCAGCTCACGACCCACTGCTGCGGAGGAACGCGGAATATTCCACAATTCCACCCCCCGAGCAATCCGTCGTTGGGCAACGCAGATCGGGAAGAAAATGCGCGGACAAGGCACCAGTTGTTGATGTACATTTCCTGGGACCTGTCCGTGTAGATTAATGGCCCGGTGGAGCGCGTAGAACAAGTGCGTCTGTAAGCACGTCTGTGCGACCGCGCGCGTGTGTGCTTGAGACCGGAGCGCTCGTTGCTGAACGAATAGAAGAGAAAAGAAATGGTGTCACTATTCGAGGCCTCTCTGAGCCGCCAGCGAGAACCGCACACAAAGGCCCCCTTTTTAGAAGCACAAATGGCTGCTCACATGTTTAGCCAACGCTGCAATGGAGACCACATGTGCCTCCAGCATCCGCACGTGAGCTGCGTGGAGATCTCGCAGGTCTCTGCTGCTGGATGGCTCTTGTGCCGACTGCACAAGTTTGGGCAGGGCGAGCTGTGCGAGTGAAGGCAGGGAGGTGGGAGCATCGCCCCTGGAGCGTGCGGAGGAGATTGATAGATAAGGGCGCATGGGCAGGCGTGTGCGCGCCGTTCGCCTCGCTAGTGGGGTTACTCTGTGCTGGAGCTGTTCGGTGGTTGGGGCGGCTGGGATTTGGGGTGGGTGACGGTGGCTGCCCGCGTAGGTGGGTGGGGGCAGTGGAGCGAAAGCAGTGGGCAAGCTTTCGCCCCATGCTGGATTGACGTCCCCGTTTGAGAATTCAGCCAATGGAGCAGGGATCGTGGCTTTTTTTGTCCAACTCTGAGCGCCGCTCTCTGTCTGGAGGAAACGCCCAGCCCAGTGCTGCAAGCGAGGGATCGCAGCAGCAGCAGCAGCAGAGCACCGTTGCACGTTGACCCGCACTCTGGCCGCCCAGCATCGCCTGGCTGTTGGGTCGTCAGTGCCACCTCGGTGTGCGGTGTTTGCTCCTGGGGGGTGTGCGGAGGTGCGAGGAGCTTCTGGCGGCGTTGGCGCTCAGAGGAATGATGCGGTCAGCGAGCGGGTGTGCGGGCCGGGCCGTGTCACTGCTCCTGGTCTGCTCGCTGTTGGCGTCGCTCTGCGCGTCGACCTGGGGGCAGAGTGGCCTGGGGCAGCAGGAGCTGGAAAATGAGGACTCGTCCTCCTCAGTCAGGTGGAGGGTGCTAGGTTTTGACAGCGGCGCCGGAGGCCACAAGCAGGAGGTGCAGTCGGTGCAGTCGGTGCAGTCGGTGATCGAAGAGCGCTTGGTGAGCAAGGTATGATCGCCGCCGCCGCGCACACGGCTCTGCTCCCCTCTGATGGCGTGCGGCACCGGGGCCGTTCGCTAGAAATCGTAATCGAGAATTTATTTCAGGAGCCGCTCTTTTGGGATAGCTCTGTCGGACATTTCTCTTCGTAATATAATTTTTCATCGTGCACAATTCCACACCTGGCCAAGGGCGAGATGCAGATAGGCGTAGAAGGAGAGAAGATGAATGCTTGGCATGGTCATTCCAACTCATCAGCTCTTCACATCAAGCCGTTAAAACCTACATCGTTACAGGAGTTGACTCGACAACTTATTCCGCACTCGATCACTCGGGTCCCTTTAAATGGTGGACCCAGGTTGATGCTGCTGGTGTCGTCGACGTGCCCCGCTCATAACGGTCCCGGTACCGTTAATCGGCGCGCATCGATTCTCGGTCGAGACCCCCCCCCCCATAACAAACGTTTCGTTAACCGGATTATTCGTGTAAACGAACGGACAATCGGTCGAGTTGTAAATGACTTTGAGCGCAGCTTCAGTGCCGCGCAGCATCGGAATGTGTTTTCCACTCTGCCAGGTCACGGAATCTCGACATAGATACCCGGTGTCCCATGAGAATATCGACAATGGGGAGAGACGTGGGAGACCGGGCGTGGTGCTGACCACACCTCCACCTTGTCACCTGTCCACCCTCCGTGGGAAGTGCGCTCACAGCACTTCCCCTGTTGCTGTTGCCAGAGCCGCTGTCGAGGCTGAGCCGGGTCTACCGGTTGTCCTCGAAGGATGAGGGGTTATTGCAGTGGAAATATGCGGATGATGCCCCCTCCTGACGCAAGCCATTTCGTTGGAGTGTATTGACTGGAACCTCCTCCCAGACCTAATCAGTTGTTGACCGAGGGAGGCAGTCGTCTCGTCTCATCTTGTCTACTTGGATCACGGTGGTGTTCTTTCGGGTTATTTTATTCTGTGCAGAGTGTGGCGGAACTGGTAGCTGTAGAGGCCATGCGACACCGTTGCATGCCATACGTAAGAATGACAGTAGACATCTAGTACTGTAGTGAGAGTTGGTGCAATATTTGAGATTATTGCTTCGATTTTGTTAAATTAACGCATTTTTATAACCACATCATGCATTCCTCTGCTGTGCCTACTTGTGGACTTATCAACAATAATAATAAGTTACAGCAATTGGTCAATCCACTGCTGGATGAAAGCCTCCACACACCGTGGAGCTTGTGTGTGTGTGGGGGGCTTCTCCGCGATAGTCAGAGTGGGTTCACGAAGGTGGGCTGGGGTTTAAACCCACGATCGCGTCACACATCACTCGTCACACATCACTCGTCACACATCACTCGTCACTCATCACTCGTCACACATCACTCGTCACACATCACTCGTCACACATCACTCGCCACTCACGCTTGCCGTGGCTGGGAACTGAATCCCTCACTCCCCACCCCTTTGCTCCGCACCCCTCCCCACCACCCGCTCACCCGTGCCCAACCCCAGCCTTCAGTCCGAATCATCAGACAAGTGGAAAAAATCATTGATCATGAGTGTGTGGGTGTTGTCTCGAACGTGGGATAATGGATCCCTTCACCACGACGACGACGAGGAGGAGGAGGAGACGAGGGAGCCGCAGGGTCCACACTGCCCATGTATGGCCCGGCGATCACGCCTGTTCTCCACCGTTTGAAACTTCCATTGGCCGCACCCAGCCCTGGCTCCGCTCGACCGCACTGGGCTCTGATGTCATTTCAATCGGCGCCCTTCGCTACAGTCGGTCCTTCCATCGCAAAGGGGCCTCTTAGGTTGGTTGTCTCATTCACGAGCGGAAAGGGATGTTTTGATAACGGAGAAAATGTTTACCCTTTCTGGCAGTTATCTAGGTGATAAGATGTTCAAAAACCAAAATTCAGGTGGTATCAAGTTTGGTAGTAACCCACACATGCTTGTAACAAAACACGCAAACCAATTTCACGGTTAATGTGAGCATTGTCACTGAAACCAGTTGGTCCACGCCAGAGACAACCTGCTCTGTGGCCTTGTCTCACTAGTATTAGATCATGTTGCCAAAAAGCAAGTCATCTGAAGGACAGCGCTGCTATCAAAGCATTAATAGCCCAGGTCGAGCTCTTATAACTATCTTAGGAAGGTTTCTTTAAACATTACTCATTAAGCTCTGACGCGCACATCGCAGCAGCGTTTTGATGGTTAAAAAATAAAAAAAACACGCGTAGCGCTCCAGATGTAAACACACAACTCTTAACCGTTCATGAGCGTGGCGATGCCTTCAACGTGGGAGGCACAACGTCGTGAAGGAGAGGGGAGGAACGCTCGTCACGGCTATCACGATAGAGTAGCTCTGGAGAGCAATTCTCAGTCGGTATGTGTATAACGACCAGTATGTTATTGGTCAAGTGTGTTGTGCTTGTAAGCGAGGTGGCAATAACACACTGTCTCGTTTGAAATGAGATGGGGGGGGGACGCATTTTTTTTTATCCACAGAGAAGAGGAACACTCGACACGGCTATCCCGAAATAACAGCTCTGGAGAACAATTCTCATCATACATGGAGCTGTGGAAACCTACATCAGTACAAACATATTAACGTCCTTTTTCCAGGCAGGAGATTCTTAATGTTTGTTTCTCGCTCGAGGGGGGCCCACAGGAAAACGTTTGCCCCATAATCAGCAAGGCAAGCTTAGAAGAGACGGATGACAACGTTAGCCTTGTCACTGTGTGGGTGTGCATCAAGTGACTGAGATGAACATCCGGCTGAGGGCTGTGTCTGCTGAAGCTCTCCCTCCTCTCGCAAGCAGCAATTTGGGAGTTCAGATCCTGCTGAGAGGTCGGCCAATCATCCTTTTGGGGGTTGATAAAATGTACATTATTTCATGTGAAGTCAAAACTAGTCCTCACATGGATGGACTTATCACCGTACTGATAACGTGGAATTTCCACTTGGGCTCAAATGATCAGTGGAGTTGAACATTTCCCCTGAGTGCTCAGAGATTTCTCTGACTTCATCTCCTCACGCACTGTGCTTGTTTTAATAATAATAATTGATAATAATGGCACTTTTCACGCGGGCATCACAAAGCACTGCACAATAGCTGTGGAGAGAAGGACATGTCAGAAAGAACAACAACAACGTGTGAACGGTAATAGGTGCTCGCCAACAGTGTGTGCTCCAACAGTCGATTCTAAGTGCACAGACAGGTGAGGCAAGTGCTGTTCGTCACCAGGCCAGCGCTACGCTCGGCCGCCTATGTCTCCTCGCTGCCGATGTGTAGACACGCAGCAGTTACACATTTATGGCTGAGTCGACCTAGGGGAAACCGCAGGACCTTGGCTGGAAATCGAACTCTGCTCGCCTGGTTCATGCAGCACCATTTTCACCATGGCCAGTGCTCCATCCTTTCAGATTCCCGAAACTCGATTAACGAGCGTGCTTATGCGTCGCAAATCATCATCTTCATAAACCCAAATAAATCGTTATCGTTGCTCATGTTCCGTTCTTATCTCGCTGTTGTTGACGTGCCGTACTCTCCGCAGCTCTGTGCAGCGCTTTGTGACCCTCAGGTGAAAGGCGCTCTATAAATGCCATTATTATTATCATCGTCATCATCATCGTTGTCCCTGCGTTCCGCTCGCTACACGTGCAGCCATCAGGTGTGAATCAGAGCCGCATTTGTCTGGCGCTTTGGCGCGTTTGTTTTTCCTGCCACTCGGGCGCTGGCCGGACATTGTCCAGATGGTGAACAAACTGAGGGCCCTCGGTTTATCATTGGCGATGGCTGCCAGGGCATCATCTTTAGGCAGTGGCCACTAATTGTGTCTCTCTCGTGTTCACTGTGGTGTGAGCTGTAGCTCTGTGGCTCAGTGCTCGCTGCCCAGCCGGTTGGCCTGCGTTGTCCCACAGTTTGATTCTCACAGACAACCTGTGTTATTGATGATGGGAAGTTAAAAAAAGCGAGTTGGTTTACTGTAAAGCTGACATTAAATAACCTGCGATGTCATTCGCAAGCATTTGTTGGTCAGAGTAATATCCATAAAATCCTTAATTCTGACCTCTAACTTCCCAGCTCTTGTCCTTAAGATGCTTGGCACTACCAAGTGGTTTGTATTTTAACGATTTAATTATTTTCGTGATCGAAATTGTTCTTAAAATCTCCCCGTGGAGCTGAAATAATAATTATAATAGTTAATAAAATGCTTATACACATAAAGAGTGAATGCATTTGGCTCTGTTGGTTGGTGGAGGGTCTTAATCACACAAATATTGATAGCTCAGCCCAGCCCAAGACGTGATTATAAATCCTTACGTTTGCTGAGAAAAACCTACGTCCTAGTTAAACATCGTAGTTTAAATCAGAAAATGTGCCGTGTGTTTTTCTCGTGAAATCTGCTTGCATATCAACATTCCTCTGAATCCCTTCAAATGCGTTCATTCGGCTTCGTGTGAGCACTAAGGCAGGTGTCGCACAAACGGCCAAGTTTGGATAACTCAGCTGCTTCTGTCACTCGCTGGTAACATCCACGCGGCACGGGTGAGGAGCTCCGCTCGCTGTTGGAGGAGCGTGAGTGAAACGTCGCCCACTCTGCCCATCATCTCTCTGGAATAAATGACATGGAAATCACTCTGCGGTATTGCAGCTGTGGTTATCCAATGTGGCAGTCGGATACCACCAGAGGAAAGTTGAATTCCACCGATATCTGCGCATCGCCAACAGAGACGAGCAACCACCATGCTTGTTTGACTTTTGTGATTAGAAGCAACGACTATGTATTAATAACACAACAACCCCTGTAGGCTTTCCAACAGAAGCTCTTTTATGATCCACTTTAATCCTACGAGACTTGTTATTGAAAGCCTTCGGGAGGTTTTATTTGAAGGAAGGTTGGCAGGGTAAGTAGAGATGTGCTCTGCGTAAACTTTAAAGCCCTCGAGGGAGTCGGCCCGATATTTTAAAAACACTGTGAAATCCCATTTACAGGGGAACCTAGGTCAGGGATTTCACTGATTTCCTCAGTGTTCAAGGCAACGGTGCGCGGAGCCAAGCGGACACTGCGTGGTTGAGCCTCTTTCTCACAGTCAACATCAAACGGCGTTTAGTCGGCACAAGTCTGCCAGCGCACCGGGCTTGGCTCGCGCACTGGGCAATTTGGAGGTCACCAGTTCGGCCTCCCGGGGTGGGCGTTGAAACGGTGGGACAGGTTTCAGGTTTCATAGATCCCCAGCACCACCTCAGCCCATCGAGCGGTGTCGATGGGCTCAGCACAGTCCATGAGAGGTGAATGTGTGGTGTGAGTACTGCAAGCGGTAGTGCAGTGGTTGGCGCACTGCGCTGTGAACCCAGCGACCAGGGATCGATTCCCACTCGCAGACAACACCGGTGATTATTTCCTGGACAGATCGACAAAGGCCTCTAATGAGCACCTGGTGCGGTGTATGAAGACCTCCACTGGGGAGACAGAGGCAGCTGGACGTAATGCTGGCCACCCACCCCCTGGTATTAATACAATATTTGATTTTAAGTCGAACTGTCTTGATGTTGTTGTTGACATGCCGTTCTCTCCACAGCTCGGATTTGTAAAAAAAAAAACGTTATTGTTGCTGATTGTAGTTGACGTGCCATTCTCTGCAAAAAAACATTTGATTTTAAGTCGAACTGCCACCCCGGGAGGCCGAACTGGATCCTAGGGTGAAAAGTGCTCGAAAAATGCAATTATTATTATTACTAATATTTTCCACGGGACATATCCATCGTGGAAGAGTAGGCCAAAGACCCTCCAAGAGGCGTTCTCTCGGATTGCTTGCCAGCCGTGGCTTGAGAATCGGATCGCAGGGCTGCACCTTAACCGCGAGCATCTGCCTGGCGGACAGAGGTTTCTCAATAGCTGGGTGTGGTGCCACGTGTTTGAACTGCTCTCGTTCTCAACAAGAGGCCACGTGGTGGCGTTGGTTTAGCAGGACGCACCCTGGCTCGACTACGATTTGACTTTCAGTTGAACTGTCCTGATGTTGTTGACGTGCCGTTCTCTCCGCAGCTCTGTGCAGTGCTTTGTGACCCTAAGGTGAATATAAATGCAATCATCATCATTTATTATTCCGAGATGTCCGCCCCATCTTACGCGAGCAAACGCCACGAGAAAACTTTGATCGGTGATTGATTGACTTGCATTTGGATCTCATATGAAAGTAAATTATCCACTGTCTACCAATTTCTATTACAATGCACAATCCACACAGACAGTACCTAGCGATTGTTCACTAATATGTCCATGACTCAGCACGTTTGGGGTAATTGTTTCACAATTCTAATTTTGGGGCGCCATGGTGGCACAGTGAGCAGCGCTGCTGCCTCACAGCAAGCAGAACTTAGGTTCGATTCCCTGCTCAGGTGCTCTTTCTGTGTGGCCTTTGCACGTTATCTCCATGTCCACGTGGGTTTTCACCGGGTGCTTAGGTTTCCTCCAGCAATCCAAAGGCACGCTACTGCTAAGGTTAATTGACCTGCTGACGAAATTGTTCCCCCGGCGGTGGACTGGCGTCCCGTCGTCGGGTGTATTCCTGCCTTACGCCCTGTGTTTCCGGGATAGGCTCCGGCTCACCGTGACCCTATATAGGATTAAGCGGTTTCAGATAATGAGATGAGATGAGGGAGACGAAATTGTTCCCTGTTGTCTTGGATACAGCCCTGTCTTGCATTTGTTCTCTTGTGGAGTAGGTTCTGGATTATTACGGCCCTCTTGAGGATCAAACGGGTGTCGATGATGAATGAAAATATAAATGCATCCTGCATCCCACCTTCCTCGGCAGGAACGTTCCTCTTCATGCCCTCGACGGAGCGGGTCACCATACGTGGCGAGCCACGCGATACTTTATATACACAGGGTGTTTAAGGGTCTGCATCGGGTAACAGCGAACACGCACATATATAGAACAACGCCACATTTGTCATTATCTCTGCTATTGATGGAATATTATTTAACTTGTAAATGTTTAGACAGAAGGAAAATATTTGACTGAAAAAGAGCCTTATCTGGCCTAATGTCAACCTATTTGTGTGTTCTTGTACAAGGCAATATTAATGCACTGCCCCACATTACCATGATCTAAGCCTTTGCAATATTTTGCGCATTACAAATCGCATTGTTAGTGTTAGTGACAAATATGCGGAGGGAAGGAGGGGGGCAGTTTCTGCACGTGGTTTGCCAGCGTCGAGAGTCGCGGGTGGATTGAGACTCTGTCGCGGCATTCTTGTGAACGAGGCTGAGCCGCACTGCAGCAAGATGAGGAGAGGGAGCTTGTGGCCCACGGGCCAGGCAGGGCACCCCGAACAATGTGTAACCATCACTGTAACCGTGTTGGCTGCACTGATCCAGCACTAGAGGGGAATACCTTTGACCTGGCAGCGCTTTTTCTCACGTACACAAGCTCGGTCACTGGTGTCACTGCAAGAGGGCCTTGCAGTGAATTAAGGTCACGCACGTGTGCACGGCAGTGTTGTGGTCGGAGAACCACGTTCTTACCGTGAATGTGCTGCGTTATGACCCCGGCGACCATGGCTCATGTCCCGCTCACGGCCAACGCCAGTAAAGATTTTCTGAACTCATCCTTAACTTCCCCTGCGTCGATTCACCCACAAATGACTACTGTCGTGGTGTCTAAACATGAACACCACGGAGATAAAGATGGCTGGGCGTGTTGTTGGCCACCCACATCTTCGTGTGCCGTGCTGGCCTTCATAAGTGCTCGCTAACTGCGCTTTCCCCTTATAAACTGGTTAGGCTACAGAGGAGGTCTTTGTATTTGGCCACAAAAGGCCTTTGTAAGGACTATTTGGCCCAAAGGAAATGTTCTCCTTCCCCCGAGTTTAGTCAATGCCTCATCACGAACTCACTTAGGTTTTACACCAAATGTGGCTTAATAATGACAATGATTGCACTTATAGAGCGCTTTTCACCCGAGGGTAACAAAGCGCTGCACAGCGCTGCGGAGAGAACCAGGTTAACCAAACTAACACTGAACTAATATCACTGTAACAACCACCAACGCAACAATGGCAATACCTGTTAACTGCAGCATGAACCTGCTTTAATGCTGCGAGTGTACAGTGGCAGCAACTCAAGCCAGACCTGGCAGCAAGGGTGAATTAGGAATGCATTTGAATTTTTCAGGGTCTTCAAACTTTTGGCATAAATTCAAAATTCCATCATTCTAACGGTGTCGCGGGCACCTGTGTTGATGTATGGCTTCTAAGCGGCCTCACGGAGGATGACAAAACGTCCCGCAGCTCACACGTGCTTTGGAGGAGCTGCTCAACGTTGGTGGTCCTGGTGGAAATGCTTCGTTACCATGGAATGGACAGGTCTGTGCGTAGGACAACCGCTGTTGACTGCCCATGAATCATAGGCAATAAAATACTTGTAGGTTGGGTGATGTAAAATATAATTGTCATAAACCCAGCTGTACCTGAGAGCCAAGCAGGTTTTGTTACGCGAACGAACAGAGCGTGTCAATTCGGCACACCGCTGTGTTTGATCGAAAATATACAACTTATATAATGGAGTGTGGTGATTCACTGATGATTGCAAGCAGCTTCATCAGTCTCTTTGCCGAAAGTGTGGAGATGTCTCCCCATAAATCGGTGGCTCGTTTGATCAGCTTCGGAGTGGATGACTGGAGAAGTCGATTCCTGAACTGGGAGTTGAACTCAGTGCCTTGTGGCTTGTGAGCCAGCCAGCTTCTGGCAGCAGCCACCGCACGGTAATGCTGGTGGCAGCCAGAGCTCAGAGCCAGGCGCTGCACTCATGTGGTCGGACTCATTAACTGGAGATGCAGTGACGGTGAAACGATTGCACATTAACTGTAAGGATTTAACGCTTTCCCATTATTGCCCCAGTAAACCTGATGAATCGCTGTGCATTGAGAGCCCTGGCTTTATAGTCCCTGGTGTTCCGTGCCCGTCAGTGTCGAGCGATTTTACAACGGGCGTCTGCGATTGTCCAGCGGAGACCAGGATCCCTCAATAGACTGTGGCATCAAGCGCTGTGAGTGAGTAGCCTATGAAGGCCGGCACGGAACACGAGGGGGCGCGTGGGCAGCACCACGTGGCAGTGGTGATATTTACACAGAACCCCAGGGGCTCATTTGAGGCTGATCTCGAGGAAGCTCCGGACCGGTTCAGAAAACCGTGGCTGATGTTGGCCGTGAGCGACAGCCGATCCCAGGTCGCTCGGTTCGGATTGGACGCCCCGCAGGTGCACCCAGCGCAGCGAGAGGAGCACCGCGAGTGTTGGCTTCCATCTATGGCCAGAAAAAAAAAGTATCTCCCGACATTCGCTTGTCATCCAGACTGCTGGATGAAAGCTGTGATGTTCGTGTGAGTTGTTTGGACATACTTCACCACCGATGTTAGCCATGGCCGCCAGGAATCCTGCTCAGTGTTGTGTACGCAGCGCAGTGCGCTCACCACTGCACCACCGCTCCACTCTTCATTGGTGGCTTGGGGAATTCCACATTTCCACGACTCACGCAGTCTCCATAATCAGATGAGAACTTTAGACTTTCCACAAAGTGGTACTCATTGTATTGACGGCATAGGGATGATGATACACTGTCTGCAGCTTATGTACATATATAGGCGTTCACTGAATGTATGTTATACATTGAAAAAAGTTGGTCTACCGACAGCAGTGGTGCATGGCGCGAGTTGAGCTCACGTTTTTACCACGAAGAAATGGTGAAACTTTATAAAAATCATGAAAACATTGGAATGTGTCCTTATAACATGAAAAAAAACCTCTCCCAAAACCAACACGTTTAAATCCAAATCTATGTCTAAAATGTGGGCAGTGGTACTAACCAACTGCACCATTTATGGACAATACCAATTGACTTTATTTACACAGGAAAGCCACAATGACTCACGCATACAGCTTTTTTTCAAGAGGATCTTGCGTTAGTTTTTCTTTTAAATTAAGATGTTTTGAGGCAATTAATTATAAATATTTATTATCCAACTAGGAAAAAAAACTGGAGCACCCAGAGAATGCGCGCATGCACGAGAGAGCAACACTCTATCCCCATTAGATGGCACACTCTTAACGATTATGCCACTTGCTGGACTGCCCTCTCTGGGCTCACCAGGGCATGCGCGGCACCTCCTCAAAGCCCACGGGGAAGGGCATTTGACAACGTTCTTGCGGTGATCCACCAACCCTAGCTGCTGCTTCTGCAGTGCTGGATTATCAGCAGCCATGGCACGCATAGTCGCTGCCCAGCTTTAATTATTGATACGACAAGTGGTGAACTGCATGCACCTGAAGAATTCCACGACTGCTGAGTGAGATATTTATAAGAATGTATTTTTCGAAGCTCGTGGCGCAACATCAAAGGTGGTGGACATCGGCACGGAGCGCTCATAACCACGGATTCAACTGTGCTGGGATCGTGCGTGCAGATCCTCTCACACCCCACGCACTGCTGCTACCTTTGCCCCGTTCACGCAGCTGCCCGGGAATCCCGTGGTTTCAGTGAAACCGTTAAAGCGTCTGAAACAAGAAAGCAATCGCGGGGTTTTTTTTATTGCGTCTCGGCAAGTGGTCGCGAAATTGCTTTTGCTCTGCGGCGATTCTGTGGAGGAAGTGCCTTGATGGTGTTTAGCGGCAAGGTCGCCAGTTAGTGGCCTAGTTGGGGCGCAGTTTCAGACGATGACATTGATGTTCTGATGGCTCAGTTGAGCGATTCAGCCGGTAGCCAGTGATAAGACGACAGCCGCGTTGTGACGAATAGACAGTGGTTGTCCGGTGGAGACGTTGGCCTCGGTCATAGGAACGTGGAATTTGGACCCAGTTTCTCAGAACTATCAATAAATACAAGAACTGTCTTGCACGTTCGAGCTGAGAGATGCATCCAAGTTATTTATAGGCGTCACAGTGCATTCATTATCATTACCTGTAGAGGGTCACGGTCAGTCGGAGCTTATCCCAACAGACGCAGGGCGCAAGGCAGGGCTATTTCCAGGATGGGACACCAGTCTATCACAGAGCACTAGGTCCAGTTTGGTCAAGCCGGTGAACCCCAGTCTGTTGGTACTCTCACGGGGTCACCCCACAGACAGAGTATTCAAGGTCGGGCAGAATACACTGGGGAGCTCGTGTCTCTTACTGGGAGTGCCTAGGAATTCACCAGGAGGAGCTGGAGTCTGTCTCTAGGACTCGCTGGTGGGACTGTGTCTCTAGACTGGGAACACCTGGGTATCTACCAGGAGGAGCTGGAGTCTGTCACTTGGGAAAGACAAATGTGTGTCGCCCTGCTCACCACGCTGCTGATGTGACCTTCGCGGGGAAGAGCGACGCGTTTTGATGGATCTTCACGTTAATGGGATAATTTGGCTGCAATCAGGATTTAAACTCGAGGTTCCTGCAATTGTGCCTGGAAGGCTGTAATGACGCATCCCGTTAATCAGTTAGGAGACGGCTGTGCGCAAGGGGGAGGGAGGGGGGAGGGGGCTTGAATCCATCTGTGCAGAGTTTTGCGTACCATCATCTCCTGCTTGGGGTGGCGGGTAGCTTCACAGAGCCCAGAGTAAAGATAGAAATTCATCAAACCTCGTAATCCAGGATCTTCACTCACAAGGGACTCCAGGGTTTGTGAGGCTTTTCTGAACGGGTCAAGGGCGTTATTACTAGCAGAATACCCGTCCTATGGGCAACCTTGTTCCAAGCATGTAATGCATTCTTCTGACGTATCTTGGTCATTGTGTTTTCTGCAGACATGACTGCTTTGACCTGCATTGTTTCCTGATGTTCTTTTGAAAATATGGCTGTCTCGCTGAAATGTTTGAATCTGAATCAATAAGTTGGCAGTAAAGATATAAAAGCCTTGGTGTTGTGCAGATGAAGGATTTGTGCCCAGTACACTCAGTCCAGATTTATAAACACTTGCTGCATGTTAAAGACAAAGGATTCGACCTGGTATTGATTAATGTGGACATACATAAAAACACTTGCCCCATTATATACGGATTGTGGCTGTTGGACTGCCACATATTTTGCGGCTGTGAATGATTGAAGGTCAAGATGCCTGCAGTTAACAAGATAACATTCTGCGACCCCTTCACTGTAAAGGAAAGGGAAGAGGACTAACAGTGAACGTTTGTTGGGTTTATTTTACTTAATGATTTGTAAACCAGCCTTCACTCGAGTATGCTCCGCTTGCTTCCTGCCTTTTGTAAATCAAAGCCTCTACTCACAGCGTGCCGTGTGTGTGTGTGCGCGATTGTGGGGAGCGGTGGTGCAGTGGTTATCCCACCTGCATCGTTTCTGGTTATGTCCTTTTACTTATAGAAGAGCTCCCGGTTAAGAAGCGTCTGTGTATGTGCTTGTTTGCATGTGTGTGTGTCAATATAGGTCGACTCGGCCTCAAAAGAGTATCTGGTGTAGAGTTCAGTCATCACCCCCAAAAACCCCAAAAAAGTTATTCTTGCTGATTTGCCGTTCTCTGCCGTTGCTGTTGACGTGCCGTTGTGTCCGCAGCTCTGTGCAGCGCTTTGTAACCCTCTGGTGAAAGCGCTCTATTAATGCAATTATTATCATTATTATTATCACCACTGGGGAGACAAAGGCGGTCAGGCTTGGTGCTGGTCACCCACCCCCTCGTATGCGCCGTGCCAGTCTTTAGAGGTGCTCGCCGAGAGCACTTGCCGCATAAGTCTGATAAGACCACAGTTGTCTGTGGGTTTGTACATGGGGTGCATCTGTGTGTCTGCCCTAACCTCCCCCTACCCCGGCACTCACAGCCCCCACTCCCAGCAGCGCCGTCTCCCCACTCACTCAGTGAGAAATAATCTAAACGCAGATGCTGCGCATCAGCTAAGCGT
>JAZEWT010000030.1:2250149-2261030 GCA_036362905.1 Mordacia mordax
CCCCCCCCCGTGCTGGTCGGGCGCCAGGAGCGTGACGACCGACGACACCAACGGTTTCACGCAGAAGGCGATCAACGCCTCGCGGGCCTATGGGGATATCATCAAGGCCCTCAAGGAGGCCGAGGCGGCCGCAACGGTGGCGCTCGACACGGCCACGCGCGTCCAGCAGGTGACGTCGATGTCGCTGGCGAGGGGGGACACGGGGCGCGGGTCCGTCGTACGCGGCTCCCCACTCAGATCGAGCCGTGGGGTCTTTCTGTGACAGTGGCTGTGAGCTGCTGACGTCTGCTTCATGTTCGTATTTCTGGGGAGGCTTTGACAGGACCATCAAATAAAGATACTCATTAGTTTAAATTGAATAATTTCACTTGCTAAACTCATGTCTTACAATTGTGAAAGAGTAATTTTGTAACAGTATGACCGGAGGTGGTGCCAGGTGGCTGACTCAGAGCTCACCTAATCGTGTGGTGTTTTTATTCTACCATCTACCCAACAGGATGTGAAAAACAACGACTTCTCAGGGAGAGCGAAGGCCTCGCGAGAGAGGAGTGAGAATCTCCTGGTCGATGCAAGCAGTGCCAAGGACAACTTGGATTCCGGTGCAGAGCGCGAGCGTGCGCCACGCTGTGTGCACGTGTGATGAGCGTGTGCCATGCTGTGTGCACGCGTGATGAGCGTGTGCCATGCTGTTTGCACGTGTGATGAGCGTGTGCCACGCTGTGTGCACGCGTGATGAGCGTGTGCCACGCTGTGTGCACGTGTGATGAGCGTGTGCCACGCTGTGTGCACGTGTGATGAGCGTGTGCCATGCTGTTTGCACGCGTGATGAGCGTGTGCCACGCTGTGTGCACGTGTGATGAGCGTGTGCCACGCTGTGTGCACGTGTGATGAGCGTGTGCCACGCTGTGTGCACGTGTGATGAGCGTGTGCCATGCTGTGTGCGCGCGTGATGAGCGTGTGCCATGCTGTGTGCACGCGTGATGAGCGTGTGCCACGCTGTGTGCACGTGTGATGAGCGTGTGCCACGCTGTGTGCACGTGTGATGAGCGTGTGCCACGCTGTATGCACGCACTTATGCACTCGGGTGGGGAGCGGTGGCCCCGCGGTTAGCGCAGCGCTGGGCCACAAAACGGCGACCCGAGTTCGAATCCTGCTCACGGCCGACACCAGTGACGATTTTCTGGACCGGTCCTGGGCCTCCCCTAGGTCGACTCAGCCTCAAATGAGTACCTCGTGCAATGTGAAAATATTGCCACGAGGGAGACAAAGGCGGCCGGGCGTGGTGCTGGCAACCCAGACCCTTGTGCGCCGTGCTGGCCTTCATAGGTGCTCGCTAATAGCACTTGACCCTGCAGTCTGTTAGGGTTATACGGGGGATCTTTATCTTACGTGCGTGCTATGTGGCTCCGCTGCCAGTGACGCTGCCGGACCTGCGAGGCGCGACGACGCGGTTGGGCGCCACTCAGCGCAAGCGGGCGGAGGTGGAGGCAGCGCTGCAAGCCGCCATCAACAACATCAACATGGTGTCTCGAGGTGTGCGTGGATCCAAACCACTCGCGCGCTCACGCTCGCACGCACGCACAGACACACACGTTTTATATATCGGATATCAGCTTTGCTTCTCACGTATTGGTTACTCTTCGTTAATATACTCACATTTAAGAAACGTTAGATAGCCAGAAAGATGCCCAAAAATACGTCTGTACGAAATCCTGTTCAAGGCAGTCACATCAGAAGAGACGTCAGAAGAACGTGTTACACACGTGGAACAGGAATGCCCGTAGGGCGGGTGCTCTGCTATTCGCCATTCGCCGCGTCTCCACGGCACCACCTCATCCTTGACGAGCAGCGGGATCTCTGCGTGCTTTGCAGACTGCGTGGTTGTCGTTGCAATGGTCGTCCGTGTCATCGTCGTTGTTGTCGTGGTCGCTCGCGCGGTCTCGCCCAGGGGACGTGGGGGAGGTGCTGAACCGCACGCTGCAGGCGGCCGACGACGCGCGCGCCGTCGCCGCCGAGGTGGACGCCGCCGTGGGACCCATCGGCCGGCAGCTGGACGAGTGGAGGAGCAAGTTCAGCCGCGCGCCCGACGACAACGCCGTGTACGGGGCCGCGCTGGTCGACGCCAACAAATCCAGTGAGGCTCGTGACCGTGCACACTTGGCCCTGCTGCCCCCATAGCGCTCTGGCTGCTCGCTCTGCTCTGCCTACTCGCTCTGCTCCGCCTACTCGCTCTGCTCCGCCTACTCGCTCTGCTCGGCCTACTCGCTCTGCTTCGCCTACTCGCTCTGCTCCGCCTACTCGCTCCACCCTGTTCCCCCTGCTCCACGCAATCCACCTGCTCCTCTTACTACCCCCCCCTTACCCCTGCTCCCCTTGCTCCCCTTGCTCCCCCACACCAACCCCCACATTGCTCCACCCACTCCCCCTACTCCCTGAGCTCCCCTCGTTCTCCCCCTGTTCTCTCACTCCCACTCACCTCTCTCCGTTCCTCCCCCCTACCCCCACTCTCCAAAGTGCGGGGCCCCCTGCAGTGACGGATGTGAATGAGATGCGCGTTTGGCTGAGCGTAGTTCCAGTAAGGAAACTGTTCTCCACACCGCCATTGAAGCTGAAGGCCACGATTGCCTCGCCTCGGTAAGGGAAGGCTCTGCGGTGATCGATTGCTTCTGCGTGCAGTCAAATCCCTCTCGGAGACGATCCCCAGCATCCTGCAGAAGCTGGAGCGTCTGCAGAACCGCATCCCGTCCTCAAACATCGCCAACAACATCTCCCGCATCCAGACGCTCATCGCACAGGCCCGGGACGCGGCCATGAAGGCACGGGACACCAGACAACACACCGTGCCAGCCGCACCACGTGGCACCGCGCCACATACAAACCTCTCGCCACACGCCTCGCGTTAACACAATACCATAGCACAATGTGTCACACTGCCAAGTGACACAACACGACTCGCAGTCAGATAACAACTCGCAGTGCCTCCCCCCCACGCCACGCGCCGCCACGTTGCACGGTGTCGCGAGTGACCACATCACTACCGCATCACACCCCACGTCCCACTCCCGCACACTGACACACGCACTCATCCATCACACACACACACACGCACACTCACCGTGACACAAACACATGAACATGCGTGCACCGTTTCGCCAGGCCAGGTGACCCCCCCCCCAAACCCACCCATTCTCTCTCCACCGCACAGGTCAAGGTCTCCATGAAGTTCAACGGAACCTCGGGGGTCCAGGTGCGGCCACTGCAGAACCTGCAGGACCTGAAGGCCTACTCGCTCATCAGCTTCTACATCCGCATGGGCAGCCAGCCGCAGCAGCGGCAGGTGGATTCCAGCAGCCGCTTCGTCATGTACCTGGGCAGCAAAAAGGCACGTGCCTGCAACGCACCTGCACCGCCCCTGCACCGCCCCTGCACCGTGTCTCACGCCGACTGCACCGCACCAGCACCCCGTACCAGTACCCTGCGCTGATATCCGGCGCCATTTTCTTGCACTCGTATCGCGCGTCAGTATGTCGCACCACTGCAGTGCCGAAATCCCACGCGGGAATCCCTCGCCAGTGTCCTGCACCAGAATCTGGTGCCAGCACTCCCCTGTGCCGGCACCGCCAAATCGCATTGCCTCCGTAATAGATCGCTCTATTGATCGTCAGGTTCCCAACACATCCACGGGGGAATAAACAACGCCTTAATTTGTGTTGCTCACGTGGGGCCGCTGGACGCTAGGTAATGAGCGGGGCTTGGCGAAGTCATTGGCGTCGGCAGCCGCGTCACGCTGAGCATGCCTTCTGGAGAGATCGGGGGTTTCCTGCCTTCCAGAGGGGGGGGAGGGTGGTGGCGTCGCCTGTGGCGGTGCATGGCTGCGAGTGACATCGTGCGCCCCACTCGCTCCCTGCGCAGGCCGACAAGAACTACCTGGGCGTCACGGTGAAGAATGGCAACATCGTGTATGTCTACAACCTGGGTGGCGAGGATGCCGAGCTGCAGGTGGAGGACAAGCGAATCAGCGGGGAGGACTTCACGCAAGTCCGCATAGAGCGGTACGACACGCTCGCACCCGGGGACGAAGCTCCCGCTCCTAGCCTCCGGCAGGCTGGCGAGCGAAGTGCCCTTAGCGAGCACCGATCACGCTGGGCAGGTGCACGAGCGACACACTCATGAATTTATCGATGACATCATCATATATAGGCCGCAGTTTCGAGCAACTGTTTGTGCCGTCTGACTGCGTGGCTGCCTTTCCCACCCACTATCTCTGCGGTTTCCTTCTACCAGAGTCCGTTTTAGCTTCGAACGAACACCTTCGACGTCGCAACATCACCGCCACGACCCCGTGCAGCCACGCGACGTCGTGGCGGTGATGTTGTCGTCGTTGTCGTCCTTGCGCAGCATCAAGCAGCATGGGAAGCTGCGCGTGACGGAGAAGCAGTACACGAGCACGGCCACGGGCTCGCTGGCCGGAGACTTCTCGCTACTGCACCTGGACCCCGATGACACGGTCTTCTACGTGGGCGGCGTTCCGCCTGGATTCCAGGTCTCCGCTCGCGCACAACGGCACATGCCGGCGCACAAGCGCAGTCAACAGTGTTGATGTGCTCGACGGTAGAGCAGAAACTCGATTTAATGAACCTTCGTTCAATTCTACTTCAGAAGCAGTGCCCTATATATTATGGTTTTTAGTTTGTGGGATGAAACCGGAGAACCCAGGAGAAAGCCTTACAGAACAGGGAGAGAACTCACAAACTCTGCACATAAAGGTGCCATGGTAGAAATTGAACTGTCTTGGGCAGGACATTCTTTCTCTGAGGAGGATACAATCCTTGTGTTTGCCAACACCGGGGCTCTGAGAGAAACGGTATTTAGATCCTCTACATGCACTCACGTAGAGGACATGTAGATCTTCTACATGTCCTCTACGTGAGTGCGAGACCTTGTCCATCGCTCGCTGGCGACGGCGGACATCTGTTGCTGACGTCGCTCGCGCGGTCTCTCCCGCTTGCTCTCCCGTGCGTGTCGGCGCAGCTTCCCGCGAGTCTGCGTTACCCCAACTTCATCGGCTGCATCGAGTTGGCCACCATCAACGACAACGCCGTGAGCCTCTACAACTTCGAGCGGCTAATCAACATGAACACCACCATCTCCCACCCGTGCGGGCGGTGAGTGTGCAGGCGCACGGTGGCATGCACGGGACATTTTGAGACCATTAATTTGAGAATTGCTTCCAACAGTTGCTCTTTCGGGATAGCCACACCCCCACAATGAGCAGCTCTTATACGGTAAGAGTTCTCATATATCAAGTGGGGAAAACTCACCAATACAATTTGTTCGTCTGATATTTCACACCATTATTATTATTATTCGTGATTCAGGGGCAAGGGCTTCTCGGAGAGGAACAGCAACACCTTCTACTTCGACGGCTCGGGCTTCATCAGCGTGGAGGACGTGGACCGCGACAAGAAGCTCAAGCCGACGCTCGCCAAGTTCGACATGGAGATCCGCACGTCGGCCGACAACGCGCTCGTGCTCTACATGGCTGACGGGGTGGGTGGCGCTCCGTGGTGCCCGGCCGGGCGCGCCACCGGCGCGCACGGTCAGCCAGGCGACCTCGGTGTGGGTGCGCTGTCCCGTGAGGCCGGGTGGCGCGACGCACGCGGTGTTACGACATCCTTCTCGACTTATCCCAGGGGGTTCGCGCGTTTTGCGCTGAATCCTGGAGTTTCGTCACCTGGGGGCCGGCGCTGCTGCTCGCGTCTCCCTCGCTGAGCAGGTCTGCAGCGGTAGTGGAGCGGGTAGCGGCGCTGCACTTCAAACCCGGCGAGCTAAGTTTAATTCCCGCTCGTGGCAGACACTAGTGACAATTATCTAAACTGGTCCCGCGCCTCCCCCTCAAGTGAGTACTGGTGCGGTGTGTAAACATCGCCACTTGTGAGACATTGGCCACCCACCCCCTCGTGTTCCACGGCCTACGTAGGTGCCACTCGCGAACAGCACTTGACCCTACGGGCCAGTAAGGCTATACGGGGGATCTTTGTCTTGGTGTTGTCGCGTGACTGCGTGCGCAGGACAAGTTCCTGAGTCTGGAGATCCAGGACGGGCTGCTGAGGCTCGCGTACGACTTTGGATACAGCCAGGGGGTCAGCATCCCCACGCTGACCGACAAGAAGCTGATCAATGACGGACAGCCACACACGGTGAGATCCCTCGCTCCCGGCCATCCCTGCCCCACGCACTTCACTCGCCACGCAACTGCTCAGCTGAGATGATTCCCTCCTCACTTCAGCATTAAAGCATTGGGACTCATCTCCTGTTTATGTCCCTGAAACAGTGATGGAAATTCCATGTTTCTGTGGCGTGGGTGAGTCTATCCACATTATAAGGACTGTGGACTGTACTGTGTCAATCGCAGAAGGATAATGGGTCGAGTTAGCCCATAACTAGTATTTACGCAGGTTAATTGTCCTGCTGACTAAATTGGCCCCAATGTCCTGAGATGTAGCAAATTGCAATCACCTCCCCACTGGATAACTGTTAAAAGGCACTGCATTGGCCTATGGTTGCTTCCAGCTTAAATACAAAGTCACTGACTGACTGATTTGATCTCACAGAATTCTGATCGTGAGTCACTGCCTGAACCACTGAGTGACCAGACCGGTTCGATATTACACTAAACGTCTGCGTTCAATAACGTAGTTGTTGGTGACCTGTAACGCGCCTTGAGTTGGTCCGTACACCACTGCTCGTGAAACGCTTGACCGAGAGCTGTGCCGCGGGGAGACTCCTTGACTCGTACTAGGGAGGCTGAGACTTCAAATACCGCACGGCAGATAGACTACCTCCTTATCTGAGAATTGCTCTCAAGAGTTGCTCTTTCTAGACAGCTGTGTGCAGCATCCCTCCTCTCATTTTTTTGCCATATCTCTCCTCCCACATTGGAGGCATCATCGCGCTAATGAATGATGCTTCCAGCGTGGAAGCAGGGGGCAGCAAGGTATTCCGCACTGCAGGTGCAGTGATGGAGAAGCGATGCGTGTGAGGACTGTTTGTGAAAGGCTACACGGGGGACCTTTGTCTTTGTCTCCAAACAGATCCAGATAATTCACCGGCAGACGGGCCGCATGTACCTGCGGCTGGACCGCTTCACCATCGCGCAGGGCGTCACCCAGTCCGGCACCATGGTTTTCAAGCGGATGTTCATCGGCGGAGTCCCACCCGGAACCATCAGCGAGCGGTCAGCGGCAGTGGGGTTGCAACAGCATTCGCCGTATTAGCAGCGGGCGCAGCAGCAGAAGCACGTGCAGGAGCAGTAGCAGCATGGCAGCAGCAGCAGCAGCGGTAGGAGTAGCAGGTGCGGCAGCATCGACTGCACTAGTAGCCGCAAGACTAGCGGCAGAGGTAGCAGCAGTAACTGGACGTTGGTGGTGGAGGGGCGGTTGCTGCCGAGGTGGACTTGCACTGGAGATGTGGTCGCAGTTGACCGCAAGCATTGCGTCGCCCCCTCCTCCCTCCCGCCCTCCCGTCCGTCAGGAGCCGTAACCACATGACGACGGAGACCGGGCTCAAGGGCTGCCTGCTCGGCCTCAAGGTGCAGGACACCAACCTGGACCTGCAGAAGGAGGAGATGATCGGAGTGAGCGCCGGCTGCTCGGATGACGTGCTGGTACGTGCGCGCCCTCGCGCGCTCCTCAAGACCAGTGCAGTGTTTACGCGACCCCCGCCCTTTCCCACGCATTCTTGCCGAATGTTCCGGCTGCGTTCTTACCGGTACGCTGTACAGGACCGTACCGGCTTACTTTCGTCTCTGGTTTTATTGCGAATTGTGTCGTCGCGATCGCGCAGCAGCGGCTTCGTCTGTGGCCGCTCGTCCGTATCCGCCCTGGTCACCGTCGATCGCAGCGACTCGCCCAGTACATCGGCAGCGTAAACGTCATCCGACCGCTGCGTTGAGTTGCGTCGCGGGACTGCCGCGCACGCCCCCGAGATCTCACTGTGCCCGCGACCCCTGGTGGCGCACGCGTGACCGCGTAGGTCTCGCGCAAGGCCCACGTGTCGGGCGACGGGTTCTTGATGCTGGCCGTCAAGGAGTCGCTGCCCGTGCTGGAGACGGGGCTCACGTTCCGCACGACGCAGTCCAGCGGCCTCCTCTTCTACTACGCCCTGCAGGTACCGGCCGCACGGCCACACAGCGGTCCCGTTGCTGACTCCGCAAACAGTGACAACGATCTCCTGGGTCACCCGAACGTACCGTAGGGTCAAGCACCGTGAGCGAGCATTGCTGAAAGCTGTCACTGCACACGAGTAACATGGGTGGCTCGTGGCACCATCAACTGCCTTTTGTCTCCCTCTAATGGTGTCCTATATATTACTATCATGTCGGCCAATTAATTAATGAGTGTTTTTTAGTTGTGAGAGGAAACCGAAGAACCAGAAGGAAACCCACGCAGAACAGGGGGAGAGCACACTAATGCCACACAGATAGACTCGCGAAAGGGAGATGGAACCACTTCGTCAGGACCTTCTTTCTGTGAGATGGTACGGATGTTACCCCTGTGCCACGCAGCAGCCGTTATGTTCGAAACGTCGTAGGCCCTGCACCATTCCGGTCATAGCGGTCAGTCCTCGCCCTGCCGGGGGGGGGGTCTGTGCGTGTGTGCGTGTGTGCAGGGTGAGAGGCGCTCGCTAACGGCACCTGACCCAGCAGTCTGTTCAGGCTCTATGGGGGATCCTTGTCTTCTTTGTAGGGTGAGAATCTCTCCGTCGCCCTCAAAGAGGGGGCCGTGGTTCTGAAGACCAAGGATGACACCCTGCAGACGATGAGCACTGGGTACAACGACGGCTCCAGCCACTATGTCTTCGCCCTGCGCAGCTCCTCCAGGTGCAGCCACGACCGCCACCCTGTACGCGCCACAGTAATGTGGAATTTCCACACCTCCACCACAGGCTGCGGCTCGTCAGGAGAGATGAGCCCGATTGCTTGCGTGGAGACTCTCCTCGTTGCCTTCCCCTCCCTCCCAGCGGTGTGGCCGTGTGGCGCTTGTCACCCCGCACTACGAACCCAGCCACCCGGGATCGATTGCCACTCACGGATGATGATTGTTCGAACCGGTTCTGAGCCTCTCCTCCTCTCTGTTAAATTACTACCTGCACTGCGGGTACAGAGCCGGTCAGGCGTGCTGCCGACCACCCACGCACCCGTGTGCCGTGCTAGGATTCATAGGCGTTCGTCAACACCACTTGACCGCTCATTCTGCTCGTACTATCTGGGGCATCTTTATCTCTGTGATCTTGGTATCGCCACGCAGCCTGCGCCTGGTGCTGGACGACGTGGACACGAGCGAGAGCGCGGCGCCGTCGCTGCGCCTTGCGGCGGGCCGCGAGGCGCAGCCCGGCCGCCTCTACGTGGGCGGGATGCCGGACGCGCAGGCCGGTCTCGCCAACTTCTCCGGCTGCATCAGCGACGTCTTCATTCGCCGGTGCGTGGCGCCGGCATGGCCGTGCGCGTGTCTGTGTTGGTGCTGACGTGGCGGTTGGCGCGCAAGCGCTGTGAACTCGGCGACCCGAGTTCGATTCCCATTCAAGGCCAACACCGGTGACGAGTTTCTAAACCGGGCCGTTCCGAGTTCGATCCTCAAATGAGTACCTTGTGCGCTGTGTAAACATCGCCACTAGGGAGACAAAGGCGGCCAAGCATGGTGCTGGCCGCCCATTGCCTCATGTGGCTTTTATAGGTACTCACTAACAACACTTGACCCTCGAGTCTGTTAGGCTATACAGGGATCTTTTTCTTTGTGTACCTTGCAGGGAGGAGTACTGTAGTGATTACAGCGCTGCACTGTAAATTCAGTGATCCGAGTTCGATTTCCACTCATGGCCAACACAATGATGATATTCTGAATAAGTTCTGAGCCTCCCCTAGGGCCACTCTGCCTCAAACGGCAGTAGCTGGTGTGATCTTTAAACAAAACCACAAATGAGACGAATGAAGGCCACCCATCCCCCATTGTGCCATGGCCGCCAACAGCGCTTGCGTGTACACGGAGCACCATCCCCGCCCTCGTTGCGGGAGCGGCGGTGCAGTGGTTGAGGGAACTGCGTTCGATCCCGGCTCGTGCCGCTGTCACCGTGTGATCGCGCTCCATCCCCGCGCGCTTGCCCAGGCCCGGCCGCGACGTCGTGGTGCAGGATCTGCAGCTGCTCAGTAAGGTGCAGGTGTCGCTGGAGAGCTGTCCCGACGACCAGCGTGCGCCGGCAGCGCTCAGGGTTGCCGCCGCCGCCGCCGCCGCCGCTACATCATCCCGAAGCAGCACGCAGCGACAGCGCACCGCCAAACCCCGGGTATGGGTGGCGCCGCATACATCCCATCATCATCGTCATCATCGTCATCGTCGTCATAGTCGTTCTAATAAGCATGTCGAGCGTTCTATAATGCACCGGGGTCAGTAGCGACTCCAGTGCTTTGGGACGGTTGGTTTAAACCACTGCCTGCTCGGTTCAAAAACACAGGGCCGAGCGAGTGGTGAGGGACGTCGAGTCGAAGGTCCATGTGTGAGTCTGTGGGTCGATTAGCACGTGGATCTCAAACAAGCCTAACCCTGTGTCTGGAGGAACGAGATGAACTCTGAACAAGAAGGTTTGGGGCCTATGGAGATAGGCGGCCTGTGGTGACCGTGGCCGGTGATGACTGTGTGAGCAGGGTTCATCCTCACGGCACCTGAGGCCCATGCAGGATGGGGTGCCAGCGTCGCCCGACGAGGGGGCGTGTGCGGGGCCATGGGGGGGCCCCGACGTAGGGCTGTTCTTCGGTGACATCGCGGAGAGCCGTGCCGAGTACCCGCTACCCACACCCTCGCTCGTCAAAGTGTACGGTCCCTCGCC
>JAZEWT010000030.1:2266399-2282595 GCA_036362905.1 Mordacia mordax
GCATCGTGCCACGTCACCGCACCCTCTGCGTGACACCACGCCACGTGCTACCACACCACACTACACCCCACCGCACCCGCCACGAGTCACCGCACCCCACCACGGCCCGCGCGGCAGCAGGGTGGCTGTGCAGCAGTCGCGCCGTCTCCCAAGGCAGTTCGATTGTCATGGTGGCGCAGTGAGTAGCTCTGCTGTCTCACAGTAAGACGGTCCTGGGTTTGATTACCGGCTCAGGTCCCTTTGTGTGTGGCGTTTGCGTGATCTCCCATTGTCCGTATAGATTCTCTCTTGGTTCTCCAGTTTTCTGCCAGAATCAAGACACGTAGCCTAGGTTAATTTTTCTGACTAAATTGCACCCAATTGCACTGAGATAGTGTAACTTGCTTACCCTTCCCTGCTGGACAGCTGTAAAAAGAGCAACATAGCTCAATGGTTTCTTACAGTTTAAATAAAATCTGATTGATCGATGCCTACCTGAAGCGCCTTTCTCCGTGGAGTTTCTGTATTCTCCCCCACTTCTGCGTGCTTTCCTCTGGATTCTCCGTTTTGCCACAATTAAAAAAAAACCCTCATTAATTGGCCGATATCATCATAGTACATTCGACGCAGTGCCTGGGAAATGTTAGCGCCGGCTGGCTGCTGGGCTGCCTTCCCCCCATCTCTGCGGTTACAATGCACCTCCGTATCCATGTGTCGACCGTGACCAGCCGTGGAAGTTACACGCGTTGTAGATTGTATTGATATGATTGTACTGTAACGCCAACTCTGTCTGGAAATCTGTCCAACTCGGTGTCTCCATGTCTGTGTTGTCTCTCAAGCCGGCCAACCGGGCCCGTGGCCAGAGAGCATCCCACGCCTCGCGGCCTGCGTGCGGGGCCTCACGCTTAACGGTGTGGCCCGCCACTTCACCGCGGCGGCCTCCGTGCACGGGGCGGTGCGCGTCCACGGCTGCCCGGGCGTCTAACGCCCCCCCCCCCGCCGCCGCCGACGCCGCCGCAGCCACCGCCGCCACCGCCGCCACCGCCGCTACCGCCGCTACCGCTGCCCTTCTCCGCCACCGCTGCCGCTCTGCCACGCTCCTGCCCTGGCCAGACCACCCATTGTCCACACGGGATGGTGTCCTGCAGACCAACCCATCGCCTCATGTCTCGCTGGTGAAAAAAAAAAACGTAAACACCGCAAGTGATTTCTTTTCAGTTAAGCTCGACCACGCACGGCCACTTGTCAAGCCACTGCTGGATGAGCGTCGGTCCCCATGCTGTGCCGTGTTAGGGGTTATTTGATCATACAATTCGTCGTATATCCAACCGTTAAACATTTTCCCTGTAAAATTAATATTAAGAATAATTGGCCACTTATAACGCACGCATATTTCTTCGCTCTTGGATAGAAACGACTCGGAGGTGCAGGGAGGAACTGCAGGGCCAGGAGAGGGAGAAGCAAGACATACACGATAGTGGGAACTAACATTTGCCAGACACCGCGTCCTCTGTATATTAATAACAATAATTACATTTCTAGTGTGCTTTTCACCCAAGGATCACAGAGCGTTGTACAGAGCTGCAGAGAGAACGGCACGCCAACAACGAGATAAGAACGTCAAATCGGTAACAATAACGTGTTTTTGTTGTTGTTGTAAGATGTTCTCAGCCAAATGGTTTATTATTTAGCCAACTACCCACACCCAGCATGGTACTTTGGCATGGTTTAACCCATCTCCTATTGATGTTCACACATCTGACCTTTGCGTACACCTCGGCGTGGGGGAGTGCTCATTTCCGAGTGACTACACCTGTGGCTAAAACTTCACACGCATGGCTCGGGGGCCAATGTCTCCCCATCGCTGATGTTCACAGGAGATACTCAAAACATTGCCAGAGCAGGCTCAGAGCCAATTAATGTTTATCCTGCGCATGACCAGGAACGTAACCCGTGCGTCCAGGGTTGTAACACAGAGCCGTATGACTGGAAACATTCCAACGTTCACAGAGAGACAACGATCCCCTTTATAGTCTCAACAGACTGTTGGGTCGAGTGCGTTATAGCAAGCACCAGAGGTCACCACTGCACCCGAGGGGTGATGCGCCCGCAGCAGCAGGCCCAGCTGTCATCGCCTCTCGACGTGGTTATGACACACGGCACCCAGGTACGCATTACAAAATAAAGTTTTAATTCACCGGATAAAGCCCACTTTGCTCTGAGCTCTTCTTCAGATGTGATCCGACCACACGTGGCTACTCATCGAAGTGGCTGCTATCTCACCATCATCATATGCATCCAAATAACATGCATGGGATTTTTCTAAATGTGGATGTAAACACCAGAGAGGCTCCATTAGAATATCCACGGCGAGAACACAAGATCCGCAAATATAACCACGTGCGGAGCAGACGAGCAAGATAACGTTTCGCCACCACCACCAGTGTCCCCTTTAAGAATGAGTCCACCGAAGGGAGCCTGGACCGGTTGAGATGTGTCACGGTTGCTGATGAATCGAATTCCATCACCGGGTTCACAGCGCATCGCTCCAGCCGCTGTGCCACTGCTGCTCACTACCAGTGTGTCCACGTGCACACGTGTTTCACATGACGCTCACCGCTTCCCAAGAGGGAATATTTTACGCTTATGTCCTTGGCTCCCCAGAGCTCGGGATGGATTTAAAGGTAGGCTGTCAGGAGCGAGGGGTCTTGTACGGGGTAACCCCCCCCCCCCCTGTAAGGCAAGTGGTACATTCCAGACTGAATTGGTCACACTAAGCCGCAACCTCATGGGATTGTGGTGACAAGTGGTAATATACTGTGCAGTGCTGAGTTATACACCCGCATTGCGGGTTTATATATTATTCAGCACATATAGTAAACTAATTAGCTACTATAAAGGGAATAACAATGAAAGGAACATTGTTAGTTTAACGGCTAAATCTTGTAAAATCAGAGCGTTAATATAAATTTCTGTTTTCGTACATTTGACTCAGAAGTGCTCGAGGAAACGAGCGCCACAAAGCGCTCGCGTGAGAATGGAAACCATTTGGGTTTGAGAGGCACGGTCTGGTGTCGTCCACTCTGGTTGCCATCAAGCGCCTGCATTGCGTTTGTCACTGATATACTGAGTCAATATGCGTCTCACCATTTTAGCATTGCGTGGCGTGGTTGGTGATCGCAGGCGAGTGGTGAAATGTCCACATTCCAGTGCCAGGAACACGTTTATCGCACACCTCTGTTGACTCACCACAAAGTGGCACGCGTTGTGTTTCACCCCGGTGGGGTGATGAGTGCGGTGATGAGTGCTGCTCCGTTATCGTGCTGCTTGCTGTGGATCGTGGCGACATAGCAAGTGAATGCCCCCAGCCATAATAACGTCATCTTTAACAATTCAGAGGTGTTTCAGTGCTGTGCGGTGACTTCATCATTCCACGTTCTGTTTGCTTACCCCCTTACTAACCAACCTACTTGCTGTAGAGTCATCATATTCGTTCACGTTTCTCTGTTCCCACGACGCGTCCCACCCATGGTCACTTTTTTTCCCAGAGTCGGTCTGGCCTTGGCTTGTCCCTCTTATCTCAACACTTATGTTCTTGTCTCTGAGTTTGGCCAAGCAGTGGCTGCCACTCTCAATGTCTGTGTCGTGAAGGTTCAATCTTGGACCAACATTCCACGTTTACTCGACCTGCCATGTGTCCTGTTTTTTACCGAGATCGTTCCAATTTTTGAGTTTGAAGCACGTGCCCTAGAAAATCTGTACCTATCCCTGCAAAGTCATGATTCAGAGTCTGGGTTAATTCCAGCTACATGTAGAGGCGTCTTTCTCTTATTCTGTTTACCCCCAAATATGTTCCATGTTTTGTGCCTCGGAGGTGGAAAACCTAACCGACCCAAGCCATTGCACTGCTCATGGCTTTTTTTACATCAAAATCCATCCTGCGTTAACTTTACTCTACAGTTTATCAGCTTGTTCACGATGTGCCTTAAAATGTTGTTTATACTATGCTGTATACGCAAGCAACGCCGACTGATTTTTGAACCCGTTGAACATAATAATAATAATTGCATATATAGAACGCTCATCACATGGCAAGCACTGGTTTTGTATTTAAGGGACGATGGGACATTTGTGACCTGACATAAAAGCAACGACTGACCTTGATGAGGCTGTAATATTTGCCTCTATGGTCGTGCCTAACGTGTATGTGATCCGTCACTGATCAAAGGCTTTAATTCCCACCCAGAATATATCTTTATTTTGCTTCTCGAGCGACAAATTCACAGTACGCGTTGTATCATTATCGCTACACACTTGAGTCTCCTTAACGCATTAATTCATAATTGGAAATATGTGACGGTAACTTGGAGTGAAATTCTTGTACGTTTTCTCCAGAGTTTTCTCTATTTTCTCAGATTTTCCCCCCAGACAAGTTAACGTAGTTCATGTTGACTTCAAACGTCTTTGAACTTTACACACTTTATCCTTGTGAAATGTGTTAATTGTCATAATAATAGACCTAACTGAAGAGCCACTCTTTTTGTTGTAGTACCATGCATTCTGCCAGAGCCACTCCTTGTCAATACATGAGGCATGGAGATTCCAGCGCTTCAAACAGTTTCGCAAGTTCAGATTGCCTCTTTCACGTCCCTAAAGTGATTAAGATCACAGTGATTGAGCCGTTTTATTTATTCACGTGTAGATTGAAGGCATCACCTTCCCTTTCGTCTTGTAATTTGCCATTGTTCAGTTGTGTGCTAGGGGTGATTAACTATTCATTGGCTTCATCTATTATTTAAACGTGAGGAGACAAGATGAAAGCTCGTGGTCATTTGAGTTGAATATATTTTCACTGGAACTTAATTACACCTAAAAATAAAGGCACGTTTAATAGTTATTTTTACTCAATATAAATTACGGAAGTGCTTCATGTTATGTTTGAAACCTGGGGAAATGGATACTGCGAGTAGGTCGCTGTACCAGTTGGTCGCAATGCTTACAGCGCCGCATATACGCTTCGCCAGTTATACGCAGCACTTAAAACGTATTCCGCAATCTCATCTCATTGTCAGAAACCGCTTAATCCTGTACAGAGTCGCGGTGAGCTGCAGCCTATCCTGGCAGACATAGGGCGCAAGGCAGGGATATACCTACGATGAGACGCCAGTCCATCACTGGGCACTGAAGGCAATTTAGTCCGCAAGCCAATTAACCTATACGGCAGCATGTTTTTTGGACTGTGGGAGGAAACCGGAGTGCCTGGCGAAAACCCATGGGGAGAAGCCACGGGGAGAGAACATGCAAACTCCACACAGAAAGGCACCCGAGGCGAGATTTGAACCTGGGACCTTCTTTCTGTGAGGCGACAGCGCTACTCACTGGGCCACCGTGTCGCCCATATTCCGTAATTAAATAACCAAACACGTACGCATTCATTTAGCTGCGATGCACTTGTCCATGTAGCTCATGATTTAACTTTGATGTGATGTTAACTAATACAACATTGGCCGTTCAAAAGTAAACGTTTAGAACCATCTGATTAAAACATAGAGTCGTTGAATTTGGATTTGCAATGCTACTGGCCATAGGTCAAATCCATTGTAAAAAAAAACTCAATGCTTCGTTTTGCACAATTTTAATAACACTGATAAGGGGCATTCCTTTACACAGTGCAACCAATTTAGATTTGAGCAAATACATTCTTTATCAGGTAGTAAATACACTATACACTTTATCAGTCATAGTAAATATTTTCAATCTTCTAATATATTTTTTAAACTCGATTTCACGGCGTGAAGTTGTCTGCTCGAAAAGTCACAGCACAATATCTAAATAGGTGCTGTCTGATGGACAGTTGGGGTTTGGTTGTGCACGGTGGGTTGGTAAGTAGACAGGTTGTAACAGTGTAGGTTTGCACGCCTGTTCGTGTGGGAATTGCTCACTAAAGGTATTCTTTTACCATAGTTTCTTGATGCGGCAAATCCCCAAGGAACGGCTCTTGGAAGACAGGCTCTCAGACCTACACATCCCGTAAAGATAAAAATATTGACTTCATTGCCTAAAATGTGCTACAACAGGCTGCTAAGTTTCATAATGGGAGCCGCAGAGACATCATCAGTCAATTGCAACAAGGTGGTACTGCTTAACAGCACTATATGCTACGATATAATGTCATCATATTCGGTGCTATTCCGAAAATTATCACACCACTGTACTCTGGTTTTTATGCAAATTACGAAGCATCTTGTGAGGCAGCAATGCAAACTGTCATTACGTGGAACTGCTTTCCGCGATATTTCTGATAAATATAGCTCCATGGGATATTGGTTCCTACGGGTGACCTTTTAACCCCTAGAAAAATGTCTTTAAAGTCTGCATAGAATGTGCGGTACATTAAGTTTGTTTAAACCATGCAGTAATGTTCATGGGCAAAAATAACATGAGAAGATCAACAAAGATAGACACATAGTTGCCATTTACATTATTAATGGCAATTATAGTAAACTAATAAAACCATTTTCACTCCCACCACGAGTCACTGGGCGTGAGCTGTGGTCTTTGAGGCATGTTCAGCCTGTGTTGATGTTCACATCCGCTGCTTTGTGTTCAAGGTATTCTGCGAATTTGAATACATATCCGGTGGGCCTGAATGCCTTTAACAATAACTTGTGTTGTTGAATAAGCCAATGTAAAGTCGCACAAGGGTGTAAACGGAGCAGTCCGTTTGCTAATTAGAAGATTTTTTTTTCCATTCTCGTGTCATCCTCTGATCCCGCTATTGTCCAACATGGCGGATCTACAACACATGTTTAGAAATGTTCTGTTGTGTTGAAGGAGATGGCTCATGCGCTTCATTAAAAACTAAACTGCATCAAATAAGGAATATCCTTGCCAAGATTTCAAACAGTTCATTCTCCTGGGTCATTATAATTCTCTGGCAATGGTTGAAACTTTCACGGTCACCATTTAAAAAGTGCTTTGATGATTTTAAGGTCATTCCCCGCAGGTGACCACCTCTGTTGAACTTAAATGTGTCTAACAGTGTCTAATTGGTGGTCATGCCCTGTATACACGGTGGTGGGATATCTGCTTCATGCACGCTAATCATGTTAATCGTGTTAACCGCAAGTTTACCAACACGTTGCAAGTGTTTGAGAAAATACTTTTATGCGAAATGCTAAAAGTATTTCTGGTGCTACAAACTACTGCATTATATTACTATGGAATTATCATGTCAAATATACCATTGAAAACAAAACATTTAACGTGTTGTTGTTTTATACGATTGATTGTGTTGCATATTGTGTGTGTGTCAGGAGCAGAAGAGTTAAATCCACAATTGCACTTTGGTTATGCAATCATAAACAGCGTGAAAGTTCCCATCTGTAACTCCGAGTCTGGAAGGAGAGCTCGCAAAGTCCTGACAGTCAGCTATAGAGTGGATTGCCACGTGTCATACCTTGCGTTGATGGCACGTGGGATGAGTGGTTTATACGAGAGGATCGAGTGTCGGTCGAGTGATTGCCACATTCAACAAACCATCCACCTCAGTGGTGAAGGTTAATCGTCATTATTACTATCACTACGGGCTTTATCCTATACATTGTTATGGGGAGCCGGAGCCTATTCTGACAGACGGTGTAAGGCAGGGTTAGACGCAAGACGAAACGCCAGTCCACAGCAGGGCACCAGGGGCAGTTTAGTTAGCAGGCCAATTAACATAGGCAGTAGTAGTTACATCATATCTTTGAACTGTGGGAGGAAACTGGAAAACCCAGCGAAAAGCCAGGCAGACACGTGGAAAACGCACAAACTCGACACACAAAGTCGCTCGAGCAATGAATCAATCCCGGGAACGTTAATCCGTTTTAAATATTTACAGAGGCTTGCGCATTTATGCACCATTGAGGTCATAGTAATGGTAATGTAGCACCACTTGTCATCGGACCATATGTGTGATGGTTGACATTAAACCGGAGCTGATTTTTTCCAGCAGTGGCGGATGTATTGAGACGAGCAGGTGGCTCAGTATGGGACCTTGTCGTTCGTCACTGCATCGTTGCGCAGATTGAGAGGTGAGGGCGGGACGAAGAGTACAGCATGCCAGAATCACATCCCCGGTGGCTGAGTGTGCTGTGAGTTGTATGGCTGACATTTCAGCATTACATACAACAGTTTTTCATTTTCCCAAGAAGTAAAAAGTTGCTATAAAGGAAAAAAAACAACTCTTTTGGGAGAGCGATATTGAGCATTGCTCTTCTCTCTTTCCAGACGGTCCACCAAAATCAAAGGTAAGACAAATGGACAGACAGGGCAGTCAGGCGAAAGGGTTAAAGTTAACAACGGATAATATTAGAATCCTATCTCAAAAAACAGGTATGACTCAGTGTTTTTCATTTACAGCACCAAATATCACGTGTGTGGTGTGACAGGCACATGCTCGGCCCTATTAGAAAAGCCTCGGGTGTCAATTCCCAACCGAGAATCGGTGGCCAGTTTGTAGAATCAGCACACAACGACAGGCTGGCTCACTGGCCTAGAACCCAAATCAAAGTCACGAACCAGGTACAGTTGAGATGTCCGGCTCAAATATAAAGTTGTCACTGATGGGTAAACGCCTCCTAATCAAGCCATGTTATTTTGCGAGTGGGGATTAATGAGAAATGTTAATTAGCTACACTATACACCAGTGGTTTAATTTTTTAGAATTTTTGGTATGGTCAGGACAACTGGTGCCTCTAACCAGTGGTGAGAGCAACGTAAATTCCGTACCTGTGGGATCGTATTGCAACCCCGACTCCCACCAGCTTGTACTCTGCTAAACGCTTTCACTACTTTCTTGCCGGTACGTAGGATTGAACCGGACCATACCGTGCCCGCTTACTTTCACCTCTGCCTGTAATACACCTCCAAGGGGGCTCTACGTGTTATGAACTGCGACTATACACAGCTTACATACATGAAAATATGTTAAATTATATACACAGGCCTATTTAGCCATGATGTATTATTTTTTACCTTGTCAAATTAATTTACAATAAATTGAAAACGCATTTATTACCAACATGGTTCTTGCAGCATGTTCCCGTTTATAATTTTGCTGATTTATTTTATTTGGTCTATTTCTGTTCTTGCAATGCGATAGTAACTTCCTACAGACATAGCCGAGTAGCTGTGGGAATGGAACGCGCACACTGTATGCTCAGTGTGGCGAGTGTGGGTGCTGAGCTGCGTACCAGGGAATGATGTTTATGCTTTGATGAAACTACAATTGTCTCCATGTAACATTTCTGTGCAGTCCCTATTGAGCAGTGGGTTTGGGGGGGGGGGAAACATTATTTACCCCACAATGGGGTGATTGTACTTGTCCTGCAAGATGTCTTGTGACTCGAGATGGAAGTGTCTTGTGATGCATTACACACCCGCGCCGAGCACACTGCTGCTCTCTCTCTCCTCCCGTCACTCTTGTGATCGTCCGGAGTAATACAGCCGCTTTCGTCATGGTTGCAGATCGTTCCCTGTGTAGGAGTTTAAACTCCCACTAACAACAATCCCTGGTGAGTTACTCATGTAAACATATCGCCGATTGTAAGTTTGTGAAAATGTAAAACAAAAAATGTACACATCGCTTGACATTCTGTTAGCTGTTGTTTTGCCAGTTCATTGGTTCAAAGCAACTTCGGTCGCAATTCATTGTCAGCGACACTCAATCCACTGCTGAATGAAAGCATCCTCAAGCCGTCGCCACCTCACGATGCTGAAATGTTCATAATCTACCGGCATCTGTACAACAACTAATTTCATCTCGCTATCCCAACTGACGGACAGTCATCTCAGACGTATTCCATTCCTAACCATTATCAATTACCCGTTTTACTGAAGCATCCTTCCCAGTTCAACTTACGTTTCTTCATAGTTTGCATTGTCCTTAACTTATGTATGTGCTTTGATCCGTGTGTCTAGATGTCGGTCTCAATGTAATTCCAAGCATCTATTCCTCCATTCCTCTTTGCATACTTGTCTGTTTTTGTTCTATGCTTTTTTGGTCACATATCACAGCAGGTGGTGTAGCGAAGTAAACACTCACTGAAACGTTTCTTTTATATGCTACTGATGTAGGAGAGGAGGAGTGTTCGACACGATTATCCCAAAATAATAGCTATGGGAAGCAATTATCGTTCTTTGTGCTTCTTTCATTAGCAAGTGCAGTTTTCCAAAAGCACTCAAAGCAGCTCTGGACCAAGTCTTCATTTTATTGTGGCTGTCCTGTTTTGCTTTTAATAGCCAACCCAGGCACACTCTTCTGTGCTTACAGCTGTGTCCCTCCAACATATATCTCTGCCTTTGAGGTGCTCATATTAATCCTGAGCCCAATTTTGCAACTGCCCACATTAAAAACATTACCTGCAGTTCAATGTGGTTAAAAGTTAGTCATAATGACATGTCGCCAAGAGTTCACATATGTATAATGCTTTCTCTATTCATAGTTATGCCTTTTATTTCTCCAAATAAATTTTCGGTGAAAAATATTTCACAATGGTTTGAAAAAATGGCTAATACATTCGTACGAAGAGTACAAAAATAAGCGTGAAATGCTCTCCCAACCTTGAATAGACGTAAGAGATTAAAATTTTCACAAAGTGTTCACGGCTATAAATAGCAGCTGCAATTTTTTTAATAATACAGCATTGATCTGAAGGTAGCAATAGCTGTCTGTAAGATGCAACGTTTTACCTCTTGTGTTTAATGCATAATGAAGCAAAACCCCCCAGGATTGTGTAACCTGATTGTTTTCACAAACGCCAGTCCTGACAAAGGCCTGTTAGGTTCCTTGTTTATATATTTTTAAGCATATGATGCTTGCAGTGTTTTTATTGACGTAAATGGAGATTGAGATTAGAGAAGGTGAACAGGCAGACTCTCTGTGAGGGTGTGAGGAATAGGGTGTGAGAAATTGCTCTTTAACAAAACAGCGTTATTCCTTCTGGATAAATCTAGGTTATCTCTTTTGTACAATAGCCATCGACAATATTATCTGGATAGACCCTACAACATAATGTAAACTTAAGTTAAGCGGTCTTCTGTCCTACGAAATTAACGCTTTGATTGTGAATATCTCTATTGAGCCAAAGCCAGTAATAGGCAATCTGCACTCCATGAGTGGAACCAATCTTTCCATAGGACACCACTATTGACGTCCACTAACGTGTCGCTGACATGTACGGATGGCCTGCATCGCCGGAATTGCACCGGATCTCAGCAGATTTGGAAAGCTCAGAAGATATGAGCCAGGATGTTTTTTGGATAGGTGACGCCCATTCCCAAACACGTTGTTATAGGGCTGTGTGGCGATGTGGTGGACAGTAGAGGATGGTGGAGTAAAAGCCATTGTTGTATTGTACTCTTATGCCCCAACGTCTATGGTCCCTAGCTTCTCCATTCTATACTGACCAGCGTACGTTGTTGCCTGTTAAGCGGCTGGTATCCAGGTTGATTCTGGTTGGTCGGTTTGTTATCAGAACATAATTTTAAGGCGGCATGTCCTTCCTTCTTATGGTTGGAGGGTGTTTGGACCGTTTTCTGTCTTAATACCTTCCCCGAGACCTGTTCACCAAAGGAGACCCTAGCAGGGTGGCAGGGTGGCATGGTGGCATGGTGGCAAGGTGAGTAGTGCTGCTGCTTCACAGCAAGAAGGTCCCGGGTTCGCTTCCCAGCTTGGGACCCTTTCTGTGTGGAATCTGCATATTATGCATATATTTCCCCTAAGAGGTTCTGTAGGTAATATGGTTTCCTCCCACATTTCAAAGACATGCTGCCTCGGTCAATTGTCTTGACTAAATTGTCCCCAGTGACCTGAGACCTTGCAACTTGCTTATCCCTCCCCACTGGACAACTGCTAAAAATATCTACATAACTCAACGGTTCCTGCCAGCTTAAATGAAACTAAATAACAAGCAAAGTAATGCCAGACTCCGAACCTGTTCACCAAGTGAGAACCCAGCAGGAGTGATCGACTCCAAACCTGTTCACCAAGTGAGACACGAGCAGGAGTGATAGATTAAAACCCGTTCACCAAGTGAGACACTAGCAGGAGTGATAGACTCCAAACCTGTTCACCAAGTGAGACACTAGCAGGAGTGATAGACTAAAACCTGTTCACCAAGTGAGACACTAGCAGGAGTGATCGACTCCAAACCTGTTCACCAAGTGAGACACGAGCAGGAGTGATAGATTAAAACCCGTTCATCAAGTGAGACACTAGCAGGAGTGATAGACTCCAAACCTGTTCACCAAGTGAGACACTAGCAGGAGTGATAGACTAAAACCTGTTCACCAAGTGAGACACGAGCAGGAGTGATCGACTCCAAACCTGTTCACCAAGTGAGACACGAGCAGGAGTGATAGACTAAAACCCGTTCACCAAGTGAGACACTAGCAGGAGTGATAGACTAAAACCCGTTCACCAAGTGAGACACTAGCAGGAGTGATAGACTAAAACCTGTTCACCAAGTGAGACACTAGCAGGAGTGATAGACTAAAACCTGTTCACCAAGTGAGACCCGAACAGGAGTGCAAGAATTCAGATGATGTAGCTCTGGGGTTGACTGGAACACGCCAACTCCTCCACCACGATAAGTTTACGATCCATAGGTGGGACGCTGGACAGTCATTATAACCCATACGACCCCCACACGGTTTAGTGATGCCCCCATCCCTTAGTGGATTGACAAAAGGGCTGTGTACTGAATTCTACGAAGGCACGATCAGCCAAATTGATGATTGAATACGATTTTCAAGTGATTCAAACATGTCACCCTGTGGAATAATGAGTTAAAATATCAGTGATTTCCTATTCAAGAGGGCTCTACATCGAGTAGTGGAAGTTATATTGACAAGGGCGAGTCTCTCTAAAGGGCACTCGCTGTTATTTCCCCCACAAAGCAATGGTTATTTCATCGACCCCGGAGAGGATATGTGTTGAGTCAATCTCTAATCACGAGTTTAGCTCGCAATCTTCGAATTGCTCGTTTCTCCAGCTCCACTGCTGAGCCACCAGGCCTGATAAACTATCACGTGTATCAAAGGTGATACCACCTGTATATAGCTTAGCAAATTCACATTCATGTCCATTTGCAAATGATAAGCATCACATGCGGTGATAATTGCTGCGATAGTAATCAGTATAAACCCTGCAGTAATTCTGAGTAATGAGACTTCAAAGAAGGAGAGAGGCGTTGGAGGCTTTTGAAATAATACACAGTAATGTGCGTGGAGGTCTTAGCCAGCAATGAATGATGCATGGCCCACAGGAAGCTCTGGAGGTCACCTTGAAATTCTCTGCAGATGCTGCAATCGAACGAGCAACCGCTCACATAAAATGTTTGAGCGACCGCTTCCTAAGAGTGAGATTTATAATACAGTTGTTTTAATTTGTGTCACTTTGTCAAACATGCGGTGTGGGTAGTTTACTCACACTTACCGCACTTGCTTTTAATAATGTGTCTTGCTATCGGTAATTCTATTATCTCTGATATTGTTGTCACATAATGCTGACCTGGTTATCGTTTTCAAACTATCCTTTTTTGTATCAATAGGTTCCCACCTGGTGAAATAAAGTCAATGAATCCATAACACGAATTATAGGCATTGATAAATAACGGAACATCTATATACTGTCTAACGAAGTGTATACATGTTAAAGCAGTATATATTGGCGTACACATGAGATAGATGGATATGATTTAAGCTGTGGGAACGCAACATGATTAGAGGGGTTAAATTGTCCTAGAGATTGTGTCCCAGTAAAATATAGCACTGCGGCAATAAATCTGCTGCGGATGATATCACTTGCGCAATTTCTACTGGATTGTGCGTGGCTCGAGAGGGCAGATGTTCTTCCATTTTGCTCTCCATCTATTGTACAATACTGATTGAGGCTGTGTCTTGAATGCCTATCCATAATTGGTGTCTTACTATTCTACTTGCGGTGATACACTGGGGAGGGTTTGTGGTTCGACCACTAGTGGCCCATTACTTTAACAGACCTTGTTAACCCCCAACCGGATTAACAGGCAATAAAATTAATCATTGCAAAGTAATATTTTTTAAAATATATTTTCCATTGCACAGTGATATATTTTCCTTTTCTAATAAAACTATATTTAAGGTAAAACTATGAGAAGGATGAATTAGTAATTGATTAATCGAAATGAATATTTTCCAGTCTGAATATTCATTCACTCATTATCAGTACCCGCTTAATCCTGAACAGGCTCGCAGGGGGCCGAAGCCTATCCCGGCCGACAGAGGGCACATGGCGGGGTCATACCCATGATGTGACGCCAGGACATCGCACGCAGGGCACACTTTTTGGGACAATTTACTCAGCAGGCCAATCAACTTAGCGTTTCTTTTAACGGTGGGAAGAAAACGGAGTACCAGGTGACAACCCACGCAGACACGGTGAGAGAACACACGAACTCCACACAGTAAGGCACCCGAGCCGGGAATGTTTAGAAACAGTTGTCATTTAATGCATCTTTGCCACAGATGACGTGAAAAGATGGGCAATATTTATCACAGAATACAGTAGTCAGAAATGCAATTGTTTTAAATGTTGGGTTCTGGCTGTAATACTCCCACAGAGGATTTTTCCTCTCACAAATGGATGTCTGAGAGTCTTAAGCATAAGCTTTATAACATTAATCCAGAAAGTATATTCAAATGCACCGAGCCGTGAAAACCTACATCAGTGCATATTCAAAGGTAAAGTGTCACATTGATTTACAGTTGAAGCGCCGAATATGGTTGTGGATTTTCTGTGGTTAAAATGGTGGCTTGCCATGTACGGTGGCGAGGCTTTGGTTGCACAACATGTTTTAATCTCATCTCATTGTCAGAAACCGCTTAGTCCTGTACAGGGTCACTGTGAGCTGGAGCATATCCCGAAAACACAGGGCGCAAGGCAGGGATATACCAACGATGGGACGCCAGTCCATCACCAGGCACTGTGGGCAATTTAGTCTGCAAGCCAATTAACCTATGCAGCAGCATGTTTTTTGGACTGTGGGAGGAAACCGGAGTGCCCAGCGAAAACCCACGCGGACACGGGGAGAGAACATGCAAACTTCACACAGAAAGCGGCACCCGAGCCGAGATTCAAACCCGGGACCTTCTTGCTGTGAGGAGGCGACAGCGCTACCTACTGGGCCACTGTGCCGCCCACATGTTTTAATAGACACGTTAATTGGTGACCCTGCTGCTGCAACCTTGGCAGTGGCGCACAAGTACAATTCACAAATAAAAAATCTCAACACATTTGTCAATAACAGCGCTGTGTGGGGGTTTTGCCTTAAAAGGAGCAAGATATAACAGGAAGGGTTTTGGGAAATCTTTTTATGCCATATATAGCACAAAAATAATGTGCTTTGAAGGATTATTTCCCGAAAGCTTGCCTTTTATATATATTTTCAGGAAGGTTTTTTTTGTTAGAATTCAACGCAAACTAAGTTATATAACCCGCAGTTAATTCGATACACGTAAACTGAATCGGGCTTGACATTGACAGATTAGGTGAAATGTAAAGATGGAGTCCTGCAATGGCAACTTCATTGCATTGCTGGCGGAAGGACCTCCCTCCGCTGCGAGGGAGCTCTAGGAAGGTGCCACGAGAGGATAATCATTCGACTCTTCCACGATGACGAGGCATCTGGTGAAGAGGGGAAGTAGCGCCACTCTTCCCCGACACACGCGGCCTCACTGCAGCTGGGTTCTATGAACGCACTTCCACCGTACGAGGCCGTGTGCCGTGGGTTGGTGAGGGTTGCCAACTCGGAGACACAAGAAAACGGGACGTGTCGTGGGCGTGAATAGAATCAGAAAGGATTGCAGGTGGGTGGCACGGTGGCCCAGTGGGTAGCGCTGTCGCCTCCTCACAGCAATAAGCTCTCGGGTTCGAATCTCGGCTCGGGTGCCGCTTTCTATGTGGAGTTTGCATGTTCTCTCCCCGTGTCGGCGTGGGTTTTCGCCGGGCACTCCGGTTTCCTCCCACAGTCCAAAAAACACGCTGCTGCATAGGTTTATTGGCTTGCAGACTAAATTGCCCGCAGTTCCCGGTGATGGACTGGCGTCCCGTCGTGGATATATCCCTGTCTTGCACCCTGTGTCTGCCGGGATAGGCTCCGGCTAAGCGGTTTCTGACAATGAAGTGAGATAAA
>JAZEWT010000030.1:2283018-2294128 GCA_036362905.1 Mordacia mordax
GGGGGGGGGGGGGGGCGGAGAGGCCCCCCTTCAGTGTCCACGGGATTCCCAGCACTGCGCCCCGCAGCAGCGACACAGTCGCGATGTGAACGTTGGTTAATTATCGTCGCTTCATCATGACGCCCGAGCGTGTCTTTTCTCCTCCGTTCCTCTGAGTAGGCGAGGTTGTACACAATTAGCTCGCAGTCATAGTCGACTTAATATATAAACCATTGAATCAATATCGATACGGCGCGTATTAGGCCCACGGGGGGGCGGGGGCGGCGGCTACGCGCGATGAAGGCAGCGACATCGCGGCCGTCAGGTGAGTGACGGAGAACTTTCGCTTCTCGTGATTCTCCTTTAATTGCGAGTGACGCCAACGCTTAATTGTGATTGAAAGCGCGCGGTGTTTTAACGACGCTGCGCTTGACGGCTGTTGCGTATTTAAATATTGTCGCCGAGTGCGGCGCTCTTCGCCGCGGCCCCTGCCGCGTTGCCGTGGCGACGAGCGGTCGGCGAGGCGTGGGCGGCCGAGCGCAAGGGACCGCCACCAAGTGCTCGCCCTCCTCCTCCTCAGCGATGAAGGCCCGTTGACCGTGACGGTGCGCGAGCCCCAGTGGGCCGCGTGTTTTAAAACCGAACGCTCTTCGCTAATAGTCTCCGCTTAATAAAGAAACATCTACACTTACATGTTCACAACAAGATCCACGCCGGTGCTTAAATCATATTGCTTGAAACGTTCACTTGAAAATTACAATGGGATCGTGGACGCAAGGTTAATTAAATTCGTCGAGATGGAGTGAATTTCCTCGTACATTGTTGCCGTACTATAAGAGGATGCCGTCACTCTTATACTTTATTTGTGCGTATCTTGAATTATGTTGACATATTTAAACGTTTCTTGTTTAACGGCGGTCGTGGTTTGGGTACCAAAGATGTTCATCCGCGTGATCATCAGTCACACTCCACTGTTGGATGAAGGCCCCCCTCCCCCAAAGCCATCATCAGCCTTCACGGTTCCCTGAGAGTTATAATAATCAGTGCATTATAGAGCGCTGTTCACCCGAGGATCACAAAGCGCTGCACAGCTGCGGAGAGAACGGCACGTCAACAACAACGACATAGGAACGGAAAATGAGCAACAATAACGATATAATAATACTCCTAGCAGCCGTCTCTCGGACACTAACACTGAGCAATAATGAATAATTATGTAGTTCCGTGAAGCTGCTGCGCTCGTGTTATCAGTGGAACACAAGGACAATCACACACACATTCACCCACAACATTGCCCATAAACAAATTTATTTATAATTGTAGGCGTTTAACTCCATTGGCCCTTTCACATTTGTTATGGAGAAGGACCATTGCCCAAAGCGTTTCTGTTATTATTACATTATAACCCCGGCTGATTCACCACAATTAAAATGATGGTATAATGAGGCAAGAGTAGGTTGGGGTACTTTTGTAAAACTAAACTTGATTGACCTGATCAAGTAAAATAACAATGTGTCTACAGAATAACGTTATGAAGTATATTTCAAGAACATGTTCAGTGAAAAGTGTACAACAATTGAACATTGTCGAAGAAGCGAGGACAGATGCATGTTTGGAATATAAAATAACAATTTTAAACGTGCATTCATCTATGTTATGGCGTATGGCAATATGTTTAGCAGCTAAATGCCAATGTTGATATCTGCTAGCCACGAGCGGACACTTCAGGAGAGACTGCTTATTAATTACCTCCTTGGAGGAGCGCAGACTGCAGTTATTTACCTGTGTGGTCCATAGTTTAGCTGCATGGCCACAGTCGTGCTATTGTGGCTTATTCTTACATTTTATATTCATGAATGAGATGTGCGCAGTGGCCTTTTTGAGCTGCTCTGATGGAGCCACCAGTGTCTTCGAGGATGTCAAAGCTGGGAATAAGATGCACTATGTTCATCAGCGTTTGCCGGTATATGGATGACAAGTCTAGACTCGTGACAGCACAATCCGAGAGACAGGATCAAGACTTGGAGTTAGTGGTCAGGTGCATTGTTGAGGTCTTGGTTGATGATGGGTAAGTTGTTACTGACAAAAAAATGTCTAAATTCCCTTGTAATTCGCATGACTCAGTGGACATTAGGTGGCAGATTTTTCGCCAGAGCAGAGACACGTGATTGGTGTTGGTGTCAGGGCTCAGTATATGACGCGCATTGCATTATTTAATTGTCCATCTATGAGTGTTGTGTATGACCTCCCAGAGCAGGCTGAGACAGGGGCTCTGCCATTGGGCAGGTCAGTGAGAGAGTAACAGTTCACAGCACATCATCTGAGATGCCCCAGATAATTTCTGTAGTTTTTTTGTAGTCGGGCGATTCTTGATTCAGTCCTTTTACAGATCTGCTCGATGTAGGGTTTGCATGGCAGGTTTTTGTTCACGATAACCCATAGATGTCTTGTAGTGGGGTCATAGTTGTTGACAACGGGGGAATGTCTGGCAAGCACGGCACGTTCCATCAGCATAGAGGTGGAGAACAAGAGGGACATTGGTAGAACAGTGTTAATGGATTCTGCTTTTGGATATTGCCTGTTCTGTGTTTAACAGTGAAGTTGTTTGCAAATCATTGTTGTCTAAACAGCCCCAGGTTCTTCAGGAACTCATGACATATGCCATCATATTTCTGTGCCTTGTTGGACTTTGTGTCCAGAGTGCCGCGTCAGTAATCGTGTGCGATCTGGTTAGATCTGTTGCTTGCGGTAGTTGGCTCAAGGTAATGGTGAGTTGTTGTTGGATGGATTCTCTGTTGAGCTTGCCCATTGGTGCCTTTTAGCAGGGCAGCGTGTGGGAAGCAGCAGCGAGTGGGAAGCAGCAGCATTCGTCAGCGTTGTTGGCAGTCGATGCTCTTGGCTTTCAGGTGCTTCGGTTCCAGCGGAGCTGCCAGATTCGTCAAAACGAAGGAACTAATGGATTAGACAACATTCCCAGGTTAATGACATACCGCAAACTGTTAAAACAAAGTTGGCTGCGGCAGGAGAGCGGCACGGTGGCACTGTGTGTAGTGCTGTCGACTCGGGGCGGCAGTGTGGCGCTGGAGTAATATCTGCCCCTCACAGAGAGAATGTCCTGCCCGAGGCAGTTCGAGTGCCACCTCGGGCACCTTTCTGTGTGGAGTTTGTGTGTTCTCCCCGAAATAACCCTGCGATAGACTGGCGTCACATCCTGAGTATAATCCTACCTTGAGAATTCTGTTTGCCGAGATAGGCTCTGGCTCGCCGCGACTCCACAGAATTAAGCAGGGACTGATAATGATGATGGCTTTGGCAGAACACACCGTGACTGAAATGGATGATGGCCGATAGCCAATACATTCATGGCGTGGTAGCCAAGGATGTAACTTGTCAGAGTCCGTCCCCTCAGGAGATGGAGCGATGACACGCCGTTTCCTAGCACATCTCTTGTACATGACTTTGGTTTTTCTCATTTATCCTGAGCTCACATTTGCAACCTTCTCCATTAAGATAGTATAACATTGCTTGCAGTTAATTCCTATTGGATGTTATAATGGTCATTGTCAGCAAATATGAGCCAATTCGTGTTTTGTGTTCGTATTTATACTTTAGCTTCACTAATATAATCATGCTTTAACTAGTTAACGTTACTGTTATTGGAATGAATGAGATGATGGTCACATTTCCTCTTTAAGCGCTACGTCCACTCACAAGTACTTGCTGTGTAAGTCTGTAAAGCCATGTAGAATATCGTTGGCTGTGTGTCAGGGTACAATACCCTGTGCTTGTGTGGATGAGGAGCGGCAGTGTTGGCACTCTGTGCTACAAAGCTGGAGACCCGAGTTTCATTCATGCTCGTGGCCAGTATTTGGGAATGTTTATTTTTTATTATTTTAACGAATATCTGAACCATGCCTGGGCCTCCCCTAGGTTGACTGAGCCTCAAATTAGTACCTAGTGCAATGTGTATATATCTCCACTAGGGTGACAAAGGCGGCTGGGAATAATACTGATGTGGCGGCCTTTATAGACGCTTGCAAACAGCACTTGCCCGAACAGAGAGTTTGTGGGGATCGTCCTCTGTGTTGGGTTGCATTCCATTTAAAAATATCCCCAGTCATCTTCAGAGTTTTGAGAAAGTCTTATTTACGTGTCAGCATACTCCTGTCAGGCAAGTGCTATAGAACAGTTTACGTTTCGGTGTTACGCATTACAGGCGTCTTGACTGAATAGAATAGGGGGGGGATGGTTGCATCGCATGAGTGTGATTGCGTGCTTTGTGCTTTGTTGAATTTATCAGACCGACATGTCTGTGTCGAACTGTGATTTGTCAGTTACAATTAGTTAAATAACGTTGCTAATTTCACCGTTGTGGTTTCTTCGCATCCCAATTTCTGGATATTATTTAAAGTGTTCGCTTTTCTGGTCATGTCTACGGTTGTTACATTTTCAGATTATTATGTGGAATAATTTTTCGAAGCACGTGTTTGATTTTTAATGGTTGGTATATTTGTCTTCATTCGAAGTCACAGAGTGTAAGTCGCCCCGCTCAAACGGGTATAGAGTGGTGGTTATGTCCATTGGCAGCCTTGAGCTAAAGTCCACATTCATATCGTGGGAGTCATAGCAGTTTCGCCATCAGGAACGAGCGGGCAGGACGATGATCATAACACAAAGCAACCCACGCTGTCTCTGCAGTGGGTTTATACCCAGACACCTTAGCGCTATATATATAATTCTGTATTCATAGCAGGGTTTCCATGTCGCCCACAGTAGGGGCCTTGAGATCTAGACTCGAGCAAATAGCATATATTTGTGTAAGAATTGCTCTGAAGAGCAGCTCTTGAGAGCAATTCAGCACTTAAGAGCAATTGCCATTCGGCAACCTTGAAAACGTACATGGATACAAATATATGTAAACATATGTTAATTACATTTTATTATTTTTACAATGAAAACAATAGTCTTTCCACCAACCGTGCTGAACTTGTGTTCCCACCCTATTCCACCCATTGTTTTGGGGGATCTGTCCTAAGGCGATTTAGTTAAGGGGTCACTAAATGCAATGCGGCAGTGAGAGGCCGTTACTAGCAGGGCTGTGCATTGAAATCTCACTCTTGTACTGTGTGGCACCATGCCCTAACATCCGTTCTCCCCGTTTTCTCCAGCCCACAGTGACCAGAGTGGTGAAGCATTTATCCAACTCCATAACTGGCACAGTTTGAGGAGGCCCTTATCCAGTAGTGAATTGAGAAAGAGGACCGTAAATATCAACGGACAATGATTCGTAATAAAAAAAGTCAAATTAACATGTTTTGCTAATTCATTGTTACACATGGAGATAAGTGAACACATTATTTTAAGAGGAATGCCTAACGGGGGATATCAAAGTTTGCACTGATGGATTCTGAATCCAATTGTGCACACATATGCTGTAAGCTTGCAGTGCTGCAAATGGATTGTGAAGGAATTGAATCCATCTTCAATACTGCTAGCTTCTGGCCACCTGACAAACCAGCAGGTTTGAAGTTTCACAGCAAATGGCGATTGGAGGCTTACTCTAAAGGGCCGCTATTTAAGGAGAGTCGGTGGCAAGCATTCGTGCTTTTATTCACGATGTTTCACCTCGCACATTAGAGGCTGAAGCCCAGTGATGTTTCCAACGTTGTGGGTGAAACATTACGAGAGCGAGCCGTGGCTTCTCCAGAAAGAGCAGTTCTTGAGAGCATTTATCTTACATCGAGCCGTAAAATCGTACAACAGTAACATGTTGAGCCCTTGTGGTCGACCAACTCCACCTCCTGAAGTGCACGATTTACAGGCACGCACCACCTCCACCTTCAGTCATCAACAATCGAATATCATTGATGCGCTGGACTGACCCGCTTTGGTAAACGTAATCGTAATCATGGACAACTGCCTGGATTCCACCACCCCAGGCTCTGACTCAGTAACGTAAAATCGTATTATTTTCCTGGACCATCAAGCCTTTTCCTCGGTGTGAATTTTCAAATTGCAAAGAAACGCCAGTCTCGAGAGGAGGTTGTCTGTAAAAAATGAGTGTTCCTTCAGCCCCACGTTTGAAATCTCTGCGTCACATATGAACCCACGCCTTGGTAACGCAGCCTACGCAACACACGGCAGGGGTCACCGCTGCAATGTTAAGGGTACTTAATAATAATAATAAAATAGAGATCTTATATAGCGCCCTGTGAGCAAAGCCCAGCAGTGGTGGTCGACATAATCAGTTCGTGTGTCACGGTAGGGGGGTATGAGGTGGGTTTTGATTCGAGTGCGCAGGATAGACAGACGCCACAAGGCAGATCAGCCAAAAGAACGGGCTGGCAACCACCAGAGCCCATTTTGCAGTGTCGTTAGGACCGCCTGGCTCTCTGTGCGAGCCTGTGGTGGCTCTCTGTGCGAGCCTGTGGTGGCTCTCTGTGCGAGCCTGTGGTGGCTCTCTGTGCGAGCCTGTGGTGGCTCTCTGTGCGAGCCTGTGGTGGCCTGTGGTTTTTTTGAGAGACCGCCATGTAGTTGGGTCTGGACGAGTGAAGGACCCTGGTTTGTGTTCAATACAAATTGTTACAGAGTTCGAGAAGGAGCCAGACTGTGCAGCGTTTTTAACACCATTATGAATCACAATGTTTAATTTAACCTGCTGAACGATGATCGGTAGCCAGTGCCGTTCATGATGAAGTTAGTGATGTTTGCGAAACGGGAACAGCTCCGGCAACAATCGTGAAGTAGCTAAATCTCACTGCCAACTTCCATTGTCCCAAGTTGCCTCTGAGTGTGACGCCGTGCACAGTCATCCACCTCCATGAGTTATTACCACGTGGCGAGAGACCGAAACTGGACTCTTAGTAATAATTGCATTTCTAAAGAGCCTTTCACCCGAGGGTCACAAAGTGCTACAAAAAGCTGTGGATGGCATGGTATGTCAGCAATATCACAATTGATCAAGTAAGTAAAATACAAGTAAAGAAACGGCTCCTCTTGTGTAAGTGATACCCGTGTTGTGGTATTTTACTGCGTTCACTCAGATCTCGCCAGCTGTGGGGAAAGAGTGATTCATTAGGGCCGATTGGAAAGGGCCTTGACATGATGGGTTGTGGCTGTTCCATTGTTTAGTTTGGTAATTACATTGCGTTCATAAATGACGTAATCTTGTCGTGGTAAGCCGGAGCATGTCCCAGCAGACCCAGAGTGCACAGTAGGGCTCTACCCCCAATAGGATGCCAGTCTATCGCAGGGCACCGGGGGTAATATAGTCAGGAGGTTATTAACGTAGGCAACGTGTCTTTGGACTGTGGCAGGAAACTAGATTAGCTAGCGAAAAGCCACGTGGACACAGAGAGAACACACAAACTAAACATGGAAAGGCACCCGAGCCAGCATTTGAACCTGGTGCCTTTTTGCTAAGAGGCGACAGAGCAGAGCTACCCGCTGCGCCACCATGCCGCTCCATAAACAAAATGACAGAAACAATATATACCTGTTGTGTCGTTTCTGGCATAGCTGAGCTGAGACAGCGCAGAGACCACTTGGTATGGGTGGTTTCCCATTGGCTGTTTCCATGCTGAGCAGCACTGTGATACATTTTGTCTTGGACCCAAGCAAGACTGGTGGGATCCCATTAGGAATCTTCACCGCCTTGCGCGGCTGTGAAAGTTTCATAGACCAGTGCGCTAACCACTGTACCACGATGCCCCCGACCGCACTCACATATGAAGATACATGCTACGTCATACAAGGATCCCCTTCGCATAGATCGTCATCTTATTGTGGTGAGGAGTTTGTGGATACTCATGTACCCCAGTGTCTAGATCGCACTCGTGTTGGAGTCCCCAGCGATGAACAGTCATGGGGATAGGTTCCATGTAAATAACGATATGAAGACGCTCCGACTATAGTGGTGAATGAAGTGCAATCAGGCAGTCACATTACGCTCCAATTCCATCACTATTGGGGGGGGCAAGCATCCAGTCCGGCTCGGCATGGACAATGTACGAGGTGTACTGATGTGTGTTGAGCGTGCGTGTTCTCCCCGTGTCCACAAAGGCACGCTGCTGCCGAGGTTAATTGGCCTGCTGAGTAAATTGCTCCAAAAAAGTGTGCCTTGCTATGCACTGGCGTCACAGCTTGGGCATAGCCCCACCTTGTACCCTATGTCTTACGGGATAGGCTCCAGCCCCCCCCCCCTGCCCCCCCGCCCCGCGACCCTGTACAGGATTAAGGGGGTACTGATACTGAACTGATGTAAGTTGTACTGAACATACACATTTGCAAGGCTGTTGGACTCTCAAATGAGTTTACCAACACATTGAGTCGTGCTGCATCTCCGCGTGTCATAATGGCCCTCACAGCACTGCTGCGCTTCTGAAGTCCCTTCAATAGTCCTCTGACCCTCTTATCCACACTGGGAGGTGAACTTTACATGTGGTGTGCAAAGGTTCTTCACAATCAAAGCTAAACCTTTAGTTCCTAGAATAGAACTTCATACGTTCATTATCCATAACCACTTAATTCTGCTGAAAGTCACGGTTAAGCCAGTGCATATCCCGGCAGACACAGGGCACAATGTAGGGCTATACCCATGATTGGACGCCAGCCCATCGCAAGATACCTTGTGCAATTTATCAGGCTACTTAGGCAGCATGTCGTTGGAATGTGGGAGAAAACCGGAATACCCAACTAAAACCCATACAGCATGGGGAGAATGTGCTAACAACCACACAGAATGGTCCCCGAGCTGGAAATTGGTGACTCGTTTGAGATGATTACCTCGCTACATTCATGAGACTAGCGTCACTAATTACCACTCTGATATGGTATTTACCCCTTCAGCATGACAGCCACTTAATAATAATTGCACTTCTGGGTTGCTTTTCACTCGAGGTCACAAAGCGTTGCACAGAGCTGTGGAGAGAACGGCATGTCAAAACAACAACAACAACAACATATGAACGGCATATCAACAACAATAACATTTTTTGTTTTGTTACAAATCTCAGTGGTGGCATGGTAGCATAGTGAGTTGCGGTGCATAGCAGGGGGAGATAACCCACGCATAGCAGGGGGAGATAACCCACGCATAGCAGGGGGAGAACACGCTAATGCCACACGTCAATATGCCCGAGGTAGGAATGACGCTGCCTCTGGCAGACTTTCTGTGAGACGTAGCTGTCATCACTGCATCACACTGCAGGCAGTCTTGTATTTCGAGCTGTGAACACCTACATCAATGTACATTGTGCCGTAGTTTTATCGCCTACATATATTGACCGAATACAACACAATATATATAGAGGATGTCACGCATTCTGGCAAATTTTTCATGCTCGCACACTTTTACATTCTCAAACATGTGCGCACTCGAAATGGACTGGGCGGACACACAAGCATAGACGTTCTACCGAATGGACTTAAGAAATGCATTACTGGACTGGGAGACTGCACTTACGCCACAAGACATGGGATTATTCACGAAGATAAATGGGGCAAATACGAGGGCACACGGAGACACCGGGGGAGACGCACCGGGAGGAGACGTGGAGGAGATATCGGGGAGAGACTGGGAGGGAACACCAAGTAGGGACTGGAGCAAACGCCAGGGAGAGACCGCAAGGAGACGCCGTGATGATGGCGAAGGCTTCACAGTCTTTGCTCAACAGAGCGCGTGGTACAAGTCAATAGAAAGCTCCTGCGAGTGTTACGTGAGAACACGTGTGGCTCCGCAGCAGAGCGGGGTGATGGGCAGAAAATCCAGCACCCACTGACAGGGAAGCCGAGATGACCCGGGTTGACTGGTAATCAATGGCGAGAGCGGCGGCTGCTGCAGAGGCAGCGCAAGCCAACAGCAGACGGAGCTTGATTCGGGTGAGCGGCGCTGCACGGACAAAAAAAACGACATCCACAGCAGCGACTACAGGCGTGAGACGCAGGGCTGCAGCGGCGGCGTGTGAAGCGGTGGCTGTCTCGGCGAGACACCCAAGCCAGCGACCCTGGGGATACTGACCGAGAGAGGAGCTGGGTGCCGATGGAAACATGGAGCGGGGAGGGCTGTGAGGCTGAGCACGAGGAGACGTGAACGAGGGGAAAGCGAGCAGCCGCGGAAAAATCTTAACGGCACTCGCCGTGGCAGCGGCAGAGCAGCACCAAACTGGGCAAGACGAAACGCTGGCGGGGTAACGCTGCGAGTGGTGATTAACGAGTTGGTTACTCCGAGCAGCGAGCAGAGCAAGGGGATTACAATCCCCTGGGCTCGCTGCCTCGAGACAGCGCCGGCGATTGTGCCCAGCCGAGGCTTCTCATCCATCGATGTCGGGAGTGCCGCATCAGCACTCTGCCGAGCGCGGATTCCACCGCGGCCATGTTACAGCACCAGCAGGAGGGTATAAGGGGAGGGTGACTGCTGACTCCACACTTCCAGGCCAAGACCCTGACAGGTTGTGTAAATGTACGTTCAGATACGTGAGAACTGGTACTAGGTGTACACAGACTGCGGCACACACATACATTCACAGAGACAAAGATCCCCCATATAGCCTTAACAGACTGTAGGATCAAGTGCCTTTAGCGAGCGCCTCTACATTCACACACACACACAGACACGTGCGTGGGCATACAGGGGTTGGGTAACGCCACAGCGGCAGTGGGTAAAACATGGGCAGCAATTGTTGCAGATCATTTGGTGGTTTAAGCAGGAAGCGATGGATCGTGCTATTTTGATTACGACGTGAGGTTGTGAAACCGGGTCGCCAGGGTTAATTGACACCGTGTTAACGCAACTGCTTCGTATCGTTGCCTGACTCTCGCGCGGTGAAGCCGCAACTCATCCCTGTACAGCCGCCCCCAATCGAGCTCCCGGGGCGAGTTCACCCTTGTGAGCTGAGCAAACACCTCCCTCTCCCACTACGTTGGTCACTTCTGCCCCGACTCCGCGGGTGGCCGTGATGGAGAATTGGAGAGTATGGACATCTGTTGGTGCCAGCTCAGCACCACCCATCCGTTTGTCTGCTTCCTTGCTCCATCTTCGACAGCGAGCGAGAACCGTGCATGCCTCGTTAACATAATTATTTATTATTCAGCACGTTATTAAAGCAGTAATCACGACGATTGTGGCATTACT
>JAZEWT010000030.1:2294156-2319832 GCA_036362905.1 Mordacia mordax
GAGGGTTATGTGTACCACGTATCGTTCTATTCCTGTTTGGTGACCTTGAACAGGGGTGGGGATGGGGGTGATCACCCGACTTGACCTACCGGGAGCCAAGCTGATGACCTTCCCATAATCAGCGGGCTCTCACTGCGTTAAATTAATAACCCATTAAAATGCATTTTCATTTTTGCAACTGATTACAAGAAGCAATCTCTACCGTACCTTAATGTTCTGTAAGAAAAATAATTACCCTGAATCTGCATAGGGCGGCATGGTGATGCAGTGAGTAGCGTTGCTGCTTCACAGCAAGAAGGCCCAGGTTCGGTTCTGGCTCGGGTGCCTTTCTGTATGGAGTTTGTGTGTGCAACCCGTGTGCACGTGGGTTTTTGTCGGATACTCCGTTTTCCTCCCACTGCCCAAAGACACGCTGCTGCCGAGGTTAATTGGCCTGCTGAGTAAATTGCCCGAACAAAGTACCTTGCGATGTACTGGCGTCACATCACGGGCATAGCCCCACCCTACTCCCTGTGTTTGCCAGAAAAGACTCCACCCTTCCCCCACGACCTTTTACAAAATTAAGTGGGTACTTATGATCGTTTAATTATTTTCTATTTATTCGGTTTGAAATCCCTAGTCCTACATGTGGTTAATCCACGGGTGGCCTAACAGCAGATGCAAGGTGCATTTTTAACCTCTAGTGAGGTCTCCTAGCATTTCAAATGCCCTCTCTAACTCATGAGTAAAGTCTTCATCACCTATGGTGTTGCGTTGGTCGGTTTTAACGTGTGTTGTATCACAGGAATCCCGTATCTAGCGCTTGCAAGCTCACTTCGAATTTGTTGTTGTAATAATATACATATATTTATGACGGGCATTGTTGTTATTGTGATTCTAGTGATACTGTGATGTATCATACATGATATGATCCATGATAATCGTATTATCCGAAAAGCTGCTCTCTCGGGACTGCCGCGTCGATCGCTCCCTCTCTCTCCATCGCGACGTTTCGTCTCACACGCTGGAGGCATCCTCAGACGCGTGAGGATGCCTCTAGCGGCTGTCCCGAGAGAGCAGCTTTTCGAAGCAATCATCATGCATCGAGCCGTGAAAACATACATCATTACAATCGTATCATCCGTTCAACAAAATATTGCTAAGGATAGCTGCTCATTTAATTTCTTTGTAAAAATATGTTTTCTTATGGAATAAAAAAGTAGTCATTAAATTAAAGCTTCGTAAAATATTTGCAGGAGTAATCGACAGCATGGCCATTATATTATATCATTAGTTTTGGAGGAAATATAATTATTTCTGTATGGCTCTGTAACTAACAGCACGTGTGTTATGAGCATTAAACATTGTAATGATTAGAAAGACTTAGGGCATGCTTTAGTCGAGTGGACTGCAGCCAAAGGACCTTTAAATAACCATTATCCTTAATGGAATTACAGGGCAGTAAAGCACATAACGTACTAAAAAATATGCAATACAGATGCAAGGCTCTGGCAAACTGATTTCGCAATGATCACTTTTTCACGACATTTGAGCGTTTCATGGAAATCATTGTCTTGCGGAAACCCTTGCGAAGAGCACGGGAAGCGGTCATCCTTTACACAGTCGGGGCCCCCACAGAGTGCTTTGCAATCTCGGAATGATCCAGGGCCACCGTTCCGAAGACCCTCCGCTTGGCTTCCTGATGGACATTCGGTCATAAAATTCTGCACCGGTATCCCGAGCATTGGGCAGGCAACCTGCGAACGCGGGGCAACTTTGACACGAGTTGTTTGAATTGGCAACAACAACAACCAGGACCACCGTTCGAGAAAACCACTCAACAGAGTGTTGAGTTTTGCGTGGAGACACTTTGACATTTTTTGAAATATTCCTTGATGCGCCCCAGCAGTTTTAGTTCCTGACCTGCCCTACGGTTAATCCATTAGTGTCCGCTGTAACGTAAGGGCTAAGCCAGCGATGGTCCTACAGAGCAAGCAGACGTCGGCAGTCGTGCGTTATTTCTCCCTCCTATTTCTCGTTCGCGCGCGGCGACACTTGGACTCATTTGGCAGGGATCCCGCGCCGCTCCACGTGCCCCGTCTGCTCTTCGTTTAATCCGTCACCGGGCTGCCGCGTTCCACCGGCGAAGGCCGCGGGCGTTCCATCTCCTCGACGGGGACCCTGCCCACCCACGAGCGGTGGGGAGAAGAAATGTGTTCTGCGTCGATGCACCCCTTCCAGGAAATGGCGAGGGGCCGCGGCGGCTCCGGCAGCGCGCTGGCCGTGCCGTGCGGTGGGAGTGCGCGCGCGCCACTCGCGCCGCCGCCGCTCGCTGCGATAACGGCTCCGCGGCGCCTCTGCTCCGTCTCCTCTGACTGCGGGAGGTGAGTTACGGCGGTGCGAGAGGGGAGAGGGGGTTGCCATTGACGAGCCCGCGTCGCCCCCTCTTTGCGAGCGGTGGGGGCTCGCCGATGTCATGTGCCCCCCCCCCCGCGCTGCCTACGGTCACTTCGCGAATTTCACGTGACGTGACATCTGCCTCGGCGGAAAGAGGAACTGTTCACGGTCACAAGTGCCGAGGTTGTAAAATTAAAGTTAATATCAACGGTAACCATTGACTGTACCTTTATGGCCTCTCTGTGTACTTTGCAGAAGGGCCATTGCTTAAATATTCTTGTAATAATATTGTTTTGCGGGCGGCGCGGTGGCCCAGTGGTTAGCGCTGACGCCTCACAGCAAGAAGGTCCCGGGTTCGAGTCTCTCGGCTCGGGTGCCTTTCTGTGTGGAGTTTGCATGCTCTCCCTGTGTCCGCGTGGGTTTTCGCCGGGTACTCCGGTTTCCTCCCACAGTCCAAAAGCATGCTCCTGGATAGGTTGATTGGCTCGCAGACTAAAAATTGTCCCGCAATGCCCGGCGATGGACTGGCGTCCCGTCGTCGGGTGTATTCCTGCCTTACGCCCTGTGTTTCCGGGATAGGCTCCGGCTCACCGTGACCCTATATAGGATTAAGCGGTTTCAGATAATGAGATGAGATGAGATATTGTTTTGCACCAGAACCATGAGAAACGTAATTTCGTTCCTCTATATACTGTAATTGTATAAAGATGGAACGACAATAAAGTATATCCATCTATCTAATTTAAGACAGTGTTATTGACGAACTTGTTGACGTTTTTGAAGTATTTGAAGTGTTTATTAATTTCTTGAGATGCGAAATTTGCAAGCCAACTCGGGGTATTAAATTTTGACCAATGGACTGACTGACTTCAGTCAGTCTATTGGTCATAATTTCCTGGCGTAGGGTGATGGTGTGTGACACCTACATCTCATCGGGCCCTTGCTGCACGAATTCTCTCCATTAGCGTCCCCACATTTGTTTTATCAGAGCTAACATCACTGAGATCCCCCCGGTTTGTGTTGAGATCTCTCTGCTTGAAGGCAGACGGATGCCGTACTCACTGAATTTATGAATGGCACTTGGAGATAACATTAAACATCTTATTATGTGGATTGTACCATTAACTCTGGATGTATTTACATCAACAAGATTTTTTTCACATGTGTGGGTAAAATGCTGAGCAGAAGTATGCACACTAATGTCAATATGAGCACAGCATTTAAAAATCGAAGACTCAGACACGTATTGTAACCACAAGCTGCCAATGCCAATTGTGGTATTTTAATTAATTTGAAATGCTTAAGACTGAGAATTGTTCTCTTTTGGGATAGCCATGTCGAATGTTCCTCCTCTCTCTCTAACGACATTTCCCCTCTCTTGCCGGAGGCAGTAGTATCAGACGTTTAAGAATGGGTTTTAATGCATCCATTGTGGGAGGCGAAACATCGCGCAGGAGAAAGAAGGAGCGCTCGACACGGTTATCCCGGAACAAGAGCTGTGCGGAGCAATTCTGACACATCAAGATGGGATGACCGACATCAGCGCACGCTCAGACTCGGAGGGCCCAGCGGAGGCTCCGCCAACTGTTGAGAGACGGTGACCCGTGCTCCCCGCTCAAGTCGTCAGTACCGCTGGCCCTGGGGCGGTATTTGTCTTGGCGGGTGGCCTCGAGACGGTGGGACATTACAGAAGTAGTGTCCAGTCTCTCCATAATACTGCCACATAGTGGTACATTTATGTTTTACACCACAGGAGGGTTGAATGGCTGTGCTGGAGGGGGTTTACCATATTCCAATGAACCCCTGAGCTATGTCAGCTGAAGTTTAGACCTCTTGCTAGGTTCTCCCTTGCTGAACAAGTCTGGAGTCCAAGATTCCTGCTAGGGGTCTCTCTTGGTGAAGAGGACTAAGAGAAGGTCCTAAAAAATAACGACCCACAGACCTTCCGATTGCAGTAGGTTAGCATTAGGAAGGTTATCCGGCTGTAAGAAGCTGCTCAAATATCCCCATCACGTGAGTTTTATTAAGCCTGTTAAACGAATTACAAATGTGAAAATGCACTCTACGCGTTCCTGGAAAGCGCAGTGAAATGATGCAGGTGTTGTAATTGCGGTGGTGAAATCGGTTGTTCGACAAAACACCGGCAAAACAGGGAGCAACTGTTCTAACGCGACACATGTGGCTGCTTCTTCAATGTAGTGCAATGCAGCGATCTAGCTCATCCACCGCAGGCGAGGCTGAATGAAACCAGTTGTCTGCCTGGCTGTAATTTGTTGAAGGCTTACATTACAAAGCATGGGCGGCACGGTGGCCCAGTGAGTAGCACTGTCACCTCCTCACAGCAAGAAGGGCCCGGGTTCGAATCTTGGCTCGGGTGCCTTTCTGTGTGGAGTTTGCGAGTTCTCCCCGTGTCCGAGTGGGTTTTCGCCGGGCACTCCGGTTTCCTCCCCACGGTCCAAAAACATGCTGCTGCATAGGTTAATTGGCTCGCAGACTAAATTGCCCGCAGTGCCCGGTGATGGACTGGCGTCCCATCATGGGTATATCCCTGCCTTGCGCCCTGTGTCTGCCGGGATAGGCTCCGGCTCACCGCGACCCTGTACAGGACTAAGCGGTTTCTGACAATGAGATGAGATGAGATATTACAAAGCATACAGTATTCATTATGTTCTCTTCTGTCTCATTTATATTGGCCTAATATTTATGAAAACTTCTACCTTTCAAGAGCTCTATGATATCCTTAAATAATTTCCATTATCTTTGTCGTTTGTCATCATTGTATGCAGAGCTTAATTTGTTAATAAATGTCTTCCAGGCTGCCGGTGGTCCGTCCTGGGCTCATGCCGAGCGGATACAGGCATAGTCATATATATTCTGGGTGTGGACTCTGTTCTCAGTAACCGACTGGCCTTCCATCTTACGTATAGCCCTGCCGTGTGCCCTGTGCCTGCTGGGATAGGCTCTGCCTCACTACAACCCTATACAGAATTTAGCAGTGCAGTACTAATAATGAATTATGGAATAAACGCTTTATATCTCCAAATATAATTTTTCAAGTAAAAAAATATATAATTTGATGATGCTGCATTAACACATGTGCTTTGGAGAAGAGCTGCTTCACAAAACGTGACCAGTTTTATTTTTCTAAATTGTGTTCGAAGGCAGTGTTGTTGATGAGTATTCGTTCTTGAATTCGGCCACAGTTCACTGACTCATTAAGCCCTTTCAATTTGCGTTTATCTCTGGCCCTTGCGTGCAGACAAAATGTACGTGAACATACCAGAAAAATGGCATTATTATTTCAATTATTAAATTCTCTAAATGCCTTTATAATCACAAGCAGCCTCTTAATCAAGCATGTTATTGCAGTACAGTGATTCCATTACCCTGTTGATTTAGGGGACTGTCATTGATAACAATAATGGTAATAGCAGCCAGTAACACAGGTCGGCCCACGGAGGGAGGGCTCCAGTTTAGTCACACAGCTTGACTCGAGTGCAATTTTTTTATCTTAATAATTACACGGAAAACGCTCGTGCGGAAACTAGATTTTAAAAGCCAATACAAGCGTGATAATTGCACAGCGCCGTCAAAGGGAAGTGCGCTGTGCTGTGTGGGAAACCGCTTGTTCAGGCCGCGACCTTTGCACCGCGCAGTGGGAATAGCGAAATCTCGAGAATGGAATGGCACAATCGTCCAAATGACGACCTCATTCGAGCCCCAAACATTGCACCTCTTGGCTCTAACATCCCTCGGAGACACTGGCGTCCCATCGGCCATACAGAATTTCAACAGCCTCACATCAACTCACATATACGTGTATGGTTGTCGAAGGCTGTCGCCTGGTGGCACATCTATGACAAGCAATTCTCATACATCCAGCTGCGAAAAACCCACGTCAGTGGCTATGCCACTGGGTAATTAAAATCTATTAAAGTTACTTTGGAAGTAGTTCTGTAGTGGCATCTTCCCTGGTCATTCATTGACACGATGCAAGGCTCTGCTGCTTGAAGGAGTATACAAAATCTTTCGAGTTTTACACAACGGCGTGACTTTCAAAACAATCGCAATGTCATTATTTGTAAGAATGTTCTTTCGGGATAGCGGTCTCGAGCGACCTTCCTCTCTGTGACGTTTCACCTCCCAAGCTGACGGCATCCTCAGGTGTACTGAGGCTCAGGCCTCCTACGAATGGTTTTGCAAAGCCATCGTGAGTTGAGCCTTGAAAACCGACAACGGTACGCAATTGTTACTTACATGAGATATTTTGCTGTCACGGGAATTGTTGTCAAGAGCTGCCCTTTTCGGGTAACTATCGAGTGTTCCTCTGTTCTCATTCATGATGTTTCCCCTCCCACGGTGGAGGCGTTCTCAGTGGTGAGAGGCGAAACGTCCTGAAGGAGAGAGGAGGAACGTTCGACACGGCTGTCCCAAAAGGGCAGCTCTTGAGGGCAGTTCTCATGCATTGAGCCGTGCAACCTACATCAGTATTTACTGTCATAGCAAACAAACAGTCCTGCAGTGGAATTACTTGACACAGACTACGCTTCAGGAGATGCTGTTCTTTTTCCATGCACGGGTAAATGGGTAATGCAAATCGCTGTGACTCGCACGCGGGAAACAGCAGCAGCACATTTTTACAATGTGGTGACTCAGGCTGTTACATTTGATAAAAATAACTGCAGTAGTTTCCATAAGAACGGACGGTTTATAATAATAGATGCTGGGTTGTTACTAGGTGTGGAGCAATCCGGTGGTTTGAATTAATGAGGCACTCGCTGATGGAATCGCTGTGAATCCATCCACAGACTGAACAAGCACAGGTCCCGATACGAGGGAGGAAAGTATGATTGTGAACAAAAGGAGCTTGCTGGCCAGACGTGTACGCATACATTTACTCATTTGGGGGGGGGGGGGTCCCCAGATGGTAATAAGTCGGTAATAAGTTGATTAAACGTTCTAAGCAGGTTCCTCTTGATAACGAATCTATACTTGGTGAGATTTGCCTGGGTAAAAAAAAAATGTTATATAGAGTTCTGTAATTTATTGCCAAGAATCAAGCTGTGTGAATTTTGGTCTTAAAACAAAAAACGACATTTGCTCGTGGGTATGAGGCACTTTTAGCTTTTGTTGTGAGAGACACAGTGTAGCTCGTTAGAGGGCACTGAATAGGACACTTGATAATGAACCCGTGTGGTTTAACCAAAATCCAAACATCTGGTCCTAGTAAAAAACAACAACAACACTCTGAAGTGCAACCGCTGGTGAGCGGCATTCATCCGTTTGATTGATCAGGCAGTATTTGTGGACAAAACACTCCCGCGTTCGTGCCGAGTGCTGCGTTGAAGTGAAATCTGACATTTTTGAGGACTTTTCAGCCATAACTATTTCACCATTCTAAATATGAGTGTGGGGCAGCACGGTGGCCCAGTGGGTAGCGCTGTCACTTCACAGCAAGAAGGGCTCGGGTTCGAATCTCGGCTCGGGTGCCTTTCTATGTGGAGTTTGCATGTTCTCCCCGTGTCTGCGTGGGTTTTCTCCGGGCACTCCGGTTTCCTCCCACAGTCCAAAGATATGCTCCTGCCTTGGTTATTCAGTCTGCTGACTAAATTGCCCCCGGTGCCGTGTGATGGACTGGCGTTCCACACCGGGCGTAGCCCTGCCACGCGCTATCAGAATAGGCTCCGGCTCTCCGCCACCCTGTGCACGATTAAGTGGGTACCGATCACGAATGAACAATCGTTTCTTTGCAGTGCCCTCTGCTGCCCGCCACGCAGTCCGGCAGTGACCAACGATAGCCTGTGCGCAGCGGTCACCCAGCTTAGCCATTAAAGGGGCACGAGCCGGCTTGGCTTCACAACTGTGACGAGAGTGCGTCTACTCCTGGTGATTTGCTTACAGGTCCATCTTACCTCTATTATTGCGCGCCAGGCTGGCGCAGTGGTAACATCTCCACTGCACGGAAATAAATGATGTCCTGCCTTGGGGCGGTTCCATTTACACCTCGGGCGCCTTTCTGCGTGGGGTTTGTGTGTTCTCTCTCCCCCCTGCGTAAGTCTGGATTCTCTGGTTTCCTCGCTTAACTGAAGAACAAACACACGCAATCAATAATTGGCCGAAAACGTCGAAATAAATGTGACGCAGCGTCTGGCAAATGTTGTTGCCGGTGGACAAACACAGCTGCCTTATTATCCCCTCGCTGCCTGTGTGGGCTTTCTTCGTGCCTCTGAGTGATTCTGTCTCCCATCGGCACTGAGTGAGACTCTGCGCGTGATAATAATTGTGATAATGATTGTTCTAAATAAAACGTTCTCGTTGCTCTGTCTCCTGTCCGATACACTGGCACCACGGTCGCGGCTGCATGGCCGGCAGACTCTGCAGTCTGCTGCTGCTGCTGCACGCACGATATTGGTTGATGCCCCCACTGTGGATGAACAGTGTTTTTTTGATTCCACCATTATGGATGGTGGTGCCACTTCTGAATGAAATAAATAAAAGCACAAGGAAAACCATGCCCTTAATCTTCGCCTCCCACGCTCATGTTACGGAAACAACGGCAGAGCGTTAATACCATTTCTTGCGCCGCTATTTCCGTGAGTTGCGATTGTGGAACATGCGGCGGCGGCGGTGGCGGTGGCAGTGTGTGACTGTCCTCTCGGAATTCACATTTTGTGTAAGTGGGCTTCTTTGTGTGTGACTTTGTGTCTTTGTTACTTGTTGTGTCGGTAAACCATGCAACTGCCAAGGTCTGTGTGGCTCTACAGCCAACTCTGAGCCACATCCATCGGCAGTTGTGTTTATGATGAGAGGCGTTGTTAATTTCATCGGCTTCAGATCATTTTGCCGGTTCGCTTTATGTTGTTAGTGTACTTTATGTTGTCAGTGTGCTTTATGTTGCCGGTTTGCTTTGTGTTGCAGTAACTATTTCCATGACACATACGTTGTCAACTGATATCTAAATAATTGCTCTTAAGAGCTGTTCTCTCGGGAAGGCCGTGGCGAGCGCTGCTCTGCGTAGCGACGCATTATCTCCCTGCGCTTTAAGCATCGTCACGCTTTACGAGCACTCTTCAGATAGACTACTCAAGAGCCTAAAGATTCCCTCCAGCGTGGGAGGTGAAACGATGCGAAGGAGAGAGGAGAAACAATCGCAACGGCTATACTGAAAGAGCAGCTTTCAAGAGCAGTTGCCATACGTCGAGTAGCAAGAACACACATTGATTCATCAGAACCAAACTTCATGATGGTCCCCTCCGTCACAGCGCGTGTGCTACACCTGAGGACCATTGCCCAAAACTCCGCCTGCCATACAGTTGTATATTTTCCTTTGAACGCATTGTTATTGATGAGTGCGAGAGTTTTGTTCGCTGTGTTTGTACACAGCTGTCAACGCCGTGTCACCAAACCATGCATGCACTGTTGCGGTTAAGCCATTATGCGTGTGAAATTATAAATGACTGGCATTTACCACGTTTATGTAATCGTATGAAAATTTAATTGGAAGCAACAAAGCCCTGAGAGTTCCATTAGTAAGACAGCAGATGCACGCGCTGTTAGTAAGCGCCTATTAAGACCAGCAGAGCTCTCGGTTGGCTGGCTGCATGTCTCTCCGCCACACATGCTGACACTGCACCGAGCGCTCGCTTTAGGATGAGTTCACCTCGAGCCGAGGTTTTTCAACCTTTTGCTCCTCAATGCCTACTTGGCGCAATTGCGTCTGGTCTCCAGGGACCGCCGGGCGGCGCCCGCGGCCCACTGATGGGCCGTGACCCACCGGTAGAGAGTGGCGAACCTGGAGTACGCAGGTGCGTGTTGGTCGGTGGCAAACCACTCTGTGCCAAGGTCCCGGAGGATCTGGGGTGCGTGAAGGTTACGGGAGGCTTGGATGAGGACGAATGCGTGCGCACGGCTCCTGCCTGCTTCAATCTCCGGTTGAATCCGACTGGACACACGTGTGTGACCCGGTAACGCGGTGTGAATCAACGGGAACGCTCACCGGGGAGATGGCGAAGACTGCGCCGCGCCGCGCGCGCACGGCTGCGTTGGTCTCAATGTAGAGTTCGAGTTGGGTGGATTTGTGACGCGTTTCGCCCAGTTTAATCTGCCGCCCACATGTTTTACGCGAGAGGTCCGGTGCTGTGTGAGCGCAGCAGCATCAGCAACGCAGAGAACGAGTCCAGGGCCCTTAGGGAATATCGCACGGCTTACAAACGAGGTATGAAGTGGTCATAAAGAAAACATGGGAATCTAAAATTTAAAAAAATGTAAGTTCAACATGAGAGCAAAAGGTACCTGAAAATAAAGTTAACGTCTAGTTGCAAGTAATGGGTTTTTATTACGGATGAGGTTTGGGTTATTTTTTTTCATTTGTCAGATTTTCAGCATTTGTAGGCAAAGTTTTGTAATTTTTTCTGCATTTTCATATTTTAGGATAGAGTGTGGTGACTGTCATAATTTCTACATTGCACTTAAATATTCTTGAAACTTTGAATATTATTCCTTGATGTCATTTTCACGGCCCAATGGAGGGATCATCAGGCTCATGACTTATGAAGGCTGTAGTTTGGAAGACAAAATCGCAAATGAGGGAGGAGAAATGCTCAGCATCACAGCTCAGATAGAGCAGCTCTTGAGAACAGTTCAGCTATGAACGCCTACACTGGGTACATCGAGTAAATGATTGGCACAGAAGTAAAACAGAATGTAAGAGAGCAGCGGTAAATGAATCGGGTCTAATGCGATTCAATCTTGTCAAATATCATGAGACCCAAATTAATACTTTGAGCCAACTCTGGGTCCAGTCACATTTTACTCAATCCAATCAGACACATTACTGTACTGGTGCCAGTGTTTAAGTAACAACGTGGTAATGTCACTTAGATGGAAACAATGCCACATCTTCTTATAGCATCAAGTTGCATTGAAAGCAGTCAGATGAGAGGTTCTGTGGCTGGGGGAGGGGGTAGCGTACTAGGGCTTCAGTATAACGTACAAATCACTACGCATGAGTTCAAGTCCTAGCTTGAGTAACATGCGCATGTTACTCACTGATAGCTCTTGTCCTGATAGTGCTTGGATAGTACCACAAGAGTACTGATAGCACCTCCATAGTACTGCTATGATCTTGATGGTACTGATAGATGGATGTTTGTTATTACCGCAGAAATTACCCAGTGAGCTTGCAAGCTATCGATTTAGGATTGCTGCAATGGTACTCTGATAATACTGATTGTACCCTAAGAGTACTGATAGCATTTTGAGAGTTCTGCTAGGGTCTTGTTAGTACTAACAGTACCCTTATAACACTGATGGTACCCTAATAGTACTGCTAGTACCCTAACAACGCTGCTAGTGCTTTGATGCTGCTGTAGTTCTTTAATAGCAGTAATAGTTCTGCAAGCTGCATATCAAAAATTGCTGTTTTTCCATCAACTTTTTCAAACTGTGGCATTCGACTTCCTGCACTGCCTCTCATTGCGTGACGTTGCGTTACACAATGACCGCATATAGTCGTGTCTCCACGCGAGCCTCAGGGTGGACATTTTGTTGGGACAGCCACTTTAGTTTGCTGTGTCTCTGTGGTGTGGCTTATCAGTCCAGTATTAATGCGTGCGGCATCAAAGATTGGGAAGTGTATTAGATAATCGATTCGGAATCGGCAGTAGGGTGGACTTTCTCGAAGCGTGAGCTCTCGCGTGAGCTCCCAAACCGAGTGCAGAGTTTGTCAGGAACCCCAGAGCATCGTGAATGAGTTATCACAATGTTCTGTTGATATTGCTGTCGTGTGTGTATTGGGCCAAATGATGAGATGAGCAGTTTACCTGTGCCCTTCGTGGTGGCGTACGGTGGCGCAGGTTATTACACCTTACGTACCCCTACGCTATTGTTCTGTGGGTCGTATGATGTTGTGCTCAGTGGATGTGTTGATGTATGCAGAAGTTCACATGTACGTTCGTGGTCATACTTGGACGCTTTAACGTGTGTTTATACATGCGTTAGATATAATACACAGGCGTTCTGGCCTTCAGAGACATGACGCAGTTGAGAATGCTGTAATCCAGTGTAGACACATACTGTCGGTGAGTGACGCCTGATGAGAGTGTAATGTTCTCTGTTATGTCACTGTTGTGTTGTTCGTGCAGTTTTACCGAAGCCTTCATTCTTTATTAAACAAAACACATCAGAAGGCCCTTCTTGGCTCTGCGTTTACAAGCCGGTTTATACTCACTGGCTGGCTCTGCGACGCGTTTGTCCTCTTTACAAACGTGAGCGTGTGGTGGAAATGTCTCATTGCCTGTGTTGGTCCTCAGCATACATCGGGCACAGACATAGACTTACAAACATGCTGGAACAAATACAATACGTGCAGTTCCGGAACATGATGCGTTCAAGTGGATGTTGGTTATTTAATTGGATATTCACTTATTAAGCACTGTGGACCTGTCTCTCTTTTTTTACTAAAGATGTAAACACGTAAACGCTTAAAATATTACGTTTTGTCTAGGGGATACCAGGAGCCTGAACGTGGTTCCAGTATAATTGGGGCAGGTCTTGTGGTTACTGAAGAGAAGGGGATATGTGTACTCACCATATATAATGTATGTGTCTCTTGCCTCAAATTGAGTACTTTCTGCCAAGGAAGACGATTTGTTGCTATTTTCAAATTGAATATTTTTGGCAAGAATAGCACGAACCTCACTCTTCATGATTTTGTTCATTTTGTTTACCGTGGCTGAATCTCACCCACAGCAGCACGAATACAGAATCTATTTGAAGGTGACATTGTTATCCTACTGAAGTCTGTTCAGTTTACTCTGGAGCCAACTTTGTTTTCCTTAACGGCCTCCCCCCTCCCCCCTCCCTCCTCCTCCTCCTCTCATCCCTCATCTCACTCTACTCCCCTTCCCATGCCCTCTACTCCAGCAAGCGAAGTATTTTGGTGAAACCTCTGCTCAATACGAGGCCATTCCTTCCCTGTCAGTGCCCCATCTGCTTAAAGCCCCTTCAGTCTGACTTTGCTGTACCAGGTCACCAGGATAAATACATTGCTTCTGTCTGCATATGGGTAAGTGTGTCTCTATGAATAATGGTCACGTTTACAATGCTGCAATCTCCTTATCCCGTTTGCTCTGCATCGTCCTCATCCATTCCCCTTCCGGATGAAACATTGTGTGTTCTTATTATTTGTACTGCACCTTGCACTGTACTCACATCTGGATGCTGTAGGAATCCACGTTCTATTTATGAAGCCCAATGTCCAGCACATGCTCAGAAGCTCATTGCGTTGCCTGAGATGGTTTTATTGGGAATGATTGTTGAGTCAAATACCCAGGCACAAGCCGGTTGCTGAAGAGGTAATCATGAAGTGTGTTGCTTCGCAGGAGAGGTTACTGATGGGCTAAGGTAATCACTTTGCGAGGGAAGAGAGATGTCTGAGTATGAAGTGTATTTGAGATAAGAGGGCCGTCTGTATTTTTGTGCAGATTATGAAGTTGGACTTTAACTAAACTGGAATGTAGCGGCTGGTATTTCAGTCCAAGTGCCTAAAACTGTCGGTGCAATTTCCTGGTTAGACAAAATAAGCATTGCAGAAGTCCAAAAGAGAACTTGACAGGCAAGTCTTTTATTTAAAATATTCCAATTGGAAATGGCAACGGGCGGCACGGTGGCCCAGTGGGTAGCGCTGTCGCCTCACAGCAGGAAGGTCCCGGGTTCAAATCTCGGCTCAGGTGCCTTTCTGTGTGGAGTTTGTATGTTCTCTCCCCGTGTCCGCGTGGGTTTTCACAGGGCACTCCGGTTTCCTCCCACAGTCCAAAAAAAACATGCTGCTGCATAGATTAATTGGCTTCTAGACAAAATTGTCCGCAGTGCCCGGTGATGGACTGGCGTCCCATCGTGGGTATATCCCTGCCTTTCGCTCTGTGTCTGCCGGGATAGGCTCCGGCTCACCGCGACCCTGTTCAGGACTAAGCGATTTTTGACAATGAGATGAGATGGTGACGCCGGTTGGGACACGTGTGCAGGATGAGAGAGGACTGACTGGCAGGACAGGCATTGAAGCGGTCTCTGCGATTCTGTCGACCGAGGGAACGATAACAGCTAGGAGCGTTGGCAGATGTCCTGTCTGCTGTGCAGCAGCTGCAGGCTCTGCTGGTGGGTAGAGCGCATTGGCATTGAGGTGCCACCTCAATGACTGATGACATTGATTGAAATAATATAGGTTTTCATGGCTCGATGGATGAGGATTGCTCTTAAGAGCTGCTCTTCCGGGATGGCCCTGTTGAGCATTCCTGCTCTCTCGCAGTGTCAGAAGCCGAATGATTCCTCAAAAGCGGGAGGCAAAAGATCGCGAAGGAGAGAGGAGAAGCGCTTAACACAGCTATTGGAAAAAGAGCAGCTCTTCAGAGCAACTCTCATACACGGATCCTTGAAAACCGACATCACTACATAATCACATACCCGTAGTGGAAGCAAGGTCATACAAAGGGCACGTTCTGAAGTACACGCTATGTGGTAGGCAATTTTTACTTGCCAGCTAATGGTAGATTCTATACAAAATGAAAAAAATAAGTTTTAGGTTTTAATAAAATGTTATTGTAGTTATTTATTCATGGCAGGAATGTTGCAGGGATCCTAAGAGCTTTTATGTAAATTTAGCTCGAGGCTAATACAGTATTTTGACAAGTGGGTCAATTAACAAAGGCACACATTGTAAATATTTAGAGCATATAAATTATTCTGCATTTGAAATTCATTTGTTTCAATAGAGGAATCGCTACGAGAGAACAACATTTGAACATGACCAGTTTGTAATATACAGTGCACGTACTAGCAGAGTACCTGCTCTACGGTCTTTCTTGTTCCAAGCGTGTAACATATTCTTCTGATATTAACGTAAAGGTAGGGGTATAGTTGTAAGAGTGTTGATGGTACTTGGGAAAAAGTGGGAATTTACAGCTAAATGAGTGTTTAAGTTTTCCAGAAGAGTATTCAGTAAGTGGGCAGTAAAATGGAAATAAGCCATGAAAGTCTGGTGCAGATAAAATGTGTTTTTATTAAGGATTCCAACCCAGTCTAAAGGCATACTAATCAGGTGACTTGTCTTGATTAAATATCCCCCAGTGCTCTGAGATGTACCGTGCCGCGATGTTGTACCCTTCCTCGCTGGACAATTGTTAAATGAGCAAGATGGCTCGAAGGTTTGTTTTAGCATAAATTAAAAAAACTGACTGAAATCCTAAGTAGGGAAATACACAATCGGGTATAAAAACACCTGCTCTATTATATACAGAACCACGTTAGAGGCATCGTCAGGCGTAGGATGCCTCCAACGTGTGAGGCGAAACGTCGCGAGGAGAGGGAGCCATCGACGCGGCTGTCCCGAGAGAGCAGCTTTTCGAAGCAATCATCATCATGCCGTACATTTTTACGAAAAGGTCGAAGCTGGGAAAACTTGCCAGAAGACTGCCTGTGCGTGGTCCCCCCTGGCCTCGTGGTCACCACTCTGTGTGGGAGTAGCAGGGAGCCCTTACACGATACACGATAAGCCTTGCCAGTTTATCGCATTGCAAATCTGCTTGCACCTGTGATTGCGGTATATTAGTATGCATAATAATAATAATAATAATTGCATTTATAGCGTGCGTGTCACCCGAGGATCACAAAGCGCTGCACAGAGCTGCGGAGAGAACAGCGCGTCAACAACAACGACACCAGTGGTATGCACCCTTGGCTTAGAGGCTAGGGTGCTTGTGTTGTCATGATTTTCCGTTAAAACTTTATTTACATCGCCTCTGGCAGCATTTTCACTTAAGGAATGAGGCTGGGTTTGAGCAGGACACGTGGAACGCAGGGGTGATGGCTGGTGCGTCAACAAGAACTTTTGTTGTAAATGTTTATTTCAAAGAGCCGCACACCATCCTGTATAAGAGAATAGTCCGTGGAATATGCCTTCTCTTGACTTAATGCTTTCATTATTTTATCAAGATAATATCTGTATCTTGTCCATGATTAGGTGTGGAGGTTGTGCACATCATACATGTTAGAATTGTTATTTTTAAGTATCAAGACATATTTTTGGAAAGTCATTGTGTTTGATTATTAGCCACTAGTTGTTATGGTCACTAACAATGACTCAGGTTTAAACACCGTGCGCGAGACTCGCAGGCTACAAGTTTAATCTTTAATAAATTGGAGTCAAGCTGGCTAGTCTTTTGGACAGACCCAGCCCCATCACGTGAATGTGGAATGTGCACCGAAGTTTGTCACATCAGCGATGGATACACACGCGGATCCTCACGAAGCGAGGCAGCATCGAGTGTAGCGAGTGTGTTTGAGTTGTCACGTGAGTTGTTACGGCTCGACGCATGGGATTTGGAAAAGTTCACCACACAAAGCGACCTGGAATGATGTGTGACAGCATCACGGGAGCACAAGCGAAGCTGTGGAGTCGCCACTTTGAAATATACGGAACAAGAACACGTGCGCTGCAGAGATACAGCACAACGTGATTCAGCAAAGCCAATGGCAAACCTGATGATGCCTCCAATGTGGGAGGTGTAACGTCGCAAAGGAGAGAGCATGAACGCATGACACGGCTGTCCCGAAAGAAGGAGCGATTATTTATTTTTAAAAATGTACATGCACATAAACATGCTGCCTCTGCATTGACCACATGTTATCTCGTTTTTGTAAGCTGCTGCCACATTTCCTACAGTGAGCGCTAGCGGGCATGCTGTTGTGTAGATTGCGAATCACAGGGGCATGCGTGGAGATTTAAGCCACGGCCCCTTATGCCCGTCACTCAAGGATTGCCTTCACGCTCCTCAGCGCGCTCCCGAGATGCGATTCGACCCCCCTGGAATCGAGCACGATTTGTCCACTTAAGATGGGTTCTCAAACTTTCATTCCCCAAGGCCCACTTGGCCCCACTTGGGTCTGGTCTCCCCAGACCGCTGTGTGGTGCTCACAGCCCACTGATGGGTCGCGAGCCACTGGTTGACAATGTCGGGTTAAGAAACTGAGACAAGTTCTGGGTTGCACGGGATGGGTTTCAGGCCACGCTTGAATATTTGTCTGTTGTGGTATTTCTGCTGAGTTTTCCAAATTTGAATGCCCTAGCTTAGGCAGTTTGTTATGACCCGTGGATTTTACACACACTGGCAGTGAAATTATGTTTGCTTTTTTTAAGTAAAAACAAGCATGTGTTCGATGTTTACTCAGTAATTTCTTACCACGAGGTGTGCCGCGCTGCTAGCTTGGGACAGCAGCGTGACAGCAAGTTGGAGCCCACTGCTTCTTATTCGTAAAACACACTGCTGACAAAGCAATCGATCCGTTACTCCATGCCAATTGTCCGGGTTAGTGGCACCGTACCGTATAACTCCTCATGTCTGCACTGTAATTCACGGCTACATTTATCTGCGGATTGAATCACTTTGTAACAACTCGTATTTTTTGGGAGTTGATTTATTCCATTATCCGTATTTATTCACGGTTAAGAGGAGTGACACATCAGTGGTTGCCATGAGCACTAATTGCAGCAGATGATTAGTGATCGATGACGATGATGAACGTAATTTTAATGATGCAATTTACAACGCTCGCAAAATCCATGCCTGCTCGGGGTCAAGACAGATGCTGGCATTGAAGCTGATGTTGCTGATTACACACGTGAGGATTGCTCCCCATAGCTGTTCATTCAGGATGACCGTGTCGAGCGATCCTTCTCGTGGCCGCTCCCACTCAGCGCGCCTCCGATTTCCTGCCGTGCACGGATTAAAGGAGTGACGCAGAAATGCCTCCTGTTTTTCCACATTCATCGTGACTCAGTCACGCGGACAGAAATGTAAGAAATTATTCTTATCTGTGGAATGTGGTCTCTGTAAGCGCCCTTACATTTATACTATAATCGGCGAGCATCTCTCGTGGATAGCACGAGACACATGTAAGCCCTGGGAAACGAGTCTTATTATCCTCACGCGGATTAGAGAAGTTTCTCTCGCTTTGTAAATGCAGATCAGAGGAGGCGACACTTTAGTTAAAGAACGTGACACAGTCTGCAAGTTGTGGGTTTAAATCTCGGTGAGAGGCCAGTTCAACCCAGCATCATTATAATTATTGCACTTCCAGAGCGCTTTTCACCCGAGGGTCACAAAGCGCTGTGCAGAGCTGTGGAGAGAACGGCGTGTCAACAACAACGACATCAGAGTAGTTCCATTGAAAGTCAAATAATGGCTATAATTTAGAAAAGGACTTAAAATATGCGATAAATCATCCATTTGGAGTCAATAAAAGGAGTACTGTTTCGTAAGAATTCAACAGTGGTTGTTTTCTGGAGATGCCACCACAGTCGGGGAGTGTGTGTGACATTGTCACCACTGTCAAGGTCTGCAGGTGAGGTGTGTACTGTACTTGGGTACACTGTCAATGTTTCTTAAAGCTGTCAAGAGTTTGTGGTTTTTACTTCCTGGGAACCGTAACTGTAACTTACCGCTGTGTGGCAAACAAAGCTTTGGGAAGTCTTATAGTTTCAGAGGGTACCGTGTTGATATCCTTCACGAGCATACATTTCTACACAACTGCAAGGTTTATATGTCTTACTTAAGCTTTACTTGCGATCTGTTGATTATTTGTCTGAAAATTCAGAGAGCCAGCAGCAGTTGTCCCAAAAGGACATCAGGACGAAATGCAGGTCAAAGCAGTCTTGTCAGTAGCAGAAAGCATCATCAGCAATAGACGGTTAGAAAAAACGCGTTGCACGCCTGCAACAAGATTGCCCGTAGGGCGGGTTCTCTGCTATTAATGATTGCAACAGAAGCGAGTGGCTCGGAGGCACGAGGAGCAGCTGCAGACTGGCGGTGAAGGTAGCAGTGAGCCGGCGCCAAACTCTGCCCCAAACTCTGCAATTCCCTCTGTTAATTAGCAAAATCTGACCATGGTCTCCTTCCGTATCTGCCCATCCACGTTAAAACACCAGCATTTTTTATACAGCCCATCTACTGCACTCCTGCTGGGAGTGCAACTTGTCACAACAAGTAAGCTGTGGACAGGTTTTGACACCCATTGTCTCATCAGCAGAGTTGGGGCTTCCTCGATTCACTGCTGGTGAACAGGCACAGACCCCCCTCCCCTGTCAGGTTCCAGTTTAAGATTAAATGTTGTAATCTATGACTCAAAACGACCACTCGTGTCATTGTAGAGAATATCTTTCCTTCATGATCAGTCACCGCTTCATCCTGTACAAGCTCATGATCAGCTGGACCCTATCTCTGCAGATTGAGGGTGCAAGGCAGGGTTATACCTTTGATGAGACACCAGTCCATCACTTCACTGGGGAATATTTAATTAGCAGGCCAATTCACCTAGGTGGGGATGTCTTTGGATTGTGGGAGGAAAACAGAGGACCCATCAAAAATACATCCATACAGGGGGAGGAACATGCACACGTCAGACAGAAAGGCACCCGACCCAGGAATTGAAACCGGGTCCATCTTGACAACACGTGGCAGCGCTGACCCCTGCACCACTGTGTAACCTAGTTGTGGAATAAAAATAAAACAAGCAGGTTCTCCATTCACATTTCCGTTATATTAATAGCCAATCAAATTTCTGTAACTTGAATTTCTTGCTAATCCACATATTTCTATTTACCTTCACTCGGTAGCCATGTAGAGATAAAGATGCGACAGTGTTAAAACGCTAATATTACGAATCTCTTGGCAAGGTTCAGCTTCGGAGTCAATGCGATCCAACAAAATGTTTATCAGGCTTTTATAATTTCGCATCAAACACGTTAATTTCTGGCTCATTTTGATAGTGATGGAATGTAATGGCTGGATAATGAATTATACACGCAGAGCCCGGTAAGTGCTTCTTTAACAACGAGCGCGCCGTGTCTGTCAAGAGGATGACTCCAATCAGCATCGCTCTCAGCTGCCGACAGCACTTTTTGTTTTTTTATTCACCGTACAAATAACGGCGCACCTAATGAACGGCCGCATTCTGCGCTCCGTGTGCGCGCGCGCGTCCACAGGCTGGGCCGCGCTAACATCCGGTGCTGAGTGGGCCGAAGGCTGCGGTGCGTGTCTCTCCCCGGCCCTCCAGTGACGCTTTCCTTCTCGACAAGCACCGCCTCCGAGATTCCTCTCATTGGTCCAGGTGAGACGCTCGCACTGCTCAGGTCATCGCTGTAAAAACCCCTGATTTGTCGTTCTCGTGTGAAGTTCACAGGCTTTTTGGAACGTTGTTGTCGATACGGGAATGTAAGTTTGGAATGGAACCTGGGAGTCACATGTCTTGTGGATTTATGGATCAGGATTAGGGTTTTGTTGGTGGGGTCAGTGTACAATGAATGACAGATCACTAAGACAGGCTTGCACTGTGTGGCATAAACCAAGCCGAACACCTGAGGTGAGATGGTGGTCTCGATGATGATGGGCTTCAGGAGTGACCCTTGATGGTCTGGTATCGACAGTGGAATACATAGACGATCCAACAGAGAAGTCGGTCGGTCAGCCATCGTGTTGTGATGTTAACAGCATCTACCTACGCTGTCAACGATATCCGAGTTAAATCAATGAATGTGCAAGGTTCACATGGTCATGCAATTATTATTATTATGGAAAATCCTGGGATAAAAAGTCGTTGTTGAATGCCGTGGAGAAAATGTGGAAAATGATCAGAAACTAAACTCTCTGCTGAGGTCAGTGGCCAGGGCCATGCGATTCCAAAGCGTCCAGGATATCGATTCGAGATGTGACCCTATCTTGAAAATGTCTTGTTCACAGCTGCTGATAATATGTCCCGCTTGGCCCATTACTAACTGGTAATACACCACAAAGTTGTACGTGGTCTTTGACACCATATAATTACTATGAGTGAAATACTTAAATAAATATAATCGATCTTCCTCTGTAGGCTTATCTATGTCTAGCAGCTCAGGACTATCAACACAGGTCATGTTTGACCGCAGCGTGCGTGACAAAGTAACGCAGCAGTCGTTCCCGCTGTGTGAGAAATGAAATGGACAAGGAGTGAAGTAACCATTTTGTCTGGACAGTGCGTTGTGTCCTCGGGCTTACCGTGCTTTACCATTAGAATTTGTTTTAGTACATACTCCTTTTAGTTGGGCTTTATTATTTATATTGTAAACCTTTTCATCGTGCTGATGTAGGGTTTTCACGGCTCGATAAGAATGTCTCTCCAGAACCGTGTCAAAGGTTCCATCTCTCTCCTCCCCCCTTCGCCTGATGATGCCTCCAACGTGGGAAGTGAAACATCACGAAAGAGATAGAAAGAACGCTTGACATGGCTATCCTGGAAGAGCAGCTATGGAGAGCACTTTTCAATCTCTTCACCTATTAGATCTCTATCTTTGCCATGTACAGCTGCGTGCCACCCTCGGGTGAAAGGTGCGTGTGAATATGTACATTTTTGTTGTGCAGGGTGCAATGTAAGTCGCTTTCCCAGTTTCTGGTTGCATCATCAACGCTTCCTTTTTCTCCGAATGTCTCAGCCTAGTTGTGAGTGGCCCGGCCACTCGGCAGGGAAACATCCGGAAACTGTTCAACAGAAGCCTTTAGCTGCAAAATTCACATTTCTCTTGCCATAACTTTTCGAGACGTTTATAGTTTTTTGTTCATCCTGAAACTTAGCAAAAAAAAAAGTGGTAACACTGCACAGAGTGGAAATTCTAATAAACCCAAGCTGGTCATTTCACAACTACACCCAGCGTATTAGTCATTGTTGCAAAATCAGTGCAGCCAATAATGAATGTAATTATTCTCGGTAACGCCGCGACTTATGCCGCACCGTGTTGTGAATGAATGGTCGGGTCGTAGGCCGCCGCCGCCGCCGCCACCGCCACCATGGGCTGTGCCAAGAGCAAAGACAGCGACGAGCCGTCAGCCGTGGACTGCCGGCAGAATGCGCACGCCGCCAACGAGCGCTACCGCTGTGGCACAGGCAACACCTACATCGTGCAAAACAGCTGTGCGCTGCAACAGATCACGAGCCCTGGCGCTTATCAGGGCGCCACCATTTCGTGCCCCGCGCAGCCCAGCGGCATGATGATGGGCGGCGGCTCAATGATGCCCTTCACGGGCACGCTGCCCAGCCAGCGTGGCCACTACCAAGGTGAGCGGAGGGGGTAAGGCAAGAGTGACACCGTAGACTTGCCCCGGGGGAGGCGCGGGTGAGACAGAATCGCGGCCGGCTTTGGGGGTAGATGGTCAGCGGACGAGCGAGTGGGTGAAGGAGCGAGTGGGCGAGCGAGGGGGTCGCGTGATCGCCGCTGCCCCTAAGGAGACGTTCGTTTCGTCATAGTGCCAACGCTGGTACCGGTGAGACCAGCTATCGTCACATTAATTCTGTGACTCATGAGCTATTGTTGATTGATAAGGCCTTGTTCTCATCTCATCTCATTGCCAGAAACCACTTAGACCTGTACAGGGTCGCGATGACCCAGAGCCTATCCTGGCAGACACAGAGCGCAAGGCAGGGATATACATGCAAACTCCACACAGAAAGGCACCCGAGCCGAGATTCGAACTGGGGTCCTTCTTGCTGTGAGGCGACAGCGCTACCCACTGGGCCACCGTGCCGCCCTATAAGGCCCTATTGTTTTTGGCAATCGAGGTCACAAAGTCATCGCAGCCAATGTCACTACTGTCTCTGCATCCCGGCAATTGCTTCTTTCTGCTTTGTATTGATGTAGGTTTTCACGGCTCAGTGTATGACCATTGCTCGGAAAAGTTATTTTTTGGGGTTTGCCGTGTCGAGGTTTGGCCTCATGATGCCTTCACCTTGGGAGGCAAAACGTCACGAAGGAGAGCAGAGGAACTCTTGACACGGCTATTCCTGAAGAGCAACTGTTGATAAGAATTCTTCTCTTGCTATTTCCCCAGGCAATGTGTGATCTCTAGCCGGCCATCGAGCCATGAAAACCTGCATGAATAAATGAGTGCCTATTCATGGCAACTCATTAGTGGCCTCTCCCATGGATACATTGGCCTCTGGCATAGCAATGTGGACTTTCCACCACTGGTTTAGGATCAGTGGAGATTAGGACTCATAAATGCTTTAGTAAGGGAATGATTTATGGAGGATTTTTGGTTGTGAAATTTACATCAACTGCTCATGTTGTGTACTTTTCTTGTCTTTACACTTACACGGGTATTACAAAATACCGGGATGTGCTGTTATTCATTTGCTGCGAGATTTACGGAATGAACAAATCTGCTCGTGCGTATGGCGCAGGGCCAGACAGGTGAAAGAGTTTCGCCGTAATGGATTTTGTCACCTGCACTTTAAATTTATACGAATGCGTTTAGTGTTTTACTGAACAGGTCGCAACCTTGACACCTAACGTTAACAATCGTTACCCAGGTATTTGCTGCCGACTGCGCAGATGTTAATTTATAGTGTCTGTCGCACAAGGGGCACAAGCAGAGGTCATAATCATTGATAAGCCATTAGTTCAGTGGAATGGTATTTCTGGGGATTGTTTAAGGGTATTTCCTGTAGAGTTCAGAGTTCCATGTGATTGTTACACGGATGGTCTCGTTGAGACAGCTGCGTGGTTGTTTTACAAGGGACATGCGTACGGCATGAGTGCAGCAGCAACAACAGCTCTGTGCAACGCTTTGTGACCCTCGGGTGAAAAGCAATCTAGAAGTGCAATTATTATTATTATAACTACAACAGCGTCCTTAAGGAACATTTGGCATCTAATTAATGAGGCATTTACCAGTTGTAAACAAAACAATGATGTAAATAAAAACATTGCTAATATAATGAGAGCAATGGCTTTAATATGTTAGGCACAGGTACAAATAAGCTCAGTGCATTGGTTTAATAGAGAGAGGGAGAGAAGGGAGTAATTGAGTTGAAGATGAGTAGAACGGGTTTTCTCTAAACGTGGAGAATCAGTGCAGGAATATTTAATCCAAGAGTTTTATGGAATGGATTTTTTTAAATTGGGTATCAGGAGGCACTTCTGGTTGGTGAGTTGGAACAGTTGGTAAACCTGAGCATTGCTCTCAAGAGCTGTTCTCTCTGGATAGCCACATCGAATATATCCCTTCCTTCTCTTGAGAGCAATTCTCTTACACCGAGCCATGATGACCTGCACCCAAACAGTTGGTAAAGCTGCTTAAATAATAGCATTATCACCAATAGTGCCACTATATTATCATGATCATTACCAACAACATTGTTAATAGTCATCCCTCAGGTGTGCTAAGCATGCATCGAATGGGAAGAAGTTGGCAGTAATTTCCCCATAATTGAAACTGACCCCATGGCAGCGATTAGGAATTTCTACAACAACTGGCTCAGAGTTCACAGTGCGCATGAGCACTGCCCCAGGCTCGTTTGAGGAAGGCGATGATTTCTCTGTGTGTTGGTCAACATTGGAATTGTGGCCACAGTACTGAAAATGTAAACTCATCGTTTATTTACATTATCTTTCTGGAATTCAAAGTATTTCTCGACGAAGCAGATTGTTGGGTAGTGTTTTGGCATCCCTTATATTTGGTAAAAGTTCTGTATTTCATTCGTAGTGGACGGTCTGTTCATAAATTTACCACAATAGATTTCTCATAAAGTGGTAATTTATGAAGCTGGAAGGAATCATAAACTAGGATTATAACCAGCTAGGGTTTTATTTTCCTGTCATCCTTAAAATGATGAAATATCCCTCCCCAGTGGATCATAAATTAATCGTGGTGGAGGGGTTTGCGTGTTCCAATTAAAAGCAGAGCTGTGTCACCTGGAGTCCAGCGCTCCTGCTGGGGTCTCCTTTGGTGAACAGGTCTAGAGTCCAGCGCTCCTTCTAGGGTCTCCCTTGGTGAATAGGTCTGGAGTCCAACACTCCTGCTAGGGTCTCCCTTGGTGAACAGGGCTGGAGGCAGGCCCCAGAAAAATAACTATTGCAAGATCCTCCCGATTAAAGGAGGTTGGCGTGAGAAAGGGCATCCATCCGTAGAATCTTTCTCCAATATCCCCCACCATTGAGGGGGCACGCGGTCAACCTGGGTCAACCTAGGTAGCGGTCATTTAAACTGGTGGAGGGTGGTTGATTCTGAAGTCAGAATGCTGAGGTGGCACTGCTCTGATCCTGCGTTCTCAGGTGTAGGTGTGATCGTCCCAGTCTGATCTCCAATTACCTGTAATGACAAAAAACCATCATGGTAAATCGTTTTGGCATTTACTTTTACTAAATCGTAATTCGCTTGAGAAAACAAAATATCGCTTTGCCGGTCACGGATTAAACTTTAATCTCTTCCCTAGGATCGGTG
>JAZEWT010000030.1:2326311-2339178 GCA_036362905.1 Mordacia mordax
GGGGAACTCATTGAGTTTGTACACTTATATAATCCTTCGACTGAAGGAACCCTTGCTATCTCATGCATTGCAGTACATTGTGGGAATCCGTCTGCAGTATCCTACAGAGCTCAGCAGAGGGGAATTTGAAACCTTAAATGGTGGCAGCCCACTGTTACAAATGAGAGCTGAGATGTTTTATGGAAACAGGTCTCATATTATTCTCTAAATGGCTGTGCGGCTGAAAGTGTGGTGCTCAGTAATCTGAAAGTCAGCACGTGTGCAGGTACAACGTGCATTGGTACGTCATGGAACTATGAGATATGGCAATAGCTTGGGGAGACCTTCATCCAGCAGCGGATTGATCATGGCTGCTGGTGATCATGAGGTTTGCCGAAGCTCGATATCGTGATAACTGGGAGAAATACAACCTAATTGTCCTTTGGAATGCATCTTACTCTCTTGTCTCTTTCACCCTCTTCCTCTCTGGAAATTACTTGATCCATATCTACAGGCTGTTCACTGTTCAGCACTTATCTGACATGGTAACGCTTACAGACCCCAGTGATATGCATACCCTCATTTACAGAAACACTTAATTACTTGAAGGCAGCACTTAACGTGCTATTGTTGGCAGTGGTGCGCCAGTGAAAAGCATTATTATTACCACTGCCATTCACATGACGTTCATCCAGGTGGCTCAGCCGGAGAGTGAGCGCCTTGCAATCGGAAGGTTCCGAGTTCAAATCCTGGTTGGGGGCTGACTCATCCCATCACTCCTGCGGGGTTGATAAATTATGTACCACTTAATGGAAAAATCAACAATGGTTTGACTGTAATGATGTAGGTTTTCACGAGGAGAGAGAGCCATCGACGCGGCTGTCCCGAGAGAGCAGCTTTTCGAAGCAATCAATGGTTTGACTATGGATAGACTTGACCTTGCCATAGGAATGAGGAATATCCACGACTGGCTCAGAGCTGTAAACAGGAGTCGAGTACCGCTTCAATGCCCCAATGAGCCAGACATCACCATTGACCTAACAGCATGTCTGTGATGTTGTCTGCCACAGGATGCCTCCTGGATTTCGTCAAGTCTGCGGAAGGGAGCATGCTTAAGCTCACTCAGCTTATGGACATGGGAGCCCAGGTAGGTGTGCTCACACATTGTGGGTGTGTGCCTACACGTGGTCGATAGTTTCGGCTACTGACGGAGCAGCCTGGCAGTCGTATCGACTTCCTCGTGACGAGTGATAGCATTCGCTGAGAACTGTGGATGGCTGGGCGACTTGTTCTCACAATGGCTGTGTCGGAGCACGGGGCGAGCATGCCTGCACGTACCGCTTTGAGGCTGTGTCAGCCACTGTTGATTCAAGCCGGTTCTCATGTTTACTGAAACTGGCAGAGTGCCTGTCTTATGCACGTCTTGTTCCAAGCATGTAACACGTTCTTCTAACATCTCTTGTTGATGACGTTTTCTGTTGACATTACTGCCTTGACCTGCATTTATTACTGATGCCCTTTTGGAAATATTACTGCTGGCTCTCTGACGTTTCAGAAGAGTCATCAATGAAGCCCTTCTATAAATATAGGCCGATAATTTAATGGAGTAAGTGCGTTTTTGTATTTACATTCAAATTGAGGCTGTCGGGTTACAATTTTTCATAAGCACACATTTTAGTTGCACCAAGGCTGTTATATCTTTCTTCCAACTTATTGATTACTCTTCGGAAACTTTAACTCTGTTTCAGCTTTAAATACCCGCGTTTGCACGAGTGCCGTGAACCCTCTTCGGTAGTCAGTCCGCACGTATCCTGACATCAGTAGAACGTGTTACTGGCATGCCCGTAGGGCGGGTACTCTGCTAGTAATCATTCCTAACAAAAGCCCAACAGTCTGGCAAAGGCCACCGTGGAGACGTCTGTGCGCTCGTCCCGTGCACGCGAACGCAGATCGCTTCGGGCATGGCGTACATAGAGAAGATGAACTACGTGCACAGGGACCTGCGCGCCGCCAACATCCTGGTCAAGGACAACCTCGTGTGCAAGATCGCCGACTTCGGTCTCGCCCGTCTCATCGAGGACAACGAGTACTCGGCGCAGCAAGGTGCTTGTCGCGGCGTCGCGCACGCACACGCCGCCGCCCACGGCCAGCGGAGGGACCCGAGCTCAGTGGAACCGTGCGCCGTAGATCCGAGCACGGTGGTGGTTGGGGTTTGAGCAGCCACGTGGGAGGGACGAGCCACCACGTTGGATTTGAGATCAGGACCTCGCAGAACTCGTATATCGGTAACTAAACTAGCGTGTATTTGCTATAAACCGCAGTGATTATTATCAAAAAGTTAATCCGCTGCGAAGTAAAATTATTATCAAAATGGCGTTTTGGATACTCGCCATCGTCGTCAGTATGGCAAATTGGTGAATCCTTTCTTAGGGTAGGTGGCGCATTTTGATGGGAGTCTTGTGAATGGAGTAAAGAGCCGGGGAACACAACAAGGCAACTGTTCAGTCAGCCAGGAAGACGTGAGCTCAGTAGAGTATTCAAAACTAAAAGTACACATCTGCTTGGAAAGAAACTGGGCCCGGTCTAAGCCTACACCTTTCAAAAAAGGCCCTCAAATGTTAATGTGTCTTACTCATTCGAGCTAGGTACTGGAGAGAAATATATTCCACCTGGCAACAGCACAGTGTTCCTAGATTCATTACACTTGGGGTACTGCTGAAGTGACTGAGCTTTACAGCAACCCAGGTTTCTGTGCGTGCGTATGCGTGTTTCTGTGCACGTCTCACACTGCGTGTTTTTGTATGCGCGTGTCGTGTGTATGTGCACCTCATTCACCCACACACACACACACGTGTCTGTGTGTGTGTTAAAGGTGTGTGTGTGTGTTTCTATGCACGTGTGATTATTTTGGGAAGCGATGGCTCAGTGGTTTGCACGCGGACTACAAACCTGACAAACCGATTTCGAATCCCACTCGCAGCAAACACCAGTGACGATTTTCTGTATCGGTTATGGACTTCCCCTGGGTCGACTCAGCCTCAAATGAGTACCTAGTGTAATGTGAAAATATTGCCACTAGGGAGACAAAGGCGGCCGGGCGTGGTGCTGGTCACCCACGGGACTTGACCCTACAGTCTGTTGAGGCTATATGGGGCACCTTTGTGTTTTTGTCCGTGTGCGTACGCGTGCGTGCGTGCGTGCGTGCGGCATCAGGAGGGAAGTTCCCCATTAAGTGGACGGCTCCGGAGGCTGCGCTGCACGGCCACTTCACCATCAAGTCCGACGTGTGGTCGTTCGGCGTGCTGCTCACCGAGCTGGTCACCAAGGGCCGCATCCCTTACCCTGGTCAGCGTGGCTGTCTCTGTGCGTGGGCCAGTGTGCGCGTGCGCGCGCATGCGGACGCGTGCGGACGCGTGCGGATGCGCTCACCTGCCGATACGTGCCCTCGCGTGCGTGCATCCGCGAGGTGGTAGCGCGGTGGTTGGCGCGCGCGGTATGAATCCGGTCACCTGAGGTCGATCCCTCTTCTTGGTAAACACCGCAAATGATATTTGGCACGGCACACCCACCACCCCGTGTGCCGTGCCGGCTATCATAGGTGCTTCCTGGCAGCATCTGCGCCAACTGTCTGTTAAAGGCTATATGGGGGATCTTAAATGATATCTGTGTCCATGACCAATTGAGGTGGCTCGAGCACCTGCTAAGGATGCCTCCAGGGAGGCTTCCGTTAGAATTTCAGCGGACTAGTCCCAATGGTTAGCGGCCTCAACGTTGACCCAGACCACACTGGCAGGACTCTCGGTCTTTCAGTTGGAAGCGACTTAAGATACCCCCAGGAGGAGCTGGAGTCTGTCTCTAGGACTCGCTGGCAGGACTCTGTCTCTCTAAGCTGGGAATCCCCCAGGAGGAGCTGGAGTCTGTCTCTAGGACTCGCTGGCAGGACTCTGTCTCTCTAAGCTGGGAATCCCCCAGGAGGAGCTGTAGTCTGTCTCTAGGACTCGCTGGCAGGACTCTGTCTCTCTAAGCTGGGAATCCCCCAGGAGGAGCTGTAGTCTGTCTCTTGGACTCGCTGGCAGGACTCTGTCTCTCTAAGCTGGGAATCCCCCAGGATGAGCTGGAGTTCGTCGCTTGGTAGAGGGAGGTCTAGTTCGGACGAGTCAGCGTGCTGCCGCAGTGACCCTCACCAGTAAGCGTGGCGGTTTTAATGGACGGACAGATGTATACATCTGCGTGTGTGCGTGTGTGCGTAATCACACCCGATGCAGGCATGATGAACCGCGAGGTGCTGGGCAACGTGGAGCAGGGCTACCGAATGCCCTGCCCGCAGGACTGTCCCGACTCCCTCTACGAGCTCATGCTGCTCTGCTGGCGCAAGGAACCTGAGCAGCGTCCCACCTTCGAGTACCTGCAGTCCTTCCTCGAGGACTACTTCACAGCCACGGAGCCACAGTACCAGCCCGGGGAAAACCTCTAGCGCCGGCTACGATGCTCCCAGTATCGCAGTCTCACGCTCATTATGGTTATCGTTACTGTTGTCGTATTTCAATCGCGGTGTGGTCGGGTGGCTTGGAAAGGCTCGATGCCATCAATTCTGAGCCCCTGTTATGGAACACTGAGCTGGCATCTCATGTATCGCAGACAGCGTTCCGGATCGGTTCGTCTCCATCAGCCGCTGTCTCTCAAGGGACTAATACCCGCCTCGCAGCGCTCTGCAGGCATCACCGAGATCCTAAGGTCAATTACAAGGCTCCCACCTGTGGATCAGCTTCGTTTTTAAACGCGGATACCCTGTGGGTCTCAATCCAGTCAAAGAGGACAGCACAAACAACTGTCAATTAAAAGTGGATTTGTACTGGATTTTGGTATGAAAGCTTAATGTTTACTGTTCTTATTTGTATATTTGTGTGAACGATAGACGTGAAGTGAAGCATTCATTTGCACACTGTGATAGTGGTAATGACAGGAGCCAGTTACAGACACTGGAATATTATTTTCTGGCATCGCGCCATCATTGAACCTGGCCACGGGGGACGCCTCTGTAGGTAATGATTATGGAATATGTGTATTTGTTTTGCATCTCGACAGTGGCAGTGGCACACAATTCCTAATGAATCTCCAAAAAGTGCATTTTATGTCACGTGCAGAAATAACACATTTTGTGTAAACTGGTAAAGGACATTGACACTGTGGCAACTGTTTAAATGGAAGATTTTACCATAAATACACAGAGCTCGTGTTGATGAATTCATTAAGTCTTGATCAAAAATAACTGGCGTTTAAATCCCTTGTATCGGGCTCAGTCCAAGTCGATTCGGAATTCCAAAAGGGATCTCTCCTGCATCCAACACATTCTGTGGATAGATCACCCGAGGGTCACAAAGCGCTGTACAGAGCTGCAGAGAGAACGGCAAGCCAACAACAAAGACATTAGAATGTCAAATCGGCAACAATAACATGACAATAACACACGTACAAATGCATGCACACAGATACATGCACGCGCATACACAAACAGGTACACACACACAGATACACACAGACACATACACTCCACACACACACACGCATCCGCTCCCCAATCGAAATGGAGGTGAAGAAAGGCCCAATGAATGGGACTGTGAACTTGGTCAACGTGTCCTTATTTACAGGTTAACACTGGACGTGACTCGTCTCTGGTCATTGTCCCATGATGGGCACAAATGCTAAAATGCTATGACTTGAACAAATGTCTCCATAGGACTGACAGCTGAGGATTTCCAATTGTTGAAGTTCTCTGCGTCGTGCTTTTGTTTCTGTCCCTGGAGCGATGATGATGATGGTGGTGATGATTACGAGAACATGCTGACGATGGAGCCAAGTCAAACATAGTCAAGATTTGAACTCATGGCTGGAGCTCATCACTTGAAAGGTCATGAAGCCAGAGAGACTGGCCCTCAATTGAACACAGAAAACCAAATCACAGCATCTCCAGAAAACTGCTTTACTGTATGAAGTCTCCTTGTGACCAGTGTTAAATGCAGGCTTCTTACGAATAGCCTGCATGTTTTAATTTTCACATTGGTGTTTATGGAAGCAAATAAAATTATACCAATGTTCTTAACAAAACGGAAAAAAAATCACGTTTAGTAATAAGTTTATTAACAGTCTAATGTTCAAAGTGTCGACAATCTTGTTACAAAAGATAACATGGGTCAGGGTGTTGTATTTTTTTGAGAATCAGACACCTGAAAGCAAGTTTCACCAAATGTAAGGTTGGACTTATTTTAAAGTCCTGTTCTTTCATGTGCAGTGCTGACGCTTATCAGTAGCGGTGTTCACGTCAGGGTTTACTCTAGCGGAACATGACGCACTCTAATGCGTGAGAATGCGCTTACCTTTTCGGTGTCTGATTCTCAAAAAGGTTTTGACGACCCTATGTACTTTACCAACCCTTTATCTGTGGTTCTTGACTTGTATCGGTGCCCTGAAGGCTGATGTGGACAGTGTGCTTCAAATGCTTTTCCGCTTGCACGAGTGCAAGTGTGAAGTATTCACATTGGTATTACACTGATATACTTTCCTGCATGTTATACGCTTGGCATTTGTCTCGTTGTTCATCATATTGAGAATATTGGCCTGAAACAAAGAATGTAGTGGCCTCTCTATTGTGCTTTTTCATACCATTGCGTTGCTAAATGTTCAATACGACTGCGTTCGTGCAATGAGCTATACTGGCTATAAATAACACACACAAAAGACAATGTATAGCAAACTGGGACGTAATTTTGACAATCGTATGCAAATGTTTTCATCATCCAATCATGTAACACACAAAAAAAACTTCCCCAGTGGTTAAAATTGTCACGTTGCACGATAAATGCTTTTCAAACTCACGATGTGGCTGGGTGACTCAGGGGGCTAATGCGATGTCTGTGCCATCATAACACTGAGCTATCTAGGATCCTTGATTAGCATCCCATGGGTCGCTCACATAACGCGGATTTTGATGACCCGGTTACAGTCCCTGCGCACGCGCGCGCACACACACGTTGTTGTTATTGCACTGAATGTTCAAGCCCGTGTTTGAGGGCTTAATGGGCTACCTACTGAATGGAGCACAGCTCAGTGGTTGTATAACATGGGCTCTTGAAAGTTATCTTGCAAATTTTGCTTTAAAAAGAAATGTGGCAAATGCCCATGGTTGAAAGTGAACTTGTGGCAGCGGCTGGTATATTAACAAGACAGTTACTGTTGGTGTCACGCAAAGTGGAAGCAATTTTATATCTTCACTGGGATGATTGGCTAATTGATCACCTAAACAAGAACTGTGCTCAAGAACTGTGCTCACAACCTTTTTAATTGGTTGAGCTCTCTGCAAGACTTCTACCTAGCCAATGGCAATCACGTACCCTTTGCTTAAATATTGTTGTCAATGATAACGGTAAAGTGAATCAAGAAGTGGAACTGAATTTGTCAGGCCTCAGTGGTGAGACACCTTTTATGCTTCGTATTAATCAGTGGAGTCTTGGCTTCTCGTTAACTTTTATAGTTGTGTGCAACTTTCTTAACGATAACCTACTGCCATACAAGGTGTTCTGAGTCTTCCCATGATACTTTGTGGTTTAAATAAAATGCTCTGTTTTTTCATGTAATGCTATACTCATTAGAATATTGTTCTTCCATGGCTGTTCCTTTTGATAAAAACAAGTGGCATGTATGCCATAATACATCGTGATTTTTTATGTATTTAGGCCACATAGACTCATGGGAAATGCCAGTGTATATGTCATCACGGTAGGCTGGCGTAGCTATCAGATTTAAAATTCTTTCCGTTAAAATTAGCTTTGGTAAAAACTCCTGAAAAAAAGCATTGTGGTTTCATGATTTAAAAGCAACCAAATAAATCTACAATTGAATCATGAAGTTACACGTAGTTACACATTTCTTAAAGTTTAACCGGTGCAATGTAGGATTTTTATTCAACAAAAGGCAATACAGGAAACACACAGAGCATCTTAGCACAGCCATGATATTCACAAACCGAGAACACAATACCACGAAGTGTATAGCATTCGTGCATAAGTCTTATTAGAAAACCAAACACGAGGGTTGAGGGCTCGTAGCAATAGTTTTTTTTTCTATATCAATGCAGCCATCCACGTGGCTGCTTGTTTATCACGTGTGGCAAATTCTCACAGGGCCACAGACCTATTGCAGAGGAGGTGTTGAGGCAGCACCAAGTGTGTCTCCCCACCACCTCGTGGTTGTCCCACGTTCCACCGACAATCCCTTCACTTTATGGGCTACACTGCAAGCGGTGCAGCACATCATCTTAAATTCACTAACGTATATGTAAGGGAAGTAACAAAATCCATATGTAAATAAGTTTCTCGGGTTAGACGATGATCATGATGTTATAAATATTACAATAGAAGAGACAGTAACATTTTACACTCCCATGTGTGGTTAACCACATCAATTGCCGATAAGGATCTATTTACCTGATTTGAAAGAGGGTGGCGCATTGAGAAGTGCTGTCGCCTCCTAGCAAGATTCCTAGGTTCGATTCCTAACCCGGGGATCTTGCTGTTTTCCTCCCACCGTCCAAAGACACATTGCTGTCTCGGTTAATTGGCCTGCTGAGTAAATTATCCCCTAAAAAGTCTTCTATAATGTACTGGCGTCACATCCTCGGTATAGACCTGTCTTGCACCCTGTGTCTTCCAGGATAGGGTTCGCCCACCCGCTGCGACCCTCTACATGATTAAGCGGCTGCTTATACTCTGTGAATGACTGATTTGAATTACCATCATAATTCAGGAAAGGGCGGCACGGTGGTTCAGTGGGTAGCACTGTCGCCTCATCGCAAGAAGGACCCCGGTTCGAATCTCGGCTCAGGTGCCTTTCTGTGTGGAGTTTGCATGTTCTCCCCGTGTCTGCCTGGGTTTTTGCCAGGCACTCCGATTTCCTCCCACAGTCCAAAAACATGCTGCTGCAGAGGTTTATTGGTTTGCAGGCCAAATGGCCCGCAGTGCCCGGTGATGAACTGATGTCCCATCGTGGGTACATCTCTGCCTTGGGCCCTGTGTCTGCCGGGATAGGCTCCGGCTCACGGCGACCCTGTACAGGACTAAGGGGTTTCTGACAATGAGATGAGATGAAATTATTCAGGAAAACCCAAACACAATTATGTTCCCACTCACCCTCAGCCATATCTCAAGGGGAAAAATCAGATGAGTGATCAATGCTCATTTTATTAACATAATTAGAACACGTTTAGAATGAATGTATACAATTTAAATATCAGTGTACACTTTACAAGGCGAATATATTATTTTAATGTCCATTGAATATGGTGCACCTGATTAGCATAATTTAATGAATGTATACAAAAAGATGTCGTATATGACTGACCACAGTGTAAAAAACGGTATCTCTGTTGCATTTAAAAAAAAAACCTTGCCAATGTGTATATGTCAGTATTTGAAATGTCACAGCTGATGAAGTGTACAGTAAAACGCAGACCTAAACACTCTACTGTAATTAAATGCTCTTATTTAAACCGGGGCGGCACCGGTGGCCCAGTGGGTAGCGCTGTCGCCTCACAGCAAGCAGGTCCCGGGTTCGAATCTCGGCTCGGGTGCTGCTTTCTGTGTGGAGTTTGCATGTTCTCCCCGTGTCCGCGTGGGTTTTCGCCGGGCACTCCGTTTTCCTCCCACAGTCCAAAAAACCTGCTGCTGCATAGGTTAATTGGCTTGCAGGCTAAATGGCCCGTAGTGCCCGACGATGGACTGGCGTCCCACCGTGGGTATATCCCTGCCTTGCACCCTGTGTCTGCCGGGAGAGGCTCCGGCTCACCGCGACCCTGTAGAGGACAGCGGTTTCTGACAATGAGATGAGATTATTTAAAACGAGTTCGACCCAATGACACGAACATGATTCCACCGTGGGAGACTGGAAAACATACAGCTTTGGAACAAACCGCTAAGGAGTGCCAAATATGGAGATAAACAAATCCGTGTACTCGAATCATACAAGAAAAGAACAATTAACTTGTGTTCTGCAGTGATTTATCGGTAGGTAGTGTGTAACTAGAACATGAGCATAAACATGGAGCGAAATAAAATTGTTGAAATCATTGAATGGGCGGCGCGGTGGCGCAGTGAATAGCGCTGCTGCCTCACTGCAAGAAGTCCCTAGTTCGGTTCCCAGCTCGGGTGCCTTTCTGTTTGCAGAGTGTGTGTTCTTCTCGTGTCCGCGTGGGTTTTCCTCCCACCTTCCAAGCACACGATGCGGCCGAGGCTAATTTTCCTCACTCAATTGCCCTCAGTGCCCTACAATGTACTGATGTCATATTTTGGGTATATTCCCGCCTTGCATCGTCCGTCTGCCGGGATTAAGCTAAGGCCCCCCCCCCCCCCGAGACCCTGTACAGGTATAAGCGGGTATTGATAATGATGAAATAATTGACAGAAAACATACGTTTGTAGAAATGTGCACACTTTGGTAATTGCTCGTAGGTAATCTCTGGATTCCGGTAGGATGTGAATTATTTTCAACTTTGTATAGACTGGCTTAATAACAGCCGTGCTGACCCTGAGGCTAATTATCTTCCAAGTCATATTAGAAAAATATGTAATGATGAATGTATACTCAATGGCACATACTAGCTGTATGTTTCTATGATGGTCACGGTGCAATAGTGCATGACAATTTACTGGGTTTCCAAATATTTTTCTCATGTTAGGTGTCGCTTATTACATTATTAATCATACAATCCATGTCATAACTAAAAATATGTATGTCCCAAAATATACCCTTTTCATAAGGAGTGTAAACATTTAAACGTCCTTTATGTGTTGCAAAATAAGTGGATTAAGGACACTATCGATACCTTTTGATTCAAAACGATCTTTCACGTGGCATGTTATGTGCATTTACTGTAGCGTTACGATGGAGATGGGAAATAACTGCATAAATAACAAGACACAATCAGTTCGTATTTAAAGAAAAACATTCTCTTTCAGAACATTCTATTATTTGTAGTACTCAATCTCTTACAATACGTTTTGATTCAAATCATAAAATGTTTTTATTGATGGAAACTCCGTAATTGTCATTAAATTCAACCAGGACCACGCTTTTATTGACGTTTCGAAGTATTTACATGAAAATAATGCTCATGGTTTTGTAGAGCAATGGCTATAACAACGACTACTGCCATTCATGGTAGAGCCAGCCCAACTCCCGAGCCCTGATTATATAAGCCATGGTTGCCTCGACTTGGCCCAATGCGTTGCAACTGTGCTACATACAGGATGTTCAGCTCTGCTCTGAATAAGGCCCCTGAATAAAACGTTGAACTGCATCTCATTTATACCATTGCTAATACAGTCGCGACATTGGTAATTGTTAGCCTTTGATACACGAAACTAAAACCTGCAACTTGGATCAATTAAAGTGAAATTGCATGTTTCTTCACATTAGGAATGTAAAGAAATTATTTAAAAGTTTTAAAACACAGGTACTGATTTTTGTATGGATGTGCCTGGTGATAGGGAAACCTGTTTTGTATAACAATTGTGGCAGTAGGCTAGCAGGGCAATACTGTGCTGGTGATATCTAATAAACGTGTTTTCATTGTACACTTGATAGTCTGTTTTATTGCTGAGACAATTAAGCGGGTGACACGTTAGTAATTCGCAGGCTACACGGTGTATATTACCAGCGGCCACACGCTTTTGTCCACAAAGCTCGCCGTTGGCGCATAGCCATTGAACTGACGGTTAGATTAGCGGCGATGTTGTTCCAAGCGTGTAGCACGTTCTTATGACGGCTAATGTTGACATATTCGGCGTTTTCTGCTCTGAGCTGGATTTATTCCTGATGTCCTTTCGGTAACGTGGCTGGCTGTCCGACGTTTCACAAGAGTAATCAATAAGTGGGAAGTCGAGCTTCAATAAGACTAAACAGAAACTCCTTTGCATTGTGCAGACAGAATGTATGATTATGAAGGCTTACAACCGGATCCCTCATTGCGGACGTATAATCGCAACAAAAAAGTTGCCCTCATATATATATAGAGCCCTTCCGTCTTGTATATCTCGAGTGCTTATGCACGTTTTGTAATAATAATATTTGCACTTGGGAGGCCCGGTGGCCCAGTGGGTAGCGCTGTCGCCTCTTCCTCACAGCAAGAAGGCGCCGGGTTCGAATCTCGGCTCGGGTGCTGCTTTCTGTGTGGAGTTTGCGAGTTCTCTCCCCGTGTCCGCGTGGGTTTTCGCCGGGCACTCCAGTTTCCTCCCACAGTCCAAAAACATGCTGCTGCACAGGATAATTGGCTTATAGACTAAATTGCCCTAAGTGCCCGGTGATGGACTGGCGTCCCATCATAGGTATATCCCTGCCTTGCGCCCTGTGTCTGCCGGGATAGGCTCCGGCTCACCGCGACCCTGGAGAGGACTAAGCGGTTTCTGACAATGAGACGAGATGAGCTGTAATGCTATCACATCAACTGAGTGGACATCATTGAGGTGTGGAGTCAATGATAAGAGTGTTGAGTAGGCGATTCCCAGTGTGAAAAGGATTTTCAGAGGGACGGGAGATCATTACTGATGCTGTATTTGATGCAGGCTGTCACGGATCGCTCTGGAATCGCTCTTAAAGATCCGATCTTTCAGTGTCGAGCGTTCCTCCTCTCTTTCAGGACGTTTTGCCTCTCACGTTGAAGGCATCGTCAGACTTCTGAAACGTCGTGGGCTAGAAACTATAGAAATAATCCCTGAGAGTATAGTCGGAGAGAGGGGGCACGCTCGAGACGGGAAACCCGGAGGAGCAGCTCTTCAGAGCAATTCCCATGATGCTGTTGGTGACGACGGTGGGCGTTGAGCCAAGCGTGGGGTGGGGGGG
>JAZEWT010000030.1:2340710-2390153 GCA_036362905.1 Mordacia mordax
TCGAATTCACGCCTGCAAGCACATTTATCACTGGAGCACTAGCAACTTGTGTCGAATTCACGCCTGCAAGCACATTTATCACTGGAGCACTAGCAACTTGTGACGAATTCACGCCTGCGAGACCTTTCCACGTGGCTATCAGTGCTCAACATTGGCATCGAGCTCCTGAATATACTGCATTGCAATACGCAAGATGACTTTAGAATCGCCGGCACCATCCTGGCTCAAGCTTGCTTACATTCTCATCTCATCTCATTATATCTGAAACCGCTTAATCCTATATAGGGTCACGGTGAACCGGAGCCTATCCCGGAAACACAGGGCGTAAGGCAGGAATACACCCGACGACGGGACGCCAGTCCATCGCCGGTGCTTACATTCTGATTTCTGTTAAGATCGGAGAAGTTCTGACCAATTTTGTCATCGTCTTTGAATTGTCGGCTCACGAGTGTCTGCAGTCATTGGTGACCTGGCCAATACCAACATCTTGATAACCTGACAACCTTATTTCACATTAGGTGCATGATGATACCCTGTGTGTTGTTAAGCGAACATGTGACTTGCGAAAGTATATTAAGACCTATGTGCTGTAGGTTTTTGACGCTGATTGATTTCATCCATTGATCATTAGTGCTACATTTGAGCATTACAGTAAGTTTTAAAGAAAAAAGCTTTTTACATTACTCAGTTGTTCTGAGTATTTAAAAAAATGTCCACAATCTTTACAGCAAAGTTTGACATTGTTTACCCTGTATTCTGTAGTTGTGTGGAATATCCCTGTTGCATACATAGCGTCGTATAAATTTTAAGCACCAAGATATATAAGCGGGCGATATTTCTTTTTCATATATCTCCGTATAATAAATAAAAGAAATACAAGCATCTTTACGCTTCCCATAAACCATCCATGAATGTTGACACCTCTCAATGAGGTGACCATAGGAGATGTCTAGGCTGCAACACTAGGTATCCGAGGAGAGACTCTACACTAGAGCTTGGATATCAGCCTTGTGTAGCTGGGACATGGATACCAAAGACTTCAGGAGGCGAATGATGAGAGAGTGGTTCGTGTTGTCAAAGGCTGCAGAGATGTTGAGGCCACTACGTGTGATGATCGAGCCAGCGTCCACAAGGGAGAGAATGCCATCGAGGACCCATGTTGGTCCACACTCAGTGGAGTATGTCTGCCATGGTAAACTGGGTGTAAATGTTTGGAGAGGAGGTAATGTGGGCCAAAGGTCAGGTGTTCCAGAAGTGTGTAGAAAAGTGGATAATTGGGTTATTGGCCAATAGTTTGGGTTATTGAAATTGATCTCGGAGTTTTTAAGCAGGGTATTTAGACTAGTTTTGTAGGAGGACAAGGCAAACGAAACTCTACAATTGAGACGACCGATTAAAAACTGTTGGCGATGGACTGGCGTCCCGTCGTCGGGTGTATTCCTGCCTTACGCCCTGTGTTTCCGGGATAGGCTCCGGCTTACCGTGACCCTATATAGGATTAAGCGGTTTCAGATAATGAGATGAGATTAGAGATTAAAAACTGTACAGAAGAGATGACGCTCATTAGACCAAGAGAGGACTGAATTCAATCACAATTGTGAAACTTAGCAATTCATCCAGTCACGCACCATGGGGTGAATGGTTACACGCGTATACAGTGTCACATATGACAATAAGGGCTGTGAGCCGCGGTCAGCTGCGTCTTCGTCGTATATGCGTACCCTCTCTACCTGCCCTGAGGTCACATGCATAAGCACCGATGCAGCTGTGTCTCTCAAAAACGCTGAGGGCAATCAGCCTGGCAGATTGATTGCGTAATGTGACGTGATGGAGTCATGCGCCGTTATTTGACTGGTCTCGAGTCGGGGTTGTGCTGCCGGTGCGGTTTTGTTACTGTGAAAGTGCCAGCCTCCTCTGTCGCACGACAGCTATGGAGATCGCTGACCCACGCACGAACACCACAGTGTGGGAGTTGCGCGCCCGCGTCTTCCACGAATCGAAGATCAAACGAGTCATGCGAGCGTTGGAGCCCCCAACCATCAAACACACCGCTGATGAATTGGCCACCCCCCCCCCCGCACATCCTGGTGGTGTTACCGTGATCCATACGGTGTCGATTGAATTCCTGGATCGCTCAAAAAATTTACTTGGAAATTGACTTAAATAAGTTCAAACACTTTTGCTCTTCCACCCTGTGATATAAAGGAAGTTATCTGAAATAGATTGAGCCACGTTTAAACCTTTTTCAAGCAGATCTTTATTTTACATTGATCTGCTTCCATCCCCCGAGCAGTTAAAACTACTAATGGCCAAATGCAATTGTCGCAATCAATTTTTATTTGTTCATGCATCGTGCCTTTGCATTGGGACAAGTAAGCGTATGAATTTCCAGGCAATCCCACAATCACAGCGATCTTAATACACGCAGAGCATTAATTATATTAATTGCACTTCAATACAGAGAACTTTGCTGCAAGAGGGCACCAGCTGATGCTGAAGATAGCATAGCCTCTATTGTTGGGATGTGGCTTTAGGTCTTGTGATTATTGGACCAGACTGTATAATTAGTCTCAGTCTGGACTTCAGTGGTTGTCTAATCATGGCTGTGGATGGACTGCTGGAGAATACGACTAAAGCTGATGTGCTGTAAGTGTATGCATATTTATTATCGACGTTGCTCAGCAACAACATAGAGAACTAGAGAATGGATGGTAGGTACGAGTTGACATATGTCTGAAATCGCTAATGAAAACCAAAATGTCAAAACTGATTATGAGTTTGTCGAACCAAATGAGTCTGGAAAACATTGATCTAAAAGGCTCATAGGCTGATTGACCTAATTATCATTAATTATGTTTTTTGGTAATGCTTATTACCATTGTCTGGCTATTTACTTAATCATTACTCACACTTTACTAAGACAGCTGGCAGTGGATATCGTACATGCTTGTGTTGAAACAATTCCAAGGCTTCAAACGGAACCAAGTGAAGAGAGAGAGCAGGAGGTTTCGTCAGTCCTGCAGTGATGATAGAGGAATGAAATCCGTCGACTCTTCACTTGGGTCATGGAGGTCAGGGCCTCGACATCTCAGCCCATCCTTAGCTCTGCGATGTCTCCATGGGCCTTTCCGCTTGGGCTCGAGAGCGAGGAGGAGCGATGTTCAATCCATCCTGTGGCGAGGCAGCTGCACGCAGTGCAGATGCAGGAAGTCGGCCGGGCGTGGAGACTGCATCCTGGAATTTGGAAGTGGAGTCATGGCTCCTGAGACGAACAAAACAAGAGGCCAGTATTAGCAAAGAGATGAGGAGTAGACTGATTGATGAGAGAATGGCTATAGTCACGACCATTATAATAGTGGTTGCAGATACATATAGAGCGGAACATGTGTATTGGGGCACATACGCTGGTTAAAGACATTGCATTGTTTGAGAATTGACTTTTAAGAGCTGCTCTTTTTGGATAGCCATGACGATCTCTCTCCTTCGCGATGTTTTGCGTGTGAAGATGCCTCTAACGTGGGAGATGAAATGTTACGAAGGAGACGGGAGGAATTGCACACGATGGCTATTCTGAAAGTGTGGCACTTAGAGACTCGTATACATCGAGCTGTGAAAACATTGCATTATTTGTTAATCGGAATAGGCCTGGATTGTTGATTGAGGTGAACGTGCTTGAGACACCATCTGCTGCAGAGTTGGAGAGATGTAGTTTGCTCATGTGCATTGCTGGGTGGATTGTTACTTCGAAGGACCGTGAGAGATGGCGACAGCTCTGGGAGTCCCACACCCAGTGCTGGATTGGTTGTGGATAACGATCATAAACAGAAAAACAAGACGACAGATTGACGGTGGGAATGGTTTTGTTAGATTGACTAGAACCGTGATTAAGAACAGATTTATGATGCATTTCATCTACCAGAACCAATTCCATACCATCCCAAATGTAGGAGACATACTGTTCTAAACCATGCTTAGATGAAGAACTCTATGCCATTTAAAGTCAAACTCGCCTGACGAAAATCCTACATTATTTGGTAATATTTGAATTTTTTATGTTTAAGGTCAGAGCCTTGAATCCCAGGATCCACCTAAAATCATATTGATGATTCTTTCCAAAGCAGTTTTTTCGAGATAGCCGTGTCGAGCGCTTCTCCTCTCTCACTCGCAACGTTTTTCAAGCGGAGGATTGTTGATGTGTCATTCAAATGTTACTGTTGTTGACATGCCGTTCTCTCCACAGCTCTGTGCAGCACTTTGTGACCCTAGGGTGAAAGAAATGTATTTGCGCTCTAGAAGTGCAATGGGAGAGGACGCTTGCAGGTTCTCTCCCAGATATATTGAGTTTATGACAACACATTTCCTACATTTCTGTGACTTTTGAGATGTAAAATAATAATCTGAAATTTTTACTCTGGGAACAGCGTTTCCCTGTGTTCCTACCCCATTCCACTGCTGAGTGTCAGCACATGGAGAAGTATAAGGGCTTGTTTGGAAGCTGAGTATTGTTGAGCCTGGGTAGTGCTTGGTATAATGCCTGCTAGGTTGACATAGGTGGCTGCAGTGCAGAAAAATCAACTGCTATGTTTGGACATTTGCCACCACCTCTGACCATCATTGATGAGGTATGGTGAAGTATAACCCACGTGACCCACATGGCGTAGGGAGGCCCTGGTCCAGAAGTGTAATGAAAAAGGGACCGTGTATAGGAGCAGCTTTCATGCAACATTTAGAAAAATACTCACGTTACATTTAGAATTAGAGCAGAGTGGCGTGTGTTTAAATGAAATATGCAGCAAATGTTTTCACGAAAATGTGTCACACAATGCAGGATTGTGTTTTACATTCACTCTTCTGTGTCTTTTTGCCATTTAATTCTAACACAGAAACATCAGGATGGAGGACCGAGGGATGTTTTGTGTTGTTTTTCGATATTTTGCAATGGAATGTGCAATGTTTTGAAATATCAGTGTGTGAAGTGTGATGGACCAAGCCCCTTTGGCAGTCGCACAGCCAAATTATTTTCGGAATGATAAATGGCAGCAGTGCAGATGGTACATTTGAATAATGTGTCGGGCAGTGTGAATACTGTGGAAGAGAGAGAGAGAGACATACCCACTGTAATTTATTCCACCACGGTGCCCCAGGTCATGATATTTTAAGGAGTTAGTGATGCCGTTTAAGAATTGTGTGATCTGTTTAAGAGCAGCATCATTGTGTTGATATTACATAAGATAAGCAAAGTTTCTGGCTGGTTATATTGATACAATTTTGATTGAAATTTTTTTGTAATTTTGAAACCTAGGTCAGTGTGAGCTATCAAGATGTTCATGCACAGCTGAGCAGTGGCCTTTAGAATGTTGCGTTATCTTAACGTTAATCTGAAGTAAATTCACAGTTAAACAATATTTTAGTACCAACGAATGCCCTTTATGAAATGTCTTTTTCTATTTGTGGCAAATAAGTTGACTCTGTTGAAATGTTTGCGGTTCACACTTTCTCTGGAGCAAATATTACGTACCATTCTCTGCAAAATCAACAACAGTTGTATGGATGGACCGGCCACGGTCATAGGCATGTAGAATGTTCAACAGTACCACCAACTGAGCTGAGCACCATGCAGTGCTCATTTTTGTGATAACATGTTTATGTTCCTTACATGTAAAATTACTGGAGTTGTGTGTTGCCTGGTGTGATGTGGTGTTCCACGCTATTTTACGTTATTGGTGGAAGCAGTGATGCAATGCTGAGCACACTGCATTCCTTATAAACCGGGTGACCTATGTTTGATTCCGTGCGATGCATGACATTATTTGTGCCTAACATCTGAACTAATTCTTGGGCCCCCACCTTCACAATCCACTCAGACCTGTGTAGTCAAGTATGGTCAAGCAACTGCAAAGAGCAGTCTGGTGTGGGAAGGCATTTGTCCAGCAGTCATTGATAAGTGCTGTAAATCATTAGAGATTGTAAAATACCGTTGATGATGGAAATAAACACTGCTGACACACGGTGTATTTTGTCTTCTTGGCTTTCCAGTCATTACATGCTTTCACACATGGCCTTGGAATATCTGTGAAACTCAGGCTGGCTGACAGGTGGAAAGGATCAGACTTTTTTCATGGATAGATTTATTCTTTGTCGTGGTGGAAATTATCCCAAAGGAAGAATGGCTAGCTCAGCCATCAGCATCCATATAATTCTTCCTTATGAAGATCTCTAATGTGTTCTTGTGCCCTCTTTTGTTTGAATCATACATGGTCGCGAGAAAGAGAGCGAGAGAGAGAAAAAAGTAAGCTTGTGAGAGTCATTCTGCGCTGATTGTGCTGCCGGTGCACAGGCATTCGCAAGTAATTGATGGGCGAGGTGAAATGAAGGATGATGGTACTCGGCAGCTAGGCATGTGGAGTTTGTAATGGACCTTCGGAGCAACGGACTGTTTTAAAATAGTAGCCGAGCTCATTGGGTTGCATTCCCTGGTGATGTGCGGTGGGACACATTTTGTGATGGTCTCTGAAATTCTGACAGCATGTAAAGCAGTTCATGACCCCTTATCGAAGCCAAGGAAAATAGTTTCGTGAAGGATGTTAGTCACTTTGCCTGGTGGATATTTCTGTGTCTGCGTGTGTGTCCCTCAGGGCAGCAGTAAGTACATTGCACTGCGGTGCAGCAGCACTGTTCAATTTTCGCTCACGGCCAACACCAGTGACGATTATTTTAACCAGTCCTGGGCCTCCCCTGGCTCGACTCAGCCTTAACAAAGTACCTGGTGCAGTGTTTAAACATCGACACTAGGGAGACAAAGACGGCGGGCCTGGTGCTGGTTACCCAACTGCCCATGTGCCGTGCTGTCCATTATATAGTGTATTCAGCCTATATGGGCGATGTTTGCGTTTGTGTGTCCCCATCATGAGCCTCCTGTAATGGAAGAAGAAGAGGAGGCGGCTTGTGGAAGCGCCTTCCTTACGCCTGGAGCAGTCACTCTGTGTCACCAGCAGGAGGCAAAGGAGTGACGCAATGAGTGGGGAATCGTGAGTGGGGAACACAGGCGGTGCAAACTCCACGTTAGAATCTCTCCCGTGACCTGCGGGCCAGCGTTTACCATTGCAGATTTTAATAAAGTGCACCTTGCAATGCACGAGCACTGTGGTGATGTTTACTGTTATTGAGTTGTGAATGAGAGTTGTGTACGGTGGTGAGTCCGCTGCACGGTATGGATTGTGAGCTTGCTGATCATCACCTCACGGATTGTGACGTTATGGTGGCGGCTTTGCGTGTTGCGATTCACACCAGAGCTATGTCACCTGGAGTCGAGCACTCTTGCGGAGTTGTCCATTTGTGAACAGGGTCGGGGGTGAGGTTCCAGACAAATGATGCTCCGAAGACCCTCCAACTAAAGGATGTTGGTGTCAGAAAAGGCGCCCCCTCCCCCCGCTATTGGGGACAATCAGTCAATCCGAGTCAACCTGGATACTGGCCGTTTAAAGCCAAAAACAACACAACAACTACATGTACATAATTGGCAGGGAAAATTGGCGACTGACTATAAACTGGGTTCTCCCTTGGTTCATGCAGCCTCGGCGGAGGAATTCGTGGTGTCGGTTAAATATGGTTTACCATACCTTTAAAGGCTGGCCTTCATTCTGGGCCAGCTCTGCACGTTTTACCCTGCCCTGTAGAACGTGTATTTAGCTTTGTTTTATTTATTTTTCACGGGAGACCATGGGAAACGTTATTTCGCTCCTCTGTAAACTGCAATTGTATACGGATGGGATGGCAGTCAAGTTTATCTCTTTGTTTCAATCAGACAGATGCAGGAATATTTCGTATAGAATAATTTTGCATAATTAAAACTAATGTGAAATATACTTCAGTGGGATATTTTACTTCAGTGCGTTTGATAAAGTGACCTCTAATGTTACGTTAATTGCAGCATAAATGTTGTTTGGTGGCATCGTTACCCACACGTGTTCAATATGAAAAACCGCTTGTCATGACCTCTGTGCCTTGCTCAGGGATAGTGCTGCCTGTGAATTTGGGGCAGCTTTGTGCTTAGAGAGCAGCAACTAAAGCGTGCATGTTAATGGCAGAGAACAGCACCATCTCACTCAATTGTTCTTACGAGAGTATGGTAAGTATTCAATGTGTTCTGTGATTCACATGTTCCCCTCTGTCTCATTGCAATTGCAAACATGCATCTGTCTCTCGTTCTGTGCATTATTTTACGTTTTTGTTCCATGTTCTTGGTCAGTGTCCCCTGTTTCTGAACCGTGCATCCTAGCACATAATATTCACATGGTGAAAACATGCTCTGTTATGTACATTCGTATGCTGATTTTTGTTATCAGATTTGGCTGTCTGAGAGTGCCAAGGCCCATCAGCCTTTAATTTCATCGTTTTGATCTCAGTCGGCCTTCAATGACTCTCTACATGTACACTATTCTTAACATTTTACCAGTTCTGTCCCTTCCAGCAGATATGTTCCGTTGGTTAGGTAACTTGTATATCACTGTTAGTTTCCTCATAATTATTATCTGGAGCCCATCCTTGCTGCCTTCTTCATTAAGGTCATATATCCTTTAGTTCACTTCCAGTAAACCTCTCAGAGTAGACCTGCCTCGGCTCGTGACTTTAACCGGGGTATTAGCCAGTATGCCAGCTGCCCCTTTGTCCACATTTGCATTTTTGCAATTTTCACTCCCAGCTGTTGTCTTTGTCCCCAGCCAGGTCTGTTGCAAATATCACCTTCAGTCAGCTGTCTGCAGTGCTAGACGAGTGCAGGTCGATTTACTTCTGCATATATATTAAAAGAAAAAAAATCATTTGTTCTAAAGTGCAAGAGGTTGCTCCCTCTGCCGCCTGATCCTGATTTTATTTGCGGTTTAAATAGACGTCTGGGCTGTAAAATAACCTACGTTAATGTAAGTGTACCGTATTGTGCATGATTCGGCTTGCACATAATTGCACATTCGAGATTTGTCTGGTGGCACTGTGGTTATTAGAGCGTTCAACTCACAAATGGAAGGTTATAAGATCACATTGTGGCTGAGGATCAACATGGCTCCGCATCCTTAGTGGTTGGTAAACTATTACTCGTGCAACATGTATGTAATCACAATGCTTGGTCTTTCAAAAAATGGGCCCTGGCCATGGAAATGGAGAGTTTTTTTGCCACTGGCGAGGGCAGTGGTGTCTGGTTCACTTGAGTCTTGAGTGAGTCCACTAAAGCAGTCAAAAGCTGTCCACTCTTATCAATGTTGGTATGAGTTGTATGCAATCCCCACCCCCCACCACCCCCTCCAGTATTCTCAGGTGAGCCAATTGGTCTCATTGTCAGAAACCGATTAGTCCTGTACAAGGTCGCGGTGAGCCGTAGCCTATCCCGGCAGACACAGGGCTCAAGGCAGGGATATACCCACGATGGGACGCCAGTCCATCACCGGGCACTGCGGGCACTTTAGTCTGCAAGCCAATTAAGCTGTGGGAGGAAACCGGAGTGTCCGGCGAAAACCCCCGCGGACATGGGGAGAGAACTCGCAAACTCCACACAGAAAGCAGCACCCGAGCCGAGATTTGAACCCGGGACATTTTTGCTGTGAGGCGACAGCGCTACCGTGCCACTCTGCCACCCTGAGCCAATTGCTAAACATTAAATCAGGTTATATCCTTATATAGCCAATGATTATTTTTGGCCTTTCTCAGTCTACAATCTGGCATCATTTAGACTGACTTGTTAATTGTGTCTCGTCAAAGCCAGTTCACACTGGTTTTTAGCAGGTACTCGTAATCATCACACTTGATTATTTGTAGTCACTCATAGTCACGAATGACTAAAACGAACATTAACAGCACTTCGTTGACAGTATTTCTCGAGTAAATGCCGAGATTTGAGGCTAAAAATGTAGATGGATACCGCCAGACTCTCATTTCCGATGGCAGAAATGTCTCATTTGATCTCCTGTGCCTTAAATGTTAAGGGGGGAACTTGGTCATTGCCTGTGATGCTGCCGCTCCTCTCCATTGCTCTGTTCCTTGTACACAAATGCACAGCTCTTGCATAGCTGGCACGACCTCGCCAGGCATCGGTATTTAAGTTTTTTTTCTCTTCCCCTTGGTCAATGACCTCTGGCTGCCACTCCAATACCTGTCTTGATAACCTGCCTTCTTTCACGCCGTACGTGTCCTCTAACTGTCACAACCTCCTGCCCATCACGACTGTAAAACTGTTCATTTTGTCTGAAAATTCCTATGGCCTCGTTAAGATGGACAGCGATACCAGTGCAGGAAGACTTATTTATTTCTTAGAATTAGTTTCATTGGCCAGTACAAGCAATATCCACGGTATGATTATTTCTTGAGCGATGATCCCTTTTAGGCTGAAGTAGTGCCAATAGGCATTGTCTTGCTGTATTGGATGCATTGTGGCTTCGTGTTGGGAGGGAGGGCCCTGTGTATTTTGAATGTCAGCATTGCCGTTCCATGGCTTTCTTTATTTTGCATTACTTGTCTGGTTTCTACAGGGTTGAAAGGGCCTAATGAAAGCATTCATTCCCAACCATACCACATATATTAATCTGCAAATAAGGCCTATATGTGAAATGTCAGACTATACAGGAAGAAAACGTGTCCGAATATGCCAAACATGGAAGTGATGTTACCATTGTGACTTAATGTATGCTGTTTTACCACCGAAAATCGTGTCATGTGGCATGTAGTGAGTTCTTTTTTTCTGTGTCCGAAGACACATTTACCATAATCTAGATGATCTGAAAATCCAAAATCGTAAATCCAAATGTCTATTCGTATGCCAACAATTCATTTTATATCAATAATTATGTAAAGTGTATGCTAATGTTCCATTTTGGGTAATGCACAGAAGAAAACTCTACAAACGAGACGTAAATAACAAGCATCAATGTAAATGAGACGGTGAACACGAGACGAAGAGACTTGTGACAATCCATCAGATTTCCTGATCCCCTGGGGTGGGGTGGCGGGGCATGGGGTGGATTGCTACATTGATAATCAAAGTCTAATGGGGAAGGCAGTGGTTGGCGCACTGTGCTATGAACCCGGCAGCACAAGTTTTATTCCTTGCCAGATATCATTACTCCACAGTATTGGAGAATGATATAGATAGCCGGCCCTGTGTACCTCCCTAAATAACCTGCAGCATCGCAAAGTAGGGTAAAACAACCTCCGTGACTGAAAGGCGTGCGGAGGCCTTCACATAATATCCTTGAGCTTTGTCCCTGTGCTGTCACTGATGATGGATCGCTGAGGGTTTTTTTTTAATAGTGAGCCATGCGCTTAGGTCAGCATGGCTTTGAATGGTGCTGTGGGTTAATGATGAAGTCCTCCCAGGATGGAGGCATCATCAGGTGTTTTCTATGGACCGTGGCCAGCAATCGCCTGATGCCTCAAACGTAGGAGGCGAAACATCGTGAAGGAGATTGAACGCTCGATACGGCTATCTTGAAAGGACAGCTTTGAAGAGCAATTCTCATTTCATAAAAAAAACACATTTGCAGATTTCTATAAAAAGGGAGTGAAAGCATGAGAGGACACGTGATGCCGACGTGTCCACGTGAGCAAGTTTAGCCGTTTACACCTTGATGTTGTGAGCGTGTATTTATAATCTCGCCGCCCCTTTCAGCTCGTGGGTTTAGAATTCCCTTCGGTGTTGGCTGCGTCAGATCCCATCTATTGCTGGGTGGATGCCATTGCTAGTTGTCTGGTGGGTAATTTCCATGAAGGATGTTCTACTGCGCCACTGAAGCCCCAGGCTTTGCCCATCTCAGCGATGCATTTGAAGACAGAGGGTGGTGCGTGCCACTGTTGGCTCTCCCATCTCATTGGGAACACTGTTGTAGGTGTTCAGGAATGCATTCTGGGATGGCTTTCGGAACGCACTGTGTAAACAACTAGTTAAACCAATGGCGACCTGCGATGATACATCATCTCTGCCAGACAGGACAGCAGATTTTTAAACATAATTTAGTTCGGTATCGATGGTATTCATTTTGCAGAGACCACAGAGAGGCAGGGGAAGGCAGCCACGTGGTCAGCCGGTAGAAACATTTGCCAGACATTGCATTCTCAATATTAAGATTTAATCGGCCAACTAATGAGTGTTTTCTTTAGCTATGGGAGGAAACCAGACTACCTGATGAAAACCCATGGAAACACGGAGACAACGCTTGACGTAAAAAGGCACCTGAGACCTGAATTAAAATAAGGACCTTATTGATGTGAGGCGCTAGTTTTAGCACACCACTGTGCCACCCAAACTGCAGGTGCTAATGGCAGCGCCTCCCTTCATTATAGTTTCCTCGGAGAGGAGGATGGTGTTTGCATACATCTTCTCAGTGTGCGCCAACAGTTCTGTCTCGCTTCCATGTCAATAGGATTTTTTGCCACCAGTATGTCCTGTGCTATGTCATTCTCATGCACAAGTGAGGCTGTGTAGCCTGGAGCCGCTGCGGCTCCATTGTTTATTTTGAAACAGCCGCTTGGCGAAAAGCAGACCACCTGTTTGTCCTCTAAGCCTGGGAAAAACGCAGCGAACCCGCATCTACGTAGCGAGTCGCAACAATCTGTCCGGGTAGACTATGGTAGCTTCGACGATGAGCTATGCCGAGTGCATTCTACCTGAACAATGTACTGCGCTACCAGACCGGCCCATATTTGCTAGGCGGTTGTCTGCAGTCGCGCCCCGCACCTCCGCAGACACACTCGTATCTCAAGAGGGCCATTTCGGTGGGCAGTGCTTTTTATTTTGGTCGAGCACCAGCAGCTCTTTGTGTTTTGATGTTTTGTTTTACCTGGGGATTTTGGTTGTGTTTTACCAAAGCTTTGGTTTTGTTACGTGCTTCGTTACGTTCACAAGATGAGCAGTGCAGAGCTGGGCGGCAGCCAACAAATGACCGCATAGGGCGTTGGTGCTCTCTTTACGTAATTTTGAGAAAATTCCACCTAACACCCAGCGCGCCTCACTCCCTGCCTTCTTCCACTCAAAGCCAGAGCGTGTCTGTGTTGGCTCGACACTTGGGGGAAGGCCCCTACAATTTGGTATTGTTGGCATTTTCCTTGTTGTCGGATTGATAATCTGCATGTGGGAGGCCACGTGTCCCCAGTTCGTTTGCTTTGATAGGGTATCAAGTGGAATGAGGGCCCATGGATAGGTGATGAAGACGTGAAAGGTTAGCGTTGCCTCCCTGAGGTGGGGTTTGTTTTCCCTACATTAGGGAAAGATTGATAAATCTGTGCACCACGTAGCCAGTTGGTTCACCTCATTCCTGTAGTTCAATTCGTCATTGTTGCTGATGAGACCGACCACAGTTGTGTCATCAGCAAATTTGACAAAGTGGCTGGAACTCTAAGTTGGTGCAGTCATAGGTCAGCAGGGTGACGAGCAGGGGACTGAGCTCGCATCCCTGGGGGGCCCCGTGCTCAGTGTGGTGGTGCCTGGTGTGTTGTTGCCGATCCTTCCTGACTGCGTCTCTCAGTGAGAAAGTCCAATATCCAGTTACAGACTGAGGTGTTCAGGCCCAGCAGGTCCAGTGTCTTTATCAGCTGCTGAGGGATGATGGGATTGAACGCTGAACTGAAGTCTATGAACAGCATTCTCGCATAAGAGCCTTTCGTGTCCAGGCGAGTGAGGGCCAAGTGGGGTGCAGAGGACATTGCGTCATCAGTGGACCGGTTGGTACGATGTGAGAACTGCAAGGGGTCCAGGGTGGGAGGAAGGATGGAGTTTATGTGGTGGATGACGAGCCTCTCAGAGCACTTCATAATGGTGGAAGTAGTGCGATGGTGGTGGCTCTGAAGCACGTGGTGACAGCAGCCTGGCTCAAGGAGGTGTCGAAGATGTCCGTGATGACATCCCTGAGCTCTTCTGCACAATATTTCAACACACGACCAGCTATGTTGTCCGGACCGGCAGTCTTGCGGGGCGTTTATCATGGAGAGTGATTTCTTCACGATGGCTGGGGAAAGGCACAAAACTTCGTCGTTGAGAGGGGGTGGTGTCTTCTGTACAGGCGTGTTGTCGACAGTACAGAAAGTATGCTTGACAGATGATGCTGGTGCTGTTCATGCCCTTCATGTTATCGAGTTTATTTATGATTAGATGATGTGACGACACCTTAAATGAATGAAACAAGTCAATGTCTTCATGCCCCAGCGATCATTGCGTTACGCTACTCTCCAACGATGAACCCAAGCCACTGTTGGAAATTTCACATGTTTATTGACAGCCGTCGAAATTCCTCGCGAGTCGAGTGTTTCACTTCCTCCGTAGCAGTAATCTACTGCATGAACGTAATGCCACATGCTTGCACAGGGCACTGAAATGAGCCCCACTTGGCATTGTGGGTGGAGTAGTGGTACAGTGGTTAGTGCATTGTGCCATGAATACAGTGACCTGATTTCATTTTCAGGCCATGGGTAACAGCATTGCTGTGTATTAGCTGAAGCAGTCCCGGGCCCTTACCCTTTCACCCGATTGGACTGACCAGCATGGTGAGGTATGGTAAAACAGCCACCACTATACCAGCTTGGCGTAGGGAATCCTTCATCTAACAGTAGACAAAGGACGGTAATTTAAATAATAATAGTTAATAGTGTATATTGATATGTGCCTTCACTTAGTGTAAATATTGTGCATTGTTCTCTTAACTCTGGAGAGCTCTCAGAAAATCTGTTCCCAAATATATTCAGAAGAACCTTTCGTGAGTCTCCAAGCCTGGGGCACATGTAAGTTGGTTGTGGATTAATTTCACGAAAATTGAATACGTGCACTTTGATGCACCTGGACGGACAGAGGACATTTCACAAGTACATCCTATATTTAACGCCACTGAATATTAATTTTGCCTTTGCTTTTTGAAGAATACTGGCCCGTATAGAAATATGAAAAACTGAATGCGTTTAAACGTGCAAAGATAAATTTGACTTTAGGAGCAGCACAGTGGCTCAGTGAGTAGCGCCACCACCTCACAGCAAACAGAACCCGAGTTCGACTGTGCCACTGCCTTTATGTGTGGAGTGTATATGTTCACGGTGCTTTTTGCCATGTGCTCCAGTTTTCTGCCACTGCCCAAAGACATGCTGCTGGCGAGGTTAATTGGCCTGCTGACTAAATTGCTGCCTGTGCCCTACGAAGGGCATTACGGGTGGTACAGTGGCTTTAGCTGCTGGCTGGGATAAATTCCGCCCCCTGTGTGACCTTGTACGGGATTACGTTGCTGCTCATAGTGAATACATGCGTTTGAGTTTAGTTTCTAAATAAGAAGAGGAGCGGATAATATGGCACGGGCGCTGCGACAACCACAACCCTCACCATAGGCGCACGGTGGCGGAGCGGGATGAGACAGACATTACAGCGAGAGACAGCATGACAGTCACAGCAGACACTGGGAGGGAAACTGTTGCAACGAGAGGTAGACACAGAGGAGATGAATCCAGAGCAGAGGGACGCAGAGAGGGCTCCAATTACTGGCCGTGCACATCAGTCGAGCTCGGCTCGGACTTACGCAAGGAATAATTCGTAATAAAATAATATTATATAATAATGTTATATATACTCAAATATACCAGTTGCGTAACTCTATTCCACTGCGGTATAACTACATAAGCACTTAAAATGGTTACTTTCTGATTTGTTTGTTACGATTTATTGTGCATGGAAAATAGTTCTTAGTAAAAACAAAATGTATAATATACTGACGGTAACCATACCTTGACAGTCGCTTTGTTGTTTAAAAATATTTTATTTTAGAATGAAGCCAGGCACACCTCAAAGGTTAATAGTGCTTGTGTACTATGTATCACAATATCAAATATATTTGTTACATATTGGAATTGGAATCCGGACGGTATTTATAAAGTTTTTTTTTTTGTTTTTAAACAAGCTGGCACGGTTCTTTTGGCTTGCGCTCTTTCTCAGTGTATATCCATCTTCTGCATGCCTCTGTGCGTTTTATATGGCTCGGGAATTCATCTTGCTGGCCATATTTCAGAGTGCTTTGCGCAATCCCCGACACCGACGAACAACAAGATGCCCCCATGTGGCCTTAAGAGACTGTAGGGGCAAGTGCTATTAGCGATCAACCTTATGAAGTGCGTGGCCACCTTTGTCTTCCCAATGCTGATGTTTACACACCGCAGCAGGTACTTATTTGAGGCCAAGTCGATCAAAGGGAGGCCCAGTTTATGTAAATAACACTTATTCCGACGGGACTCGAACTCGGGTAACCGCACAGTGCGCTAACCGCGACACTACCGCTCCCCATGCTGCTTACCCCAGCTACATCGCATGTGGCAGGCTGAAGGGATGTTTGTGTTGACACGTGGTGGCCTCTGTTCAGCGAGTTGCCTCGTCCCGTCAAATGCCCTGGAGGGAATAAGGCTTGGAAGAGGATTTGCGTGAACCACAGCGGGATTTGCCAAGACCAGCAGAATGCTTGCAGTGGTACGAGCATGTGGCAGGGTTGGGATTTGTTTGTGTAGCGCTGCACGTAAAATCTGTTTTAATCACATTATACAACTGGCAACAGTCTTTGTGTAATTAGCAGTCCATACAAAATTTGGAGTATGTGTATCACAAATCATGTCCTTTATTCAGGAAATTCTCAGGGCATTCATTTTCATTTGGGACCTTCTGTAGAATGTTTCCAGGTTCTTTTAAACTGTTTGAAAACGAGAGGAACGGGCGAAGACTCACATGTTTGGGTAGAATGAAGCTGGAAGCTGCGCTACACTTCCCTTGTACCTCATAGCGTTGTAGGTTTCAGAATCTCTCGATGCGTGAAAATGTGTGATCGACCAATAGTGATTCACAAAGTATCCCATTGCAGGCACGGGTCTCAACAAAATCTAACGCTGACAAGTACGTGCGTGCACATTTTACCACTGTTTTATGTTTATTGCCGAGTTAATTCGTTGATCTTGTAACACCTTTATATATAGAGGGCTGTGGAGCTTGGAAGGGAGTTTTCGGGGGTTCCATGCTGGATGAGTTGACATGCAGTGAGACACACAGAGCACTCTACTCACTGCTCATTGTTGGGTAAGGCAGGTCTATTGTCTGAATTGTAGTCTGAGGTCTGCAGGTGACTTGGTATATTCTCTGATGTAATGTGGTGTTCTTACCTTAGGGGATTATAAAGGAACGTTTCTTAAATGCCGATATTAGGGCTGGGATAAAATTGGCGACTGCTTGGTTTGTGTTTGAGATGAGACATTTCCCCTCTTGAAAGGTTCATATTATCATCATGACTTCACATTCTGGGTGGCACGGTGGCCCAGTGGGTAGCGCCGTCGCCTCACAGCAAGAAGGGCCCGGGTTAGAGCCCCGGCTCAGGTGACTTTCTGTTTGGAGTTTGCGAGTTCTCTCCCCGTGTCCGCGTGGGTTTTCGCCGGGCACTCCGGTTTCCTCTAACCATCTAAAAACATGCTGCCTAGGTTAATTGCCCTGACTAAATTGCCTCCGGTGTCCTGAGATATTGTAACTTGCTGACCCCTCCCCACTGGGCAACTATCAAAAAGAGTTATATAACTGGAGGGTTCCATCCAGCTTCAATAAAAAACTGAGTAATTTTTTTTATGCAAACTGTCACCAAAAATTATCCCCAAAAATGTTTCCTAAATGTATGTTATTAAGTCAGGAGGTTTTGTCAATCAATCCTCCATACCCATTTCATCCTGTACAGGGAAGGGGGGGGGGGGCAGGGCCCATTCTGCAGACACAGGGCGCAATGTAGGGCTATACCCCTAGCCAGAGCAGGCTAATTCACTTAGGCAGCAGCATGTCTCTGGACGGTGGGAGGAATACCCAGAAAACACCTACACGGACACGGGGAGAACACGCAAACGCCACATAGAAAGGTGTCCGAGCCAAGGAACTGAACCCGGGACCTTCTTGCTGTGAGGCAGCAGCGCCACTCCTGTGAGATGATATTTAGACGAATGTTGCCGCCTATCAAGAGGTTTTGAATCACGTTATTTTACCCAATGCACGTTTTCCAGAAGCACATCTGCAATGCACGTAGAGGGCTCACAAGACTCTTCTTTATTTAATTCGAAGCAACAGATTTACAATAATAACAATAACGAAGCAAATATCTTGCCGCTTCTTTACAGTGTTTTTGAAGGGTTTTATTTGTTCTCATAAAGTGGGAATTATTTTGACGAGCAAGGTGAGGCTACGTTTCGATATTTACAGAATCAAGTAACCACTGCCCAAAGGAGGCTAAATGTTATCCAGATGGACGAGGTCTCGCTAAGTGTGACTGCAAGGACACCCATCATGGGTACAAGTGCATTTGAGAGGTAATTCTGCTGCATCAAATTAGCCGTAATTTAATTTGTCTATTAGGTGGCAGGTTTCCGAGGAGGCATCTCGCTTGTGGTGCGGCACTGAGCTCTCCTTGATGAGGCTTCTCGCTCGAAGTTTGGTTGCAGCGAGCCACCTTTCAACCACGTTCCTCAGGAAAAACTGATGCTATCAACCCAAGTACCAATGACAATACAATTAATTGGTTAATCAACTTTTTTGCTTGCTTCTTGATATTGAAGAATATCACATTCATAATGGCATCAAATGCCTGGCATGTGGAACATCATCCTTCGCAGAGCAGAAAGAAGTATAATATGGTTAACTTCGACCGCAGGAGTAGCCCCGTGATGTGAGCATGAGGAGCTAATTGTTGCCGTGACGTGAAGCTCTGACTGGAAGAGCTCACCTTGGAGAATAATCGTTTGTGAGATGAAGTGTACGTGCATGGTGCCGCATTAGATGAAACAACATTATATTAAATCTTCTCCACAACAAAATAGTGTTTCCAAAAAAGTGTAACTTGTGATCAACAAAAACGCGTGAGGAACAATTCCGCCTGTAAACATATGAGCTAAAACACTAACTTCGGTCTCTTGTTTTTACTCTCAGTCTTTACGTCACCAAAGTGTTTATTTTTGTAACTTTATAATACGTTGTTTTATACATTAAGAGTTTACTTCTCGCCTTTGTCTCCTGCAGGGCAACTTCCCTATGGCGCTCTAATTCGGCCTGCGTACAGCGGTGACCTTTCTGGTCTCAGGCTTTCTGTGGGCCACTCGGCGGAGGAGAAAGGCCAAACTCCCTTAACGGCCTGATTTACATGCGGCACCTTTTGCCACCGCTCACAATGGCACCGTTAACTGATTGTGTTCGTTGTTTTCCCAGAGAGAGTAGTATACGTTCACATGCATCGATGCAGTTGCCACGTTTGTTTAGGCTGTTATGCAAATCGATGGGTAATTTGCTGGGTGTAACTAACGTGTTGAGCGAGTGTGGGTAGCTTGATTTGAAGTGGATGCCAAGTGTGGTGGAGTTCATCTGGTTTGTCTAATGATTGCGTCTCACGGTTTGTAGATCTTACCTGGCTTATCTTGGGACATCAACTTGCTAGGTGAGGCTGCCTGTTTGATAGCAGTCGAGCCAGTAGGTTGTGAACCTTTGTAGAGTAATGATCATTTCCTCCTGTGTATAAGTTGTCTTCGGTTACTCTGGTTTCCTTCAAGACAAAAAGCATAGAGTAACGAATAGGTTAAAAATTAAAATGAGGCACTCCCCTGAAATAGACTGAGTGAGTCTTTACCTAGATATATTAATGGATTTGTCGTGAATTTATTTGAATGAGGTGTTGCTGTTGTGCAATAGCTAACGCACTGGACTTGCAATTCAGAGGTCTGCCGCATTGATTTGATCTTCCAACGTGGCAATTGAAACTGTTCCCTTCAATGTTGCTTAAATCCTCCCATCACCACCGCCTCTGTCTACTCTGCAGTATAAACGTGCACGCCGCAGCTGATGATCAGCTAACATGTAGCACGGCAGAGTGTAGGTATATGGATGTAGGTTTGCTTATTCATAGCTGCTCTTTTAGGATAGCCGTGTCCAGCACTCTTTCTCTCTCCTTCGTGCCATTTCATCTCCCACATTGGAGGCATCTTCGGAAGGGAGAGGCGAGTCACACAGATCTTAACACCTGCATAATCGCCAGATACGATAAAACCTATTGTAATCTTATATATGTATGCTGGCAAAAAAGTACCCATAGCGCACAATCTCTGCTTCATAAAGGCCTCCCCCCATATATAGAGACTCACTGTCGAGAGATGTGACAGAGGTTTCGTAACTGACGACAGCCAATACAGGACCTCGCCTACCGCAGGTGGATTTGCCATCTCGGAAATGCAGCTACACTCGTATCCGAGCACGTTTTAATATACATGTAGATGCTCATTTGCGTTCTCTGCGTACAACATTGAGCTTGCAAACAAGTAAACAATGTGAGCCTTTGTAGATCTACGGGGCAGTGAGGATGGTGAATATGCAGGTTTTGAACTGAAAAACGCGTGCCCCATCCCGATTAAAAGCGAACGAAAAGCACCCCAGCCGAAACGTGCTCCACACGTGTGTAGGTGTCCATCTGCCGCATGAACGCTGGGTCCCCGCGGTTCCATCACCATTCGGCGGCGTGTTCATTACACTGCCGCACACCGCGCTGTTCCTCTTACGAGTGCCACTTTGCAGGACGTTTCCATTTGTCCGTCACCCCAGGTAGTCCGCGTTTTTTTCAACCGCAATATCTGCGGGAGAGAAGACCTGCAAAACGAGGGCGCGAGGCAAACTTGCCTGCAGGTGGTGTGGCATTTAGATGACGTGGTTTTGTGCAATTGTGTTATTAGGTGTGGGTGCCTTGTTTACAATAATCACCGCTGGCGGCACAGTGGGGGGGTGGGGCCCTATTGCTGCCCTATTGCTGCCCTATTGCTGCCCCTCTATGTCGCGCCCGTGAACATTGAGGGTTCGTTCTGACCTGCGGTGCAGCAACTCGTGATGTCAGCTGGAGTTGAGTCTAGTCCTGCACGATATTAAATCCTTTATCTTTATGGGCAGCAAACACACGGCAACGTTTGCGACAAATGGTAATGTTTAATTTTGTCTGCGCGGAACTACTCGAGGGGGCACTCAATGGAGTTTGGATTGACACATACTGAATGCGGAGGCAAATAGTATTGTTGAAAAGTATTTGTGTGCACGAGTATGTTTATCGAATGCTACCCGGCTAACCATGCAAAACAAAGATGAAGGTTATCACAATTTTTTTTCAGTCGTAAGTTTTGGAAGGATTCAAATTTTTTGGATTAGGTCACGGAAAAAATGTTTGTCGTAAGTGAAAAATCCTAGTTTTCTACAGCACCTGGCGATCTTTTGGTGAAATGTCATTCGTGTATTATCAGTACCCGCTTAATTCTGTACGGGGGCGGTTTCGAATGTAAATTATTGTCACTGCATTCACATATTGCAACTATTGCTTATCACTCGGCACAATGCAGTGCAACCATGACGCTTAACGTCTTGTAAAACACAATCGTTAAACGTTTGTTCGGTCGGCTATTATAAGCTGGTTTGCCAGCCACGTCCGGCCACATTTCATCTTTGGGCCTGAAGTGGGTTTGCACATTGAAGCCCAAGGCAAGGCTCTTGAGCACAGCCTAAAAAGTAAGATCGAGGTTCCTCCATTAAACAAACAGGGGAGTTGCTGATTTAGAGTTGAGGATGCGAATGTGTTCCCTTGTCGCTGCTATGGGGCGCCTTTATTTGGTGTTGAGTTCAGATGTCTGCAACATCCATATTGACCTCTTTGCCCGGAGATACAATAGCTGCGTTACATAGGGACGTTTCAATCGCCTTATTATAAAAGCGCGATTCCAGAGGAGCTATTGACACGCGATGAGAGGCTGCGGCGTGGCTTAGTTGGAGGAGAGGGAGGGATACAAAAAATGTCCATTCCTTCATCCAGCAGCCCTGATATTCTGGACTTGGAGCTCTGGGCACGCAGCCGCCAGGGGCGACTACAGGTGACTTGAAGTGTAGTAGTAAGTCGGCACAATCAGTTCGATTGCTCGTTGCCTTGATTTAGAAGTAGTATGATGTAACTCGCTGTTTAGCGTATTGCGAAACCACGCCATTCTCTCAACCGGCGGGCCATGAGTGGGCCCGCAAGCTCCACCTAGTAGCCCGTGGAGACCAGACTCAAGTGGGTCAAGTGGTCCTTGAGGTGCACAATCTCATTACTGGATTACTTCGAGATCAATGTCTTCAAAATAACACGTAAACAACATCGACTATACGAGCATTGCTGTGAGGCAGCGCACATTGGTTGCCCTATTGAGACATCCTGCCAAAGGAACGTGGAGATTATACCCCTTAAGTGCTGTAAACAGTACATAAGTATAACCTCGCGCCTTTGAGCAGTAAATCTAATTTACTTGCATTATGACTGTGCCTGTGGCTAAACCACTTGCAATGAAGATCTCCAAAGTGTAGCAGTTTTGCGCCTGGCCAGTTTGGTGCTGAGTTTGCACAGTCACGTCAGGGGGGGCTACGGGGTGGTTTCTCGCTGATTGCGCACCGCTGCACGAGACGTTGTCCTAATGGATCTATAGTTTATGCGTCTCCTGTCAGTGGACGTGAATTGTGGCTAGCAATGGATAAGCGGATGTAGGGCGAAGCGCGAAGAACCAGGCAACATGAGTTCAATTCCCAACTATGGCCGAAACCTGGGACGCGATCTCTGAACCAGTGCCCTTGGCAGCCGGCTGTGCTTTACCAACCCGCAGCGGTCAGTGCGGTGAAGTATAGTTGGTAGTCTGTCAGTTGAGTTTAGGCTGGAAGGAACTGTGGAGCTGTGTATTGCTCTTTAACAGTTGTCCAGCGCGGAGAGATACGTAAGTGAGAGCATCTCAGCGCACCACGGGGTCTGTTTAGTGGGGACAGATAACCTGGGCAGCATGTTTTTGGACTCTGGGAGAAAACCGGACTACCCGGCAAATGGGCACGCGGAGAGAACGCTGACCCTTCTTGCTGTGAGGTGGCGGCGCTGCTCCCTGCGCCACCGTGCCGCCCCCTGTGCCACCGTGCCGCCCCACTGCGCCACCGTGCCGCCCCCTGCGCCACCGTGCCACCCCCTGCGCCACCGTGCCACCACCGTGCCGCCCCCCGCGCCACCGTGCCGCCCTCATTTTCACGACACCACAGCGCACTGACAAAAAGAGACTGGAGAACCTGAGCATTGTTTTACTGCCAGCGCTGAGCCACCCTTGAATTCAGGGCACTTAGAAATGTGAATTATTAATGATAATTTACATTTCTTATTATCAATGCACAGTTCTAACATTCATTGAAAATCGGACACGGCCAAAAGCACAAATGTGGAGTGGTTACTGGATAAGTGGATGTCATATGTAACCGAATAAGAGACAGAATCCATACCTACAGTGCAGCCGTGGGCTGCAGATAAACTGCGCGCACAATGCACCTTTGCACTGGGCCATGAACGCATTATTCACTGAATCAATGGCTCAACATAAGCCCGGGAAGTCTGCAAGCGGCGAGTTGTTCTCACCGCCTCGCCTATGTAAACGTTGTTGAAGTCCCACTACTGCTCCCCCACCACTGGTAATGTTGGTAATTAACGGCATGCGCCGTTTTCTAGAAGAGCTCGTAATCAGTATGTGCGGTGTAACGATCGAAACGTGTGCGCTATGTGAGGTCGGTCCGTTTTTATTTAAGCTGGAAGGAACGTTGAGCTGTGCAGCTCCCTTTAACTGTTATCCAGTCGGGAGGCGTGCACAAGTAAGTAGACAAGTTGGGATTGGACGCCCGGGATTGGACGCTAGTCCATCAAAGGACTTCGGGGGCAATTTAGGCCAGGTCAATTAATTTGAGAAGCATGTCTTTGGATTTTGGGAGAAAAAAAAATGGAGTACCCGGCAAAAACTCACGGGGAGAACAGGCAAACGCCACACTCTTAGGCACCTTGAGCAGGGAGTCAATCTGGGCTCTGGGTGGTAATCATTTAGCGTTTATATCTGTTTATTTTCATACATAATGGAGCAAGTGTTTCTATGTATGTCTGCACTCAGGGTACTGGGTTCCAAGCCTTCATAAGCGCAGATTTTTATTTGCATCACAACAGGAGTTGCAGGTCTTATTTCAGTTTAACTTTCCGTATTGATTAACTTTCTGAAACTATAGAGCGCTATCCATATTGTTAAGAAATGTCAAGGTTTTTGTAGTGAGGTTCTCATACCGCGCGCGTTCAATAAGTGTTAGCCCGTGGCATCGAAACGTGAATTAAATCCAGACCAGAAACCAATAGCTTTTGTGGAAGATGAGATGAGAGCGGTAATGCACTGCTGTGCAAATGTCGCCACTGCACATATGGCGAATCTGTGGGCCAAACAAGTGACTGTAGGATTGTCTCTACCTGCATTATTTTGGATCCCTGCTGGTAAACAACTTGTTGACCTTTGACGCGGCCACAGCTGGAAATGTTTGTACGAGAGACGGGGAATGCGTTCAGTGGAAGCTGTTGTTCTGAGTGTAGCGGGAGACGGCGGAACTCCCGCTGCCTCTGCCGTTACGTACTTGCTGTCTCACCGGTAAGGGTGCAAAATAAAGTTTATCCAGACGAGAACTCGAGAGACCGAGAGAGCCGCATTTGCAAATGTCACCTGGGTCACTAAAATTACAAAAGCATTAAGGTATTGAGCTGTACAACGAATAAAGAGCATAGAAATCAGAGAGGAAAATTCCCTTATAACTTAGAGTAAAACAACTGCATCACTTGACAAATCGAGCATACTGCATGAAAATAAACCAGTAATAGTGAAATCGTTACGAGAGTGGGTGGCATGGTAGAGTAGTGAGCAACGCTGCTGCCTGACAGCATTAAGCGCTCGAGTTCGATTTCCGACTCAGAGGTGACTGTGGTGTTTCCGTGTTCTACCTGTGTCCGTGTGGGTTTTCGCCAGGTACTTTGGTTCCTCCTACAGTCTAAAGACTTACTGCCTATGACTGCCAAAAGAACAGCTCTTAAGAGCAGTTCTCATATATTGGGTGGTGGAAACCTACACTGATACATGCTGCTGAGGTTTATAGGCCTGTTGACTAAAGTGCCTCCTGTGCCCTGGAATAGACTGGCTTTCAATCCTGGATATAACCCTGTGTCTGCCAAGATAGACTCTGGCTGCACCGTGACCCTGCACAGGATTAAGCTTCTACTGATAATGTGATGAAAGTTGGCTCGGACAAGTGACCTTTAAACATTTCATAGTTAATCGGATTATAGCAGAAACATGAAACCGATTTAGGATAATGGCAAGACAAAGATTCGCTGGCTGAGTGCATGACCCAGGCTGGCAGACCCCGCTTGCACACCGACAGCAGCCCCACTGGGCCAACCCAAAACAAAACGGTCCTGGCTGTGGCCTAGCGTGGAACACCTCTGGTTCCTGGGCTCCTGTGCAGTTGGACCGCCTGCACAATCAAACCAGTCGTGATGTCACAGGGTCCACGTGGAAACAGAGGTTCACAGATGTTTATTATTTATTATGATTACAACAGAAACTACCCAGTCACCTTGACAGCTCTGCATACGAAATTTCTGTGATACAGTCGGCTAACCGCCACCATAGAATTGTTAACTTTCCATACATTTCTCAGGGATACCAATCGGATCGAGTAGTGCGATGCTTTGACTCATCATTACACGGAATCGCCAAAGCTCTGCAGTCACCCCTGGTCTAACGAATAACGGTGTCCTCGTCTCATTACTTATCGCCCTGCTACATGTAAACTGCTGGCACATGGTGTCTGAACTTTAACGGGAAACTCGATGTCATTCCTTTTCCACACTGGCAACGTTAAAGCGCAAATGGATTCACTTTTGGACATTTATATGGCACGGTGATTTAGTTCACAAAGTGAAAATGGACGTTCAGGACTTTGTAATATTTAGGATTAGGTTTATGACCGACCGTAGTGCTAAACTAGGGTGGAGTGGTGGCGCATTTGTTAGGGCACTGCATTATGAACTCGACAAACGGACAAGTTCTCATCCACAACCAACATTAAAAAGAGTGATTCCTGGCTACGCTTAATCAACCTCCGTGACTGACAGCATGGGGAAGGCCTTCATCCAGCAGTGAATCGACAAAAAGGCTTAACATTATTATTTTTTATAAGAAGTGTGCCCGTCCTATGGGTGATCTTGTTCACAGCATAACACATGTTCTTCTGGCATCTTATGTTGATTGTTTTTGTAGCTGACATGATTGCTTTGACCTGGCTATTGTTCTTTTTGGGAATATTGCTCTTGGCTTCGGCAGTCTAATGGATAAGTAGGAAGGAAAGTTTAAATAGGACGTTAAATCTTGGTGTTATGCAGATTCAAGTTGTGTTCGTGAAGAATTTGACCCTGTACTCGAATTGCAGACGTGCATACATGTCTGATCATTGCTCAAAAATGCACCCGAGCTCGGAATTAAACCCAGGTTCCTTCTTGCTGTGATGTGGCGGTGCTATCTACTGCGCCACCATTGGAAGCATCATCATGATGCCTCAAACGTGGGAGGCGAAACGTTCTGAACGAAAGAGGATGAATGCTCGACACGACTATCTGGAAAGAGCAGTTCTTGACAGCAATTCTCAATACTGTACAACGAGAATACTGTACAACGAGCCATGAACGCCTACATCAGAGACAAAGCTATAACTTGTAGCAAAGCACTCGTTCCATTGTACAGATTGTTTTACACCAATGAGTAGCTGAAAAACACGAGAGTAAAATAGGATTCATGAGACGAAAATGAACCAAAATGTCATTGAAATGAATTCCAAAATGATGTCTGGGATGTAGCTGATGAATATGATGCTGATGTTCTTTCCCAACTTGACACACATTTTAATCGTTCAATTTTAATTGGCAGCAAAGGCAGATTAACATCATCCGTGTGTATTTGCATATTTCTATTCTTGAAACGGAAGAGTGGCCCCTTGCTCCAATAAACGTGTTCTTCGGAGCTCCTCTTAGTTGGCGACGCGGACCTCTTCATGGGATGTTTGAGCTGATTATAAGCGAGAGAGTGCTGGCACGTTCACTGCTGCTCACATTCCACACTGCTCATTACTCCCACCCAGGAGGGATGGTGAGGCTCGGTGAAACCCTGGCTGGGATGGGAACTCGCACACTTCTTATTGAGCCAGGCTCTCTACCAATAACATGTTGATGAGTGCAGCCATACGATCCCCTTATCGGTTGAACGGATTCCTTAATTTAATGCTCATTTTCATCGCTGCCTACTGCTGTGTTTCCATATTGTAGTGCTTTGCTTTTATTGTGCAGTGCCTTCAGTTCAATTTGCAGTAGAATTTTTAAAGTATTAGTTGTTAACATTGTCATGACCCGGTGAAAATCCACGCAGAGCAGGGGGAGAACGCGCAAACTCCGCACAAAGGTGCCCGAGGTGGGAATCTTATCACCTCGGGTAACACCTTCTTTATGCGAGCGTGGATGTTACCACTGTGCCACCCTGCCTCAAGAATATGCTCCCGTTTAAACGTGCGACGTTATTCTTTGTTGTCATTGATCAATGCCACCGCTGTGTTGCTGGTAAAGCTGGATGTCACAATGTGTCTCTTATCCTCTTGCCTCGGGACGCACCAACGAAATGACTCAAATGGCTTCATTCAAACACCCGTTCAGTGTGGGAGGGGAGACGGGAGCATGTGCGGAATAGTGCGGCAGCGAGGCTTCAGTGAGCTGCGGGGAAATGGCATTTCAACGAATACACTTCGCTTCCACGATACACTCCCCGTTGTGTGTGTGGGCGTCTCTCTCTCTCTGCCTCTCTGCCTTTTCATAATCACAGTGCGGCGTGGAATATCGAGGAGTCAATGTTTGAGCGCAGGCCCACCGACTGTGTAAACCGTACGTCCCGTGATGCTGTGAGAGATAAGCCTGGGATCCTGGAGCCAGAGGGAATATTTCTCCTCAAAGGGAATCTGAGCTCAGCATTAGCTCCTGACCGGAGAGGATTTCACTTCTCTGCTGATAGTCTTGGCACATTGTGACGACTATCAGAGGACCCACCACCCCCGGGCGATCTTCCAAGCGTGCAATACGTTTTTCTGATGTCTCCTGGTAACGTTTTGTGCTGACACCGATGGCTGCTTTGTCCTGGGTTTTTTTTCCTGATGTCATTTTGGGAATATGGCTGTCACTCTGAAGTTCCAGTAGAGTAATCGATAAGTGGTAAGTAAAGCTGGAATTAGACATACCGAACTTTTGTGTTGTGCAGATAAAATGTGCGCTCGTGAAGGATTCAAACCCAGTATATATACATCTATACATTTGCTCTCCTGCAACAATTTCCAAATGCCGTCTCTGTAATCCATGCATCTACCTGGCTGGCTTTAAAAACAAGTGGACATGCAAGAATAATGAAATATTTTACAACGGAATGAATTAATTTCTTCTAACTTCTAAATACGACGTGCATCTCAAAATGCTGCATGGAATCGTGAGAGCCGCATGCGCATTAAGGAAACGGGGGCACTCAGCGCTCAACCGCCCTTAAAAATCTTAAAACTCCGCATCAAACCTCGAAAAAGGTGACCACTCTATTTGCCAAGCACCAGGAGGTATTCATCCAGCGATAGATGCACAAAAGCTGCAAATATACATAAATGTAAACTGGTGAAAACAATTACATTGACTTTGGTTCTAAATAAAGTTCCTGGTTGATGTGTAGTTGAAGGTTGAAGGGATATTGTTCAAGTTCAGGAGAACCTCACCCCCTATGAATCCTAACCTTACTACAGTGGTGAGGTTTGCACGTTCCATTGAACCCCAGAGCTATGTCACCTGAAGCCAGGGTCTCCCTTCGTGAATAGGTCTATGGCCTAGCGCTTCTACTAAGATCTGCGTGGTGAATACTCCACGTTCCAGACAATGATCTGAATGACTTCAAGGGTGCTCAGTAATAGCACATGTCCCAGTGTTTTGTTTATAGGCTATATGGAACGTCCTTGTGTGCGTGGACATGTGCAGCGTTCACTACTCTTAAGGCTATTGTTATCTTGCAGTTCTTCTGCCGCCCGCTCAGAGTGTATGTTCCGTCTGGGGCCGATAGGACCCACCGCCTCCATCCCTCTCCCAAACACCCGTCACCCACCTGAAGGCTCCTTCCGCAGGTTTAATCTGTCTTGGCTGTAAATGACATCCATCCTCCACTCTGAACCGCAGCGCGTGGACCACTCCACCACCTCTATCACTGCCACTTGCCGGTCACTGGTGAGGCGTTGGGCAGCGGAATTTTCACCGGGAGACTCTGACGAAGCGTAGCTTGAGTGCTGAATGCACTGCTGAGCCCTGTTTCGCTCAAACACGTACGCGTCCGCGACTAGATTCCTAAGAAGGCCCGGCTCCAGCTCAAGTCGTATTTTAAGGGGCGAAAGCGCCGTTAAGAACTATTATCAACCAACAATATCGAAATGTTTGCTTTTAGTCAATAGAATGTGGCCAGATATGTAATTAGCTTGTGTCAGGAGCTGCGTTGTTGATGAGATCTGATATAAAGATTTGCTTGAATGCAGTGCATATTTCTGTTTCCTGACGCCAAGTTCTATTGAACGGAACGCAGTCGTTTGTGCTGAAGTGCGTTCTATCCGTGGACTTGAGAGATGGTAGTCGGCTCATGCAGGAGATAGAAGGGCTAGGACTGTGATGGGGGGTTTGGCCAGGCTCACCTTGCCCCCCAATCCCATGGAGCAAAGCCTCTTTCGAACGCTGCTTTTTGCGTTTTGCTTATGAACTGGACAAAGCGAGCAAAGCCATTGCATTTACAATCTGTAACTCGCACAGTATTCGCATCAGTGTCGAGCGGATTCGATCATCAACTCAGACGGGTGTGGAGATCATCGAGTAGTGGAGGGAAGGCGGCCACGTCGTCAGCCGTCGTCAACATTTGCCAGACACTGCGTCCTATGGGAAGATACCGGAGAACCCAGAGTGAACCCTTGCAGAATCGGGGGAGAACACACAAATTCCACACAGAAAGTAGGGACTTAAACCACCTCAGGCAGGAGCTTGTTTCTCTGCAGTGTGAAGCTTGCCACTGTGTGGCCTCGATCGTTCTTACTGGATGAGATTTCTTGGTGGGCTATAATAACTCTTCGTTGTTTTTAGACGGTATTAAAAAAATCAGTATTTAGCATAAAACAAAGAAATGTCTGAAGAGCTGACGCACATGACTGCCACTAGCAAAGCGTGTGGCGTTCCAGCGCATGTTCAGTCCCAGCCCACGGGTTCAGTGATCACACGCTCTGCTCTGCCACGAGCAAAGCGTGTGGCGTCCCAGCGCGTGTTCAGTCCCAGCCCACGGGTTCAGGGATCACACGCTCTGCTCGCCGTGCGCTTGCACGCTCTTGCCAGGCCCGACGTCGAGAGATTAGCGTCGAGCTCGCAGGTGGTCAATGCCTGCTGGCAAATACATTTGAGAGGGACGAAGCCCGATTAGGCCTGGCCAACTCTCACCAATGACCGTGGACCCACGAGCAAAATAATGAGGAACTAGAACGCGTTAATCGAATAACGCAACGCTCCGCACAGTTGTCAAATAGTGCATCAACTAATCGCCTCAACAAGATTCTCGCGCTTGGATAATAATGGGCAGCAAATTGTGTGCGAGAGCATGGTTTATTTTAGATTCGTACTCAATGTGCGTAATCGAGTCATCGGACCCACGCTGCCAGGTATAAAAACCGGGAAATTGCCCGATTTAACAATGTCCTTGCACATTACAAAGGTAGTGCCTCACTCACACTCATGAACATACAGGCGAGTTCAGCACCACTGCTCGTCCAGGCAAAGCCAGTCGTGAACATGAATTCCACATTTCGACTGTGGCAATCTCTTTCTTATTTGAAAATCTGCTCGCTGGTTTCTTCCCTCCAAATATCTGGTACTTTTTACTTTATTTTCATCAGCTCCAAAGAAATGAGCCGACGCTGGAGAGGGATGTGAACTCACACCTTGTTCCCTGTAGGATCTTTACTGCGGTATGATGCTTCTCTGTTCACTCCTGTAGCTCAGTTGGCCGTTTTAGATTTCATTTTAGATTGTTCCTGGTTTCGTGTCAAATTCTCCACCGATTATATCACAAACCACCCTTGCTGACAAATCCAATAGCAGCAAAATCTATAGTTCAGCCTGGGTCAGTGATCCTGTGCACGAGGGCACCAATAACCCTTTATATTCCAGACAAACTCCGCTCCACCGAATATCTTGACAACAATATTGATATCGGTCCACTGTCAGCTATTGTTATGTCCTTATCCCTCTATATGTCTCTTTCTCCATGTTTGTGTGTCTCTGTGTGTCTTTTGTGTCCGTGTCACTTTCCATTGTGCATACGTGTGAATGGTCTTAAAGTGCACCTGGCCTGGTAGAGGCATCATGGGGACATCATTGCCATTTCGTGGTGAACGGTGGTTGCTGTTGTGAATGTCACCTTGTCTATCTGTGTCACGGATTCGGCCAAAATGTGTTCACGCATACACACTTTTACATAAACCAACATATGCACACCCAAAATGGACTGGGTGTGTACATCTATGCCACATCAACATTCCTCCGAAAGGACTTCACAAATGATTAATGGATTGAGCGACTGCACGTGTGCCACATACACGCACAGACAAAAGATATGGGTTTATGCATAAAGACAAATGGTGGCCCCAGACGGGGAACCGCCCGATGGGTACAATTGAAGTGGTCGGAGAGCAAAGCGTGTACGTGGCAAGCGGCACCACGTAATAATAGTGCGGGCATAGCTGCCCGCACAAACACCAATTTGATTAGAGTGGAAAGTAAGTCATTGCAAACTCACGTGGCATGAGATCATCGAATTGCTGACTCGAGGGTTTGAGATGCGCTGGTTGAAACCTGTGGAGGCACATGAGATGAGATCATGTTGTTGACGAGCGGAGAGCTGGCAATGACCTGGACCAAACTGGTCGACACTAGACTGGTAGTCCGAGGCGAATCTAAGCGAGCACACAGACACATTGGGGGCAACCCTGGGGACAGTGAATGAGAGAAAAGCTGAGCACCACCAGTGACAAGGTGCTAGGAGAGCCGTGAGGCTCAACACACGGAGACAGGGGGAAGCGAGTGGCTGCGGAGAATCCTAATGCCGATCGCCGTAGCAGCAGCTACGCGGAAACCCGACTGGAAAAATAAAACGCCAGCGGGATAACGCCACGAGTGGTGATCAACAGGCTGGCTGCATTGAGCCACAGCAGAGCGAGGGGACTGCACACTCTTGGGCTCTCTTTCTCGAGACCACGCCAGCGATCGTGCCCAGTCGAGATTCCTCATCCCTCGATGGTGGGAGTGCTGCATCATCACTCTGCCGGGCACAGGTTCTACTACGGCCCTCTTACACCATCACCAGAAGGTGTAATGGGAGGATTCTTACTAACTTCACATTTCCGGGCCAACACCCCGCGAAGTTTTGTAAACACACGCCCAGATACACAGATGTATGGGGACTGGTAAAACGTGTACATAGACTCCGGCACGTACAAAGAGTCACGCACATTCACATGCGCAGGCGTACAGGTTGTGGTATATTGGCGTGGCGGCGGGTAAACTATAGACAATAAGCATTAAGGTTCATAGGTAGTTTATTCATGCGATCTGAGAGGTCCACGGGAAGCGACTCAGTGGGTTATTTTGACGATGAGGTGAGTTGTGAAACCGGTTCACGAGGGTTATTTAAATGACACCGTGTTAACGCAACTGCTTCGTATCGTTGCCTGACTCTCGCGCGGTGAAGCCGCAACTCTTCCCTGCACAGCCACCCCCAAGCGAGCTCCCGGGTTGAGTTCACCCCTTGTGAGTTGAGCAAACACCTCCCTCTCCCACTACAATGGTCGCTCTGCTGGTACCCGCGGGTGGCCGTGACAATCTCCGCGTGTTATTCGCTATTTCTCTTCGCGTTTCCTGTATTTCTTGTGTGTGTTGGGGGTGAAAGTGGTGATGTAGTAGTGAGTGCTCTGCACCACCCAACCTGACCACTCCAGTTTGATTTCTGCTCACCGCCAAAACACCGGTCGACCTACCCTTGCATGAGTTCCGGTGTATAAACTTTACCACTCGGGAGACGAAAACCGCTGGGCATGGTGGTGACCACCTCCCCATCATGTGCTATGCTGGCCTTCATAAGTACTCGCTAACAGCATTTGACCCCAGAGTCCATTAAAGGCTACACGGGGGATATTTGTCTTCGTATCTCCAGTTCTCCTGTGAATCTGGGTATCTTTATCTGGACAAGGAAGGCAATTACCGGTCCTCCACCCCCCCCCCGTGCCGGGCTCCACCCCACCACTCCCATTGCTGACCTTTTTCCAGCCCACCTCTCTACGACTGCCGCCCACGCCCCCCCCCCCGCTGATCCTGTTTCTCTTCCTCTGTACCAAGCCACAGGCTCTATCCCAGTTACGAGGCAGACACCGTGCCTCCGCATTCCTACTTATCAGGGTCCACTTTAGCGTTTCGAGGAGTAATGTCTGGTATCCTTTTCCATTCGGGGGGTACAGTGGTGCGGTGAATAACGCTCACAGCAAGAAGGACCCCGGTTCTATTCCCGGCTCAGGTACATTTTTGTGTGGAGTTTGCTTGTTAGTATTATTTTAATTTTCGTCTCAATGAGGATTTTCACCGGCTACTCCCGTTTCCTCCCACAATTGAAAGACACGAACTAAATTGCCCTCGGTGCCCTGCAATGGATTGATTTCCCATAGAGGCTATGGCTTTGGCTTGCACCCTTGTCTTTCGGGATGGGCTCCGGCTAAAGGACTTGGCGAGGTCTGGGAATGAATGTTTGAGTCCCATCAGCTCCACGTGGTCTCAGCTGTGATGCCAGACTCGGAAGCTGCCCCCTTCCATTCTGCCGCACGGCTGTCCCGCCAATCACAGCCCTTTAACTCCCCTCATCACGTGGTGTTCCCTGCTATATTCTATTTGAAGCCATTCCACTTTCTTGCCCTAACTCGGCACGATGTACCTAGCATCCGACACCTAATACCTATACTCACATGTAACAAAGACAAAGATGCCCCGTATAGCCTTAACAGACTGTAGGGTCAAGGGCTGTTAGCGAGCACCTATGAAGGTCGACACGGCACAAGAGGAGGTGGGTGACCAGCACTACGCTCGGCCGCCTTTGTCTCTCTAGTGGTAATGTTTGCACACTGCACGAGGTACTTATTTGAGGCTGAGTCGACCTAGGAGAGGCCCGGGACCGGTTTAGAAAATCGTCACTGGTGTTGGTGGCCATGAGCCGGATTCGAACTCGGGTCGCCGGGTTTGTAGTCCAGCGCTGCGCTAACCGCTGCGCCACCGCTCCCCATGCAACACCGACAGGTAACATTAACACCTACACTGACGTGATTACTGGGAGAGCAGCTACTTTCTGAAAAACCTAAATGTTTGGGCAGTTCCGTCAATCAAAGCTGTTGTGCAGCCTTCCCTCTGGACATCACGATAACGGATCGTCTGTGTTCTGAAGTATGGCGAATGCTTGCTGGTTTTATGCGACTTGTTGAGCATTGATTTGTATTGATTATTTAACATTTACACATTTAATGCCGTTAAGTTCTATTCTAATGCTTCATCATGGGAGTGATTTACAGTTTCATAGAATTGGAAAATTATTTGGTGTAGATTCCCAGGGGATTTAGTTTCATCCTCTCATCCAGGCATTAGCAGTGTTTTTTTTTTAATACGCAGTGATCGAGTTCTCACGCGATATTTTTCAGAATAGTCTTCAGCCGCCTTTCTGAAGGGATTCTCGCTCTCTGGCTCTTCCAGCAAGGTACAAGGTAGGCCGATTCGTAATAATCTCGTAGTATTGTGTAAAACCAGCCAATTGCCTCACATGCGGGTGATCTACGGATGTCATAAAGGCAGAAGGCTATTTAAGGTAGTTGATGTTAGTGCAATAGTGGGACTTTATAGGAAGTTATAGTGTTATAGCTTCAGGAGAGCAATCAATAACTGGGAAGTACAGTTAACAAAATATACACTTATGAATGAGCACTTTGAAGGCAGTGCCCTCAGTAAGGACGAAGAAACAATCGCCCGCTAAGCCTTACAAGAGTGTAAACAGATATGTGTTTGATTGCTTCCAAAAGCTTCTCTTGCGGGATAGTCGCGTCAATGTTTTTTTTATTACAGAAGAAAATACCCACGCTGCCTCAACAACAATATGAAATGAAAAGGTAAATAAACAAACTCACAGTACTCATTCGTTTAAGGATGAAAGCCTAACCATAATCATAAAGTAAACAGTAATGCACATAATAGCAAAAGTAAACAAACGCACAGACAAATGTGTGGGGTCATATGCTGTTAGCAAGCACCGAATGAAGGCCGACATGGCACACGTTGGGGTGGGTAGCCATCACCATGCACGGCCGTATTTGTCTCCTTACTAGTGCTGTTTGTACACCAGTGCTCATTTGAGGTTGAGTGGACCTAGGGGAGGCCCAAGACCAGTTTTGAAAAGCGTCACTGGTTATGAGCATAAATCAAGCTCGGGTGGCCGGGTTAGTCGCGACGCGGCGCGTTAACCGCGACCATGCCTGCGCTCAGGACAAGCCTACATGTACGTACGTACAAACACGTGCTCCATTACATACAGATTCATGGTGCATCTTCAACACTCACCTGCAGGATCTCGAGGACATAAAAAGGGAAGATGGGCGTGGTATGTGAACATTAATTCCCCAAACATCGTTTCATATCATTTTGGCTGGAATTTAAGCATTGGAATTACATCTGATGAGGAAAAGGATCACAATGGCAAATTGTCCATGAATAGCAAGAATATGACAATGGATGGATGCAGCTATTAAATATTATTGTAATTTTTTATGAGTGGCTTGCATGGGATTTTGGCCAATTTCACATCATTGGGCCGAGATATTTAGTTGAAATCCAGGCTTCATCCTGCGATGAATTGTAAACACTCGTGAATTAGCTGAGAATACCTTGAAATGAAATACCTAATGCAAGACCTTGAAAAAGAGTGTTTGGACTTAAAAGCGCTTTTTCTGGATAAATATCTAAAAATAACAGTAACAAGATGAGATGAGATGACTGTCTGCCTGGGTCGATAATTTACCAAGCGTGGATTTAACGTAATTGTGATTTGTAAGAAAACTATTAACATCATCTGGACCTTCCCAAATTCTGGATGGGTTTGAAACTTATTTCATCCTTTAATACCATTTCTAAAAACTTATATTCGTGACATGTCAATCTACATTGTAATAAATGCATACAGACAAACAAACATCCTGGTGAACATAACAGCCAGGGGTGGGCAATAGTTCTCGTGGTTGGGCCACGTAATAATGTCGCCACGTTGCCAAGGGCCACACGTCTGTTTTTGTCAACCGCAACGATCTGGGTTTTTATTTTAAAGACAGAAGAAAATCGTCTGGTCTGGGAGTTCTGCCGGGCCAGACAGAAGTAGAGTGTGGGCCAGATCCGGCCCGCGAGCCATATGTTTCCCACGCCTGCTGTATGTGGATTAATTGATCACGTTTTGCTTGTTGTTCTGCAACGCTGTGTATATATATTTTTTTAAAGTTGTTGCTGTTGATATTCTATGCTGGTGCCGTTGTCGTTGACGTGCAGTTCTCTCCGCAGCTCTGTGAGGCGCTTTGTGACCCTCGGGTGAAGAGCGCTCTATGAATGCAATTATTATAATAAATTGCTATGATGATTGCAGTGAACTGGGTGGGAGGCCAGCTACGCAGTGGCAGCATTTGCGCCTCTTAGAAAGAAAGTGCTCCCCGAGGCAGTTCAGTTCGATTCCCACCGTGGGCGCTTTTCTGTGTAGAGTTTATGTGTTTTTGCTCTGTTCTGCGTACATTTCCTCCAGGTTCTCCGGCTTCCTCCCACAAAATAAATAACCCCTAACGTATTACATAATTGACCGATGTCATGATACAATATGTTGACGATGGTTAACCGCGTGAATGCCTACAAGCTCGCCGCCTCTTTGCAGTTTGCTCACGCCTCAGTCGTTTTTCCCCTTTCTCTCTGACACTGAAGTAATATGGGTGCGTTATACATTTCAATTATCATAAGTTGGAGGGGTCGGCCCAGTCAATGTCGCATTACTAAGATCGCAGATCACCTCAGCAATGGCAAAACATGTCGATTACAGCTCACGGCGCCCTGCATATGTGTAAATCAAGGTTGTTTGGGACAAATTGAATCCTTGTCCTTTTACAAAACTCTCCACTCAATCTGACTAATGCTGTTAATTACAAGAGCGATGGCGCATGATTACAGTGCACATTTGCACCGATTTGTCACACGCGGGCTTCGTTAGCGGCCATGGAAATTGAAGGGGGAGAGACCTCTTTCCCGTCGGTGGCACCAATCTATCCAGAGGCACACAGTGCAGCAGCCGCACATTGATCTGAGCCCCGTGTCCTCATCTCACACGACCAGGTGGGATCCGCGCTCGCCACCGTGCTTAATAAATAAGCCAGCGAGCAAATAAATGAATGCATTAGCGAATAAACAAAAGGTCTGACGCTTGAATGATGTTGGCCGCGCAAAATGAGAGGCCGTGAATGCTTTTGGCTGTCGTATTCAAGGTAAATGTTTCGTGCGACAATGAAAAATACATATAAATTTGGCGTAGGCTTGTGTTTGTTTCTGAAATGCGTTTGAATGTGCTCTGTCCTTTAAGTCCAATCTCTGTTTTCAGACAAAATAATTGGAAAGGCAAGATTTATTTGGACATTTCGGTTCCTCCTGTAGAGTTTCGTGCACAAACGCATTTTAAATGTTTTCGCAATTCACGCTGCCGGTGAGTTATACAGCCGGCACGCTCCGTATAGAGAGTAAAGTAACGATGCAACCACGTGGCCTCGCATTAGCAATGTCTCCCACAGTTACAGAATCATAATTCACAAGAGCTTGCTTTTAATTACTCCGGCTTGTGTTGTGTAAAAATTCTGCAAAATTCCACAAAATCTTGCGGCATCCCTTGGCGATCCATAGTTGTTAAATCCAACGTTTAAAGTTTAGTTTTAAAAGTCTATTCTTGCAAATGTCCGCAATTTGCTCAGGAACTAGATGCCAATGTCACGTGCTAGTCACGAAGCGATGGCTTTAGCAGAGACTTTGTTTTTCACGATTAATTGCAGGAGTGCAGAATGCAGTGGTTGTTTATTGGTCCATAACACATGGCTATTGAATGTGCCACCAATACTAATTAGCATGAAGATTGCCGTTAGCCGAATAGATAGAAAATACCCAGTGAGCTTGCAAGCTCTGGATGCGGGGTTTCTACAATACAACAAACGTTCGAACTGGCTCATACAAACAATATATATGAAAGCATAAGGTAATCCAACGAATCATATTGTGCAAGGAGATAGCATCCTTACCATAATCTTGAAATAAAAGTAAATCGGTATTCGATAGGACAAAGGTGGCTAATGTGGAGTTATATAATAATAATGTTTCATTGTTGTGTTGCTGTAATCAACGTATTGTATGAGTTCGTGGCAAAGCAGTCTATGGGTGGCTTGCACATTGCACGGAGAGCACCAGATTACACAGGGCCCAGAACTGAAAATATGATACAGAGGAACTCTAGAAGTGCTCTCGAGAGCTGCTGTTTTGGAATAGCCACGTTGAGAGGAAGTATGCTCGGCACGGCTATCCTAAAGGAGCAGCTCTTGAGAGCAAGTTTCATGCATCGAGTCATAAACAACCTGTAACATTATATACTAATTAGCAGTCAATGAAATGCCACCTTTGCTAGATGTCACAGTTGGATGTCCATTGTATGGAGACACCGGCCCATACCATATGGAATGTGGAACATCCACTCATGGCTGGGCATCTTAGACAGGGATTGATCTTGTGGCGGATAGCCACAAAGGCCCAATATTAATCTGTGAAGCAATAGAAATTCACAAGACAGAAAAGACTTTGAACTAGCAAACTAGAAATGAGAATAAAGCTCAGCCTAACGTGGATGCCAGTTTTTGAAATGAAAGTGTACAGCTACAAAATTGAGGACTGAGGACATCAGAAGGGAATCACCACGTGTTTGGATAATTGGGCAGGCTTTGATGATATACAAACTAGTAGGTGACTCAGGCGGAATGGGATACCATTAATGTGATTCCATTATACGAGCAAGACAATGGGAACCCTTTTAAATGGACCCCCGCCCTTCCACTGCTCCTGGGAGAAAGCAACGCTGTAGAAGGGACTTAACATATACATTGTACCTACATCAGTACATATAAATAGGAGTCATACACGTGACACACACAGCGCCTGAGGATGCCTCCAATGTGTGAGACGAAACGTCGCGAAGGAAAGAGGGGGAGCGCTCGATGCGGCTATCCCGAAAGAGCAGCTTTTTAAAGCAATCTTTATGCATCGAGCCGTGAAATCCTGCAGCACTTGACTTCTGAGAATTTATTTCCAAAGCTGGTCTTTTGGGATAGCTGTGTCCTCTTGTGACGGTTTGTCTTCAATAAACGCCCGAAGGCATCTTCAGCAACGCCTCTGGATGCCTCAAAGGTGGTGGACAAAACATCGCGAAGGAGAGAGAGGGAACGCTCGACATGGCTATCCCGATGGAGCATCTTTGGAAAGCAATTCTCATACATTGAGCCAATCCCACACAATTACGCTTTACATTTATTTAACGTTATATCGACTCGAAAGACTCGACATACACGTTTTCAGCGTGCAGTAAAACATACCTGCGACCATTTCTCAATTGTTAAATCGCTTTGCCTTGAAGCAGTTCGTCTCAACTCGCATCGGCTGAGTGCCACTGTGCATTACCATCGGCGTATCGTCCTACGGGATATCTTGTTCCAAGCGTATAACGAGTTCTCTTGAGGTCTTGTGGATGAAATCGTGCGTTTTTTGCTGACATGACTGCTTTTGCTTGGATTTATTCCGCGTGTCTTTTTGGGAATATTACTGACTGTCTGAAGTTTGAGAAGATTAATCAATTAGTTGGAAATAACGCTGAAATAAGATGTAAAGTCTTGGCGTGCAGATTAAATTGGCGCTCTCGAATTTTTTTAGCCCCGTACCCTCAGTGAGGATATAAACGTATTTATAAACATAAAACAATTGTGTTGTACTTCACTCTAAAGGTTTAATGTGACACGCGCGAGTCGATTTGTTATTTTGTATCCTTGTTAGAATAAAATCTTTCTGTAAAAGATAAATCCCGTGGGCGAGTGTGCGATTGCTTGCGCTGCAGTCCGTAGGGCCTCCAGTACGTCGTGGAGCCGGGGTCACGCGTGGAGCCGGGGTCACGCGTGGAGCCGGGGTCGGCCCCGTGTGGCACTGGAGCCCTTTGTGCCGTGCCGCCGCTGCAACTTGCTTCATCTCTCGACGTGGCACCGAATGCACGATTGTAAAGTGATTCACGATGTGTGTGTGTTCTTGTAAGTAATGGGAAATAATTAGAAACCTCGAGAGAGAAGTCGATTTGATGATTGCTTCGAAAAGCTGCTCTCTCGGGACAGCCGCGTTGTTCGCGAAGTGGGGAGAGGAAGCGAACGACGCGGCTGTCCCGAGAGAGCAGCTTCTCGAAGCAATCATCATGCATCGAGCCGTGAAAACCGACATCATTACAGAAGTCGATTTGTGGGAGGTGCTGGTGGAGAACTGCGGTGATGTTTAAATGCGTTCGCTGGGTCAATGCGGTGAAATTCAACTTGACTGAGCAGCTTTGAGCATCAACCCGTCTCAATTGCGTCGACAGTAATATTTACAACGTTAATGTGACTTCCACACAAGCGAATGAACCTAATTATTCATTTATTTGCAAATATTTGCCGTCCAGTATCGACGGAGGCCCGCAAACAATTGAGCAGGAGTGTGCGATTCAACACCAACGCACGTGAAACCGTTCCACGGCGGCGCAGTGGGTGAACCTAATTTATTCTCTTCATTATCTTGCAGTCATTCTTTCGCGTTTTGGCTGCGCCACATTTTTCACTTATTCTTCAAGGCAGTGGTGCTGGTGCAGCGGCCGCTGTATCAAATTGAGCTATTTGTGACCGACTCGAGCCCTCTGAGCCGATCGATATTCCGGGCGAGTAATCTTTCCCGCGAACTCCGGAACCGTCCGCCGACTGTTGTTGCGATTGAGCCTTGACCTGGACCAGAAATAATAAAAAAAAAACTTGGTGCCGCGGAGACCACGCGTCTCTCCAGCTCTATGGTAAAACGTGAGATTGATGATAGTCGCCCTTTCTAATTTTGTTTTGGGTTTATTTTTTAGTCGCCACCCGTATTAACTCAGGGTGGCACGGTGAGTAGCGCTGCCGCCTCACAGTAAGATGAACCTGGGTTCGATTCCCAGCCCGGGCACCTTTCCGTGTGGAGTTAGACGTTGAAGTTAGTAGTGTATAGATATAGAGCTCTGAAATGCGGACATCAGAGGGGAATCATCAGGTGTTTGGGAACTTCTTTCGTGAAATGTAAACTAGGAGATTAGTCACAGGTGGAGAAGGAGGGGGTTAATGTGATTCCGGGGTGTGAGCAGGACAATGGAACCCTTTCAAGTAGACCCCGACAGTCCATTGATCCTGGAATGCAGCAACTCTGTGGAGGTGACTCAACACATACATAGTACCTACATATAAATAGGAGTCACACACACGACAAACGCACACTGCGCCTGAGGATGCCTCTAACGTGTGAGGTGAAACGTTGCGAGGTGGAGAGCAGTTTTTCGAAGCAATCATCGTGCATCGAGCCGTGAAAACCTACATCACTACAGTTAGCATGTTCTCCCCATGTCTGCCTGGGTTTTTGCCGGGTATTCTGGGTTTCTCCCAAAGTCCAAAGACATGCTGCCTAGGTTAATTGTCCTGATTGAATTGTTCCTGATGCCCTGAGATGTTGTAACTTGCTTACTCCTCCCCGCTACATAGCTCAGTGGTTCTTTCCAGCATAAAAAAAAACCCACACACAACTGAATGATGTGGTTCGATAATGACTGACACGATTTAATGGAAATGTTCTGAATTGACATCCTAGCCAGGTGGTGACTCAGCAAATCGTCTCGAAGTTATGAATTCAAATATCTGAGATCCAGTTTGTGAAAGAGGTATTTGTGGATAATCTGTCATGTGCCAGTAACAAACACGTCATGTACCCTACCACCTCAGGTGCTGACAATCCCAGGCACATTTCAAGGGGGTTTTCTGGATATATATATATAAACATGAATATAATTGTATTGATGTAGGTTTTCACTGCTCGATGTATGGAATTACTCTTAAGGGCTACTCTTTTGGGATAGCCGATTTCAGCGTTTAACATTTTGCCTGCGAAGTCTGACGATGCCTGTCTGTGTGCGAGCAGCGCAGGGGCTATAAACCTGGCGATCTGAGTTCGAATCCCGCTCACGGCCAAAGCGAGTGATGACTACTTTGACTTGTTGTGTAAACAACACTGCCAGGGAAGGCTTCCGGGGTGTGTGCTGACGACCCACCCCTTATTGTACCGTGCCGACCTTAATAGGTGCTCGCTAAGTGAACTCGACTCAATAGCACGATACTAATCCAGCAACGCTTTAGTTGAATCCCACAACCTTACCATCCTATATATGACATGGTTTATATATATATAGCTGGGCAGTATTAACAACACAAGTGGTGGGGTATTTACAGTTGGACAGTACTCCCCGGGGCGGCACGGTGGCCCAGTCGGTAGCGCTGTTGCCTCACAGCAAGAAGGTCCCGGGTTCGAATCTCGGCTTGGGTGCCTTTCTGTGTGGAGTTTGTATGTTCTCCCCGTGTCCGCGTGGGTTTTCTCCAGGCACTCCGGTTTCCTCCCACAGTCCAAAAAACATGCTGCTACATAGGTTAATTGGCTCGCAGACTAAATTTTCCCTCAGTACCTGGTGATGGACTGGCGTCCCGTCGTGGGTATATCCCTGCCTTGCGCCTTTTGTCTACCGGGATAGGCTCCGGCTTCACCGCGACCCTGTCCAGGACTAAGCGGTTTCTGACAATGACATGAGATGAGTTCTCTCCGGCTCACAACATTAACATGACTTGGTAAAGTTTTATAATTGATCTCTTTGCTGCGGATGTGATGACGCATTCTCACAACGACAAAATATTCTCTGAGAAGTCTCAAGACGTCTCTGATGGCTCCTTTCATGCTGTCTCAGTGCACTGCACGCAGTGCAGGTGATCGAGTGGCCGGCTAATGAAGCGATTTGAATAACTCGGTGGACACCCTTCATCCCAAAACACACCGGCATTAAAACCCTCGTGATCAAAGCTCTGTGTCCAGCTCCCTTTCTTGTTCAGGATGATTAAAGATCGTAATAAGTGAAAAGGCACCTGTACAAGCAGCGGCTTGGGAAATCAATGCTAAGCACGCTCGGAGAAATGTTTACATGTAACGGGTGTTTGTACGTGTGTCTGTTTCCTTGGGATAGGCGGACATTCTGCTGTGTGATCACTATTTATGTCAAGATAACAATGCGATAATGTCTTATCATCATCTCATTGTCAGAAACCGCTTGATCCTGTACAGGGTCGCGGTGGGCTGGTGCCTATCCCGGCAGACACAGGGCGCAAGGCAGGGATATACCCACGATGGGACGTCATTCCATCACCGGGCACTGAGGGCAATTTAGTCTGCAAGCTAATTATCCTATGCAGCAACATGTTTTTTGGACTGTGGGAGGAAACCGGATTGCCCGGCGAAAAACCCACGCGGACACGGGGAGAGAACATGCAAACTCCACACAGAAAGGCACCCGAGCCGAGATTCGAACCCGGGACCCTCTTGCTGTGAGGCGACAGCGCTACCCACTGGGCCACCGTGCCGCCCAATGCGACAATGTGCGACGTGTAGGCAATCAGGCAGCGTGGCTGATGATGAAACAATGCAACGGGGCTGAGGCTGGCGGTGGCGGTTCCTCCTCAGTCCATCCCCCTGCATCACTACCAGTCCTTCAGCATGGTCGATGCGTAACACGTTCCGGCTGAGCGACGCGGAACGCCTGATGAGGCTCTCAACGTGGGAGACAAAGCGTCGCGAAGGAAAGAGGAGGAACACTCGACACGGCTGTCCTGAGCGATCAGCTACGGAGAGAAATTCTCGGTGTATCTCCTCGTTTAACCGCGCTGTTAATAAGTATTTCGCTTCTGAAATCGCAGTGCAGCTGCTGCATCGTTGTATGTTTTGTTAACAATTTAGGAAAACGTTTTTGTATTTGGCTTCGATTCGTGAGATCTGTGAGAGCTTGTACGCCCACATTCATTGAAACTACGTCAAATGTCATTTCACGGACCGCGGAGGGGGCAGCTCTCTGTCATGAATTGGTAATTTTATATTCATGAGTCTCTTGCAAAATCTTATTGATGGTGTTGATGTTGGAGACATCTATTTCTGGATCTTTGCTTGATCAATATATATATCAATATTTAAACTGTCAGCCCCGTGATTTCTCGGTGTTCACGGCCCTCTCCATCGCGACATCTTGCCTGACATTGCCTCCGACGTGGCAGGTGAAACGTCGTGAAGGAGGAGGAACGCTCGCTGCGACGATCCGGAACGAGCAACTCTTAAGAGCACGATCCCATTGACTTCTTAAACATTAAATAGCGGCGTCCCCTCTAACTGCAGCCGGTGCACGCTGTGTGCTGGGGGTTGCTGGCTGTCCTTCCCATAGCCACACAGCTCAGTCTCTTCCCAATGCGCTTGTGTGGGGAAACCAGGGTCTGTATTTGCATCAGCGCCCGTGCCGCGCTCGTATCGAGATGGACAGTGGGTGGAAGGCTCTCAAGGCAGCGCCACACGTGCGTTATTATTTTAACGAGCGCTGGAAGGATGGCACTGGGTTGTGTGAGAGATGGATTCCTTATCAGTGGATCCACAGGAAAGCAGAGATATTTTCGTGGATGCCTGCGTACCGCACGGGGCAACAACAAGCAAGACGCTCTTTGTATTAATTATGCATTGCCCAGGGTGTCCTTTCGACTCGCAAGTGGAGAAAAATAAACGGTTGTTTTCCTTGTGAAAATGTGGATAATTCACAGTTTGACGAGAGTGAATGTGGATTTTGTGCTGCTTAAAATCAGAACATGGCTCCAAAACACTGCAGCGTTTGCACGCTGTGGGGATGTGCGTCTGATTAATTTGCAAAGTCGGAAAATCCGGCCAAGAAATCGAAATTAAAAAAAAATAAAGATTTCTTGTTTCAGATTGAGCCGAAGACGGGACGAAGAGCGGTGTCGCGTGGCATAGCATGAGATCAGCACTGTCAGCAAGAAGGCGCTTTTCACGAGTGCACGACGGAAACGATGCCATCTGCTCCCAAAATATCAGATTTTTAATTAAAACTAGACGTGTTCACTGTGGAACTCATCTCTACCAGGCTGTTTATCGGTCTTGTTTAATCGCGACCCATCAGTGGGTCGCCAGCGCCACCTAGTAGTCCGTGGAGACCAGACTCAAGTGGCCCACGTGGGTCTTGAGGTGCAAGATGTTGAGAAACCCTTGTTTTCGACGGTACTCGCGCCACCCCTTGGTACCAGTTATTGGGTTTTTATTGTTGGCACCGGTTTATCGCGTGACGTCCTTCTTGCGTCACCTGAGTCAACACCTGTTCTCGCACAGAGCTAGCGGATGCTGGTGCGCGATACACATTGGGATCAACATCATCATTAGGTCTTCACTGCTCGATGTGTGAGAAGTATGCTCAAGAGCTGCTCTTTCGAGATAGCCGTGTCGAACGTTCCTCCTCACAACGTTCACTTCCTACGTTGGAGGCCGGTTTGATGGTGCTTCCAACGTGGGTGGTGAAACGTCTCGAATGTGAGAGGAGGAGCGTTCGACAGCACCTCTTGAGAGCAATTCGCATTGTAATTATATTTAGCAGGTTAGCTGAGCTGACAGAGCGATGTGCACCCAAGTCAGGCTGATACGAGGAGGAAGACTTCACCCGCAGCAATGACAGTGCGTAATTGAAAATGTTCAGTTACTTGGGTTATCCCCCCCAAAGATAAAGATTCCCCATATCGCCTTAACAGACTGTAGGGTCAAGGGCCGTTATCGAGCACCTATGAGGGTCGTATTTTCACATTGCACTAGGTATTCATTTGAGGCTGAGTCGACCTAGGGGGTGGCCCAGAACCGGTCCAGAAAATCGTCACCGGTGTTGGCCGTGAGCGGGATTCGAACTGGGGTCGCTGGGTTTGTAGCCCAGAGCGTTAACCGCTGGGCCACCGCTCCCCACACACAGTCACACTGATCATATATTTATGAATACCACAGACAATTTAACATCCGCACTTGTTCGTTAGACCGCGCACAAACTACTAATGAGACTGTTTTGCCTCTTAATGGAAAAACAAAATTTACTCTGATTAAAATAAACAGTGACAAAAACAAATACTGAGGGGGCCACACGAGTATCCCGTGTGTGACATCGTAGCGTTAGCAGAAAACGTGTGTGTAGGCACAGAGCGTTAATCCAGGATCCTGGTCAATATGCAATATGCTGGGTCATTGAACCCAGACACACATCACGCCTAGAACTTCCGTGTGCATTGACAGTGGTTCGGGGTCATGGTCGGTTTTAACAAACTTTGTCCCTGTGAAAAATTAGTTGTGGTTATTTGCATTTGGACCTATTAATCTGTGATCGTGATGACCTGAGTTTGTCTCTCAGCCTCTCTCTGATCTCATCGCTCCATCTCCAGAGCGTTTGTTGTCTCCAGAATATACTTCCTTTTTCTGCCATTTCGTCGCCGAGATCATTAATTGGCCATCGTGTCTTCCGGCGATGCATCCTTCCCAACCGTAATTACATTTTTTCAGAGTCACCATGCCTCTAAATTAGCTTTTACAATCCACGTTTCTTTTTCTGCGTCTGCCTGAGGCGGCTCGATTCACTCCTCGGGCACCGTTGAGTGTGGAGTTTGTGTGTTCTTCCCCTCTTTTGCGTAGATTTCCTCGAGGTTCTCATGTTTCCCTCTCACAAAACTTAAACAAGACCCATCAATTAATCGACCGATTACATAATGCATAGGAGAGCAGTGTCTGGCGGGCTGGCCCCGGCCGACCGGCTGACTCACTGCCCCCTCCGTCTCTGTGGTTTCTTCACGCCTGTGCGTGCAATGTTGCTATGAATCGTTTTGTGATTGTGTTCTCTCAGTGAACTACCAGCGTGAATGCTTCCATTCTCATTTTCTGCACTTGTCAGTGTCTGTGCGGTTTCGCGGTAAGAGGCAGAGTGCTTGCCTCACAGCACCGACAGCCACGGTTTGATTCCTGACTGTGTGTGGTTCGTATTCTCTCCATATCCGGATTGGTTTTAACTCGGTTCTTCAGTTTTCTCCCATAGCTAAAAAAGCCACTCGCTCATGACAGCTTATTATACAGTCGAGGACCACAGTGTGTGACGTATTAGCTCTGAATTACTGCGCAGCTGTTTCTCACCTCTCTGGGTTCCTCACGCCTCAGCCATTCACTCTCGCCAAGAGAGCACATTGTTTAGGTAAGTAGTCAATCATAATTAAGTTATTATTAATAATTGAGATTTTCGTTCCGTTTATTTTCATTCCATAATTTCGACAATCAACTCTTTGCATCCGGGTTCGAAAATGTCGACTTGTCACCAGAGATGCATGTTATTCCTTAACGTGTAAAATATCACAGTAGTTGGTCCATCTCGTCACTCGGTTAATCTTCATATTTACTTAAACAAAAGTTTATACGGGAGAGCCTGGATAACCGCATCAATTTCCCTGCAATCAAAGCCTTTCATAGTTAACATAGCCCAACGTCATGGTATTTGATATTGCGTTATGCTTTGTTAGTCGGTTCGAACGTTTGTTTCCTCGGGCACCTGTATGTGTGGAATGAGTATGGCTCGCTCCTTGTTCTGTGCGCATTTCTCTGTGTTCCTATACACGAAATGCAAACCTCATTAATACATTGTCCTTTACCATCACAATGTATAGGATATATAGTATTTGGTCAATGTTGGCGCCGACTAACCGTGTGACTGCCTGATTCTTCCCTGCGGTCTGAGTCCTTCTCTCCATCTTTGCTACTGAACCAATGCGCGCGCATTATTCATTATAATCATCTCATCTAATTGTCAGAAACTGCTCAGTCCTGTACAGGGTCGCGGTGAGCCGGAGTCTATCCCGGCAGACACAGGGCGCAAGGCAAGGATACACCCACGATGGGACGCCAGTCCATCACCTCATTGTAATTATCTCTACCATATCGAGTCTGACGAGATGATGGGACTGTCACGGGGATTCGGGCTGAATTGCACGCGCGCACATCCTCGCATGGGCACAGCACACGCACACCCAAGAGAGGCCGGCCGTGTGCGCACATGCCACACGCGTGTTCCCCACCAGCGGGCTTGGCATGTGCACACACGAACTGGGCGTACGCATGCACGCCCACCGAGACACAAGGACAGAGAGCAGGGAACTCAGGACAGAAGACAATCAGCGAGCCCCGGGTGCCGCTCACCTCAACTAAGCACCTGGGGAGGCAATCGTGGGCGCGGGACTGCCGGTTACAAACGTCACTTGATAGGGTGGGAATAATGTATTGATTGCTGCACACCTGTGGGCAGATTGGTCAATTGAGACCAATCAAGAATGCTGCCAATTTAGGACCAAAACATCACGTGGGCCATTGATTGAATTATATAATTTGGGGGAGGCATCTGCGAGGCGGAAGAGGAACCCGAACAGGAGGCAACAGGACCTCCAGCGTCTATATAGGGAGGGCGGTGAAAGCAGCAGAGAGCCCCCAGGAACTCGCAACGAGAGGCCCAGAGGCGCTCGGGACACTGAACGAGAGGGAGCGTTGTGGCTGCGTTAACGCGGAACGAGCCGTGCCCCTTGAGCTGCGGCCGTGCCCCTTGAGCTGCGGCCGTGCCCCTTGAGCTGCGGCCGTGCCCCTTGAGCTGCGGCCGTGCCCCGTGATGGCGAGCCCAGCAACCCGCCTGGTGCGAGGCGAGGCGCCAGCGGTCAGCACGCTACACGAGGGCCGTCAGCACTGTGGCGACATCGGAGCGGCGCGGGTCGGGCGAGGGACCCGCAAAGCCCTTGCCACCCGGGTCAGCAGCAGCGGCCGCCGCAGCGCAATCACTGCGACAACCGGGAACCCTTGCATCCCGCGTCTGTGCCGGACGAGGGCCGGGACCAGCCTGCACGAACCATCATGAGGGTACGAGCGCAGGGTGCTAACGGACTCCATATTCTCGGGCCGGGATCCCGCAAGGTTCTACCAACGCATTCATGCTCGTACACACAGCCGCGTCAGGATGTGAGGACTGCTGCCCAGGTGTGCACACGCAGTCACCTGTACACGCACACGCAGTCACCCGCGCACACACACACACACACACGGTCACCTGTACACACGCAGTCACCTGCACACGCAGTCCCCTGTACACATGCAGTCACCC
>JAZEWT010000030.1:2410743-2431545 GCA_036362905.1 Mordacia mordax
TAACTAAGATGTGTAGCGTCTGTACCACTGCATGACGCCGACGAACAAGGGCTCAACAGCTTATGGGGCCCTTCTTGCCTAAATAATAAAAAATGTTTATAAGTAAATAAAATCCGTCTGAAGTTATGTCTGTAGCAATAGGACAAGCGAGAACCAGAGCTTCTCCAAGTGTATCTGTGAGATGGTGGTGATGTCACATCGTATGTGGGGGTTTTCTCTGCGTTTCCTTCCATGTGCCACTGATTAACGTTATGCGCCAAGCATGCACTTGCAGGAATTTTTAGGCGAAACAATAAATGTATATTTATCGACATCTAGAGTAAATATGCCGCCCCCCCCCCCATGATTCGGAAAGCTTATCGTGGTAGAAGGCTTTATGTGTTTCAATCAAACCCAGAGTTATGTCCCCTGCAGTCCAGTAACCCCGCTAAAGTCTCCCATGGTGGACAAGTCTGAGGGGTGGCTCCATAACATTCTCCAACGTCCCGAAAATTGCGGGAGGGGGGGAACCGGCCAGGATGAAAACAACATCCAGAGTAAATTATCGGCATTATATATTTGTTTTACAAAAACAAATTGTTAATGATTGAACGCAGCACCCAAGGGCTTTACATAACTGGCAGCTGAGCGCTGAGATCAGTGTGAGGGCTGTGCACCACTGCAATGCACTTACTGGGACATTTTCAGCAAAATCCGTGGCTATCAAGCACTGTATGACTATTTTCAATTATTCACTTTCCTGAACGTGCGCAGTTTCACTCCGTCTCGAAGGGAGGAGAGTGACTCAGAAATGCGAGGGACCACTGAGGGGCCGGGGTGGAGGAAAGGTAGCCACGTGGTAACCGGGCACCAACATTGGCCAGAGGCACTCGGTCCTCGAGACATTATATCATCAGCCAAACGGTCAGTGGTTTTTTTATTTATTGGAGGAAATTGGAGTACTTGGTGAAACTCCACGTGACTAAGGAGAGAACACACGAACTTTACATAGAAAGCGATCTGAGCCGTGAATCGAACCCAGACCGTCATTGCAGTGAGTCCCTCGTTCGGTTTGCAAGTGGATTTGTTTGCAAGTCGGAACACGATTGTGACAGTATTTGTAAAGTTGTAGATATGTAGTTTATAAACCTGGAATCTGAATCCAATGTTTAATATGAATCGCTTTCCAAACCTGTGTTTTTGTTCGAGATGGCCATATGCAGTCTCCCCCGTCACCCTTCACGATGTGTCGCCTCCCACGTTGGAGGCATCCTCTGGCGCCTGAGACTGCCCGGCTGTTCCAAAAGGCATCCTCAGGCGCCTGAGACTGACCGGATGTTCCAAAAGGCATCCTCAGGCGCCTGAGACTGCCCGGCTGTTCCGAAAGGCATCCTCAGGCGCCTGAGACTGCCCGGCTGTTCCAAAAGGCATCCTGAGTGAGGCGTTCTAAGTTCCAAGAGAGAAGTTGAGAAGGGGAGTGGTTGACATGGACATCCCGAGCGATGATTTTTGAAAAGTAATTCGCAAAAAATCGAACCATTAAACCTACATTAGTATAATATTTAACGTTAATACTATATACTGTATATAGTATACTGCATTAATAGTATCTTGTGGGAGCTCGTTGATAAGCATCCGCGTTCGTGAGACGCTTGTGAGTCGAACTAGCCGTATGAAGATTTGTGATTTGGAGCGGTGATCTTGAGTCGCACGGGCTTGCTCCTGTGGATGATTATAAAGTGGTAATTTGTGGCTTCTCGTGACCATGAAAGCCATCGGCACCATGCCGTCTTCTTCAGTTTACTCCGAGCTATTTTTAGGTGTTGCTTCCAGCACTTAAAAAAGTCGTGACACGAGTACATGTGACGCACACTCGTGGTAAAGGCTGTTAAATCAAGGGTGTCGGAACTCATTTAATTGGCTACATGATATCGCAAGTCAGAGAGTCCATGACCTGACAGGGAGCAGCGACCCAAACGGACAGAACATTCATAGAAGTAAATAAAATACAAATGACTGACACTCGTACAATTTGTAACGCTCGCAAATGCCAGCTCTGGGCACAGACGGGACACTTCTACGAGGTCTGGAGGAAACCACAGAGGCAAATGGAAGACGGCCAGCGCGAGCATTTGCCAGACACTTCATCCTCCACATTATGATATTACCGACTAATTAATTAAGTAGTGTTTTTTTTTGAGGGAGGAAACCAGAAACGCCAGTGTGAAGCCACGCAGGAGAGGAGGAGAGCAGACGAACTCCACACAGGAGGGAATCGCTCTGCCTCGGGCAGGGCTTTCTTTCTGCAAGGCATAGATGTTACCACTGCAGCTTTGTCAGGTGTCTGATGATTTTCAACCTGTGCATTCAGTGGACTATATGCAAATTGCGAGAAACTCCCAGAACTATGGAAGAACAGCTTCAATATATGTGTAGGGTGGTCCAGATGTTATGCAACCCCCATTTAATTCTCTAAAACATGTGTTGTGTACCAATGGTTATGCAATATAAACAGTATAAAATGACACATGTACATTTGATATGAATAAGGCTGTGCTTTATTGAAACCTCTAACCGTGTCGGTGTTTCGCTACTCATTAAATCTGTCGCTCGTCTCCATTGGCAGCTGAGTCAGTGGTGGAAATTCCACATTCATTTCTCGGTGAGCAGCCTTACCGTGAGATGGCAGCTGTAGAATCGCCACGAGGGCGATTTAATTAAAATCGAGCAGTAGATTTCCCGATTCTCCGTCACATGGTCAAATAAACATGCAACAAATGTGCCGTGGCCACTCTGGCTCCTTAATGAAGCCAAACGTTTTCTACTGAACGTAGGATGTTGACACTAACGGCGCCTCGCTGTTTGCGGTCTCTGACTTTATACGTTCTGGAAACTACCCCCTTCCCCCCCGTGGAGCCACTGCAGTGATAGACCTCTGCCGTTCGTTCTGTGCAGCTCATATCTTGAGCAAAGATATTGTGAACGATATATTTTCGCTTTTTATTAATGGCCTGAAAACACAATCATTGTTCGCATTTTTGCTAATTATGTCGTAGTTAAAAAGCGTTTTTTCTAAGATATGGTACGGATATTAAAACACGATTTGGTTTTTTATGTGCATTCATTACAAATTGTATTCCGAAAGATTGGTTTTTAGGTTATGAGCAAGAAGTTCTCTCCGATGTGGCCACTGAACTGCGGGCAAGGCTGCGGAAACATCAATTCTACAAATGCAGTTATTGTTATTATACTGTACAATTATATGCTACGAATAGCATAAGCCTCACACAGAGGTATCCTCAAAAGAAATTCTCACAAACCTAGCTCACAATGCAGAGTACACATTCGTTTCAATGCTGATGCATGACAAAATTGCAAAAAAGTATTTTTAGAATTTTAATAAGCAAGCCTAGCCTTGAGTAAAAATATCATCAACACAGCAATAACAGGTTTTCATCCTGGAAGAAGTAATATCAAATTCCCAGAATTTGTCACCGGTCTTTTTTATTGTTGAGGTGTTTAGCCAATTACTTTCAGAGCAATCTGGAATGAAACCATACGTCATTCAAATTAGTTCCATTTTAAAAAACCAACTTTACCACCCCTCTTCTGTTTTCTGATGATACTGCCTGCGGTTGCTTTGAAACTCATTCATCATCAGTCCTCGTGTCATCCTTTGCAGGGTCAAATGAACCAGAATATTTCTTGGCACAAGGACACTAATATTTGTGTTTCTGAAGCTCCTTTCACTCGAGAGTCACAAAGCGCTGCACAGAGCTATGGAGAGAATAGTATGTCAACATCAGAGTAGATCAACCAAGTAAAATAATGACTATAAATCAAAGTAAAATAATTGTTTAAACAATAAAAAAAGGAAGAAGTGTTCCTGAGCAGCTCAACAGCGCGCCATCATCCAAACATACAACAGTGAGCAGCATCAATAATAATTGGACTGCTAGAGCGATTTTCACCCGAGGGTCACAAAGCGCTGCACGGACCTGCGGAGAGAACGGCATAACAACAACATCAAGACAGTTCAACTGAAAGTCAAGTAATGGCAATACATTATAGGACAAAGTAAGAGATAAAACTAATACATTAATTCTCCAACAAACAAGAAAAGAATAAATGTTCCCGAGCAGGTGCAATTCGGCAGTGAGCCATTATCTCGGCACTACAACAGTGAGCAGCATTAACAGTCCTTGCCAGAGGACTTTAAGGCCTTACAGTAACAAGTGAAGCCTGATTACTCTCCCGTGTCTACCCTGACATCCAAAGAGCTTTATCCAGAAATAAATCCAGGCCAAAGGGAGTCATTTCGGCAGAAAACGTCATCATCAGGAGACGTCAAAAGAACTTTTTTTATGCTTGTAAAAAGATCCTCCGGAGGGTGGATACTCTGCTACTTTGCATAAACGATAGAATGTGTTATTGCACCACTGCTTCCAGGCAAAGTGTCCGGTGCTGATGATCGCATCATCTTTGTACGATCCTGCAACCATAAAATACATCAAGTGGTTTTGGGGACGATTCCCCCCCACATGACCTAGTATTCTGTTTCCAAACATGCTCTTCATCACCCAGTATGTTGTTGGAAAAATCCTGTTGAGGCAGATGGTAGTGATTGCTTTCTGTGCGGAGTTTGTGTGTTCTCTCCTGTTCGGCGTGGGTTCCTTCCAGGTTCTTAGTCTTTCTCCCAGGTTCTTTGTCTTTCTCCCACAATGCAAAAAACACCCCTTCATTAAGGGGCCGATTATCTAATATATAGCAACCACTTTCTGGCGATTTGGCGCCAGCCCACTCCGCCTTGCTGCCCCCCCCCCCACCACCTCCTCTCATCATCATCATCATCCGTACCCGCTTACGCCTGTACACAGGCGAGATTTGAACTCGCGATGGAATCGGCAGAGCTGATCTTTAGTGGCGGTGAATATCACAGGCTGGGAGTCTGCATGGCAGAGAAATGTGGCCGGCCGGGCGTGCTGCTGGCCACCCACCCCGCGCGTCTGCCGTGCCAACCTTCATCGGCACCACTGGTTAGCATCACTCGCGCCAACAGTCTGTTGAGGCTACACGGGGGATCTTTATCTTGGTGGCACCTCCGCACAGTGTGGCTGGGTGGGGGCACTTTGACCGCTGCCCAGATGGCGCGCAGCGTGGCGGCTCTGCGCTTGTGCCAGCTTATCTCCGGATCTCGCCACACCACAGTGCAACCGAGCCATGCATTATTTAGAGCCTTGTTAGGAAGCTTTCTCAATCCGGCATCGAGGAATCTAAAGTTTGCTTCATTTCGCGCGAGAGCAGCCCTGGTAGCGAGCCAACGGCACGTGGTTCCTAATAGCTTGCTGCCGCTGCCACTCCCCTGCGTTAAGATGCTAAATACGCCGCATATTTTGTTTGATATCCCTATTATATATCTAAAAAATCTAACGTGGCTCCTGGTCTTCATTACGTTCACAATAAGCCAGACCGTAACCGTTTAGAGTGAGAGCTTGCTGAGTTAGCGCATTTCACTGAGCCCAGCACCTTTGTGCTATGCCTCGGATGTAAAAGTTGGGGAAGCATGCAAATATTGGAGAATTGGGATTTGTTAAGGTCTCCACGGGAGGACGGTATGACGCGTGTATTCAGGAAATAATGATTCATTATCGAGCCCCGCTTAATTGTGTACAGGGCCGTCGTGAGCCGGAGCCTGTCCCGGCATACACAGGACACGGTAGGGATGCACGCAGGATGGGATGTCAGTCCATCATAGGGTGCTGGAGGCAACTTAGGCTAGTTAACCTGAGCAACAGTAGAATATCGTTAGACTGTGGGAGGAAATCAAAGTACCCAGAAAAATCCCACGCGGATCCTAGGAGAACGGGAAAACTCCACACAGAAAAGCACCCGAGCTTGGAATCAAACTCAGGACTATCTTGTTGCGAGGCGGCAGCGCTAATGACCGATTATGCCACTGTGCTGCCCCATCACTTCTCTAATGCATTGGTGTTTTTCAGGGGCTCTGTTTGAAAAACACAATCAACAAGACCGTTACTTTATTTCCCTAAACGAATAAGGGGTGGTGCTACTCTGTGAGTGGTCCAGGACCAGTGATGGAAATTCCCCATTCCTATGCCAGGGTTGATTCCCCCGGTATGACAGCTGCTTTGAATTCAGGAGATGTCACGGTTTGAATTTGACTCCCATTATGAGTTGGACCTAACGGCGTTCTGAATGTAAGTCGGGTTACTCAATCACACGACCCGACTGGACAGTTTTATTCAAACGTAGACTAAAACATTACTCCTCCCTTTTGCACATTAAAGTTATTAAAGTGTAAAAAACGTGCAATGTGTGGTAATTCGATCTAAATGAAAGAGTACTTAAAGCAGACCTTACCGTGGCCAACGTCAACCTTTGAAACAGTGCCACGTGTAACGATGCATATCAATGAGAGTGACTCGCTCTGTGAGCGAGAGGGGGCACGCGTGGCTGCGCGTGAAGGCGCGGCGCCGACCGAGACGCGTGTCTCTGCGCGCATCTCTCTGTAGAGCGAACGCGCTCACGGTGATCTGACCGCGATCACCACCCGATGATTGGGCAGCGCACGGCCGCGGCTTTGAACGAGGATTCCGTGGCCCGTACGTTGCACGGTGCGGTGCCGAATAGAGTTGCCGCCGCACAGCAAGGAGGCGCCTGGTTCGATTCCCGGCTCGCATGTCTTGCTGTGCGCAGTTTGCATGCTCTCTCCGTGCCCGCGTGGGTTTTAATTTCTGGGTGCTCCGGTTTCCTCCCCAAGCTCAAAGACCTGCTGCTGCTGTCCACGTTAATGGGCCTCCTGCCTAAATTGATCTTGCGTCCTATCTTGGGTATAGCCCTGCCGAGCTAGGCTTCCGTTTCCCGCGACTCAATTCTGTCTTCAGTATGCGCTGATCATGATGATACATCTCCCTTGTGAGAATTACTCTGACGAGTTGCTCTTTCGGGATCGCCGTGTCGAGCGTTTGTTTCCCTTCTCCACGACGTTTCGCCTCCCATGTTGGAGGCATCCTCAGGATAATTAATTCGTGGCTGAATTGGAGACAATTAGCCTGATGATGCGTACAACATTACCTAAGGAGAGGGGAGGAACGCTCAACACTGCTATCCAGGAAGAGCAACTTTTGACAGCAATTCTGACCATACTCCACCACACTGGCCAGTGTTTCGTTGCAGGGCGTGCTCACGAATTCCGACATCACTCACCACTCGAGTCGACAAACTCGAGTGTCTGGTAATGAACAGTGCCGATCACTGCGCATTGGGGTGGCCGTGCGCTCGTGAGCGCGCCATCACCTCCACTCCGTGCACATGGATGTTTCCTCTCTTGGAACCGCTCGATTCTCCGTTGCAGTAACCTCTGCCCATCATCCCTGGGTTCACTGGACCGTCAAGTCACAATATATCTACAGTGGGGAGATCGCTCTCGCTCGCCACCTCACTCCTCGTCTTCGTTACCTCTCTAAGCGCATTAGCAATGCTTTATGACCTGTGAAATGATACTTTTAACACACAGAGTATTAATGTTGTGGTACCACGTTTAATAAATCACTGGGAGGAAAGTGAGCGTGAAAGCGGAAGGCACATCATTGAGTGCCCTGGCACCAACTGGTCCCCTTGCAGCGCTGGTTATCAATATTATGAAACGTCAGGTCTTGCTGGTACGCGTCCCCAACTTCCAAAACTACATTTACGATCATAAAAAATCACTTCATGCTGACACCAGTAGGTCCAGAGATGTTGTTTCGGGATAACCGTGTCGAGCTCTTCCCCCTCCCTCCTTCGCGATGTTTCACTTCCCACGTTCGACACGTGCAACGTGGGGTGAAATGAGGAAAGTTGGACACGACTATCCCAAAAGAGAGGCTTCGGAAAGCACTTCTCATACATCGGGCCGTGAAAACCTGCATCGGCACGGCTGTACGTCGTTGAGACACCAGGGCGGTGCCAGCGAAGTTACACAGCCCGTGACGAAACACCAGTGTCCACATGTTTATAGTCACGGCCAGGTGGCCGCGTGTTGTTTCTTTGTTAATCCGGCTCGCACCGCAGCAGCGAACAATTCCCGTCACAGCGCCATCCCGTGGTTTACATGAGGGACTCAAGGTCACGTCAAGGTCAGATCGTCTCCCTGCGAGGATAGGCTCCAAGTGAAGGGAAGGGCCTGAGGTCGGGGTTGTGAATTCAACACGAGTGCGGAAAGGGCCTCGTCCAGTGTTTGAACGGACGGAGGTCGATACCGTGTGCGCTACATCATCCGATGCTTTACTGACCTTGGAGCCACCCGACCGCATGCCTCTCTGCTCTGCAGACTTGGCTTGGCCGAATAAACACACGCGCATATGTATTCATCAGATGCTACGTATGTCAAATACGAGACCAGAGTGAGAATTTATCACTGCGCGAGAGGCTTTGCAGAATCGCAGTCGTGTCAATGTTCCACCTCTTAATTTTACACAGATGAGATAAAACGATGTAGCCTCGTTCATTTGGCTTATTTCAGCGTATTTCCGTTAGTCATGTGGTAGAGAGCGTGTGAGTGTGAAGCAAACGTTAAATTAAAGAGCAGAGTTTAAGAAAAATCTCCAGTGATGATTTTTACAGACGGTCCTGGCAAGTGCTGAGTTACATTTCTTATGTCGTTGTTGCTGATGCGCCGTTCTCCCCGCAGGTCTGTGCAGCGCTTTGTGACCCTCGGGTGAAAAGCGCTCTAGAAATGCAATTATTATTATTAAGTGCTATTAGCGAGCACCTATGAAAGCCAGCGCGGCACAATGGGGATTGTGTGACCAGCACCACGCCCGTCCGCCTTTCTCCTCACGTTTCCACACCACACTTGTTTAACAATATTACGCTGAGCAGACCTAGGAGAATCCCAGGACCGGTTCAGATTATGAACACAGATATTCGCCACGAGCGGAAATTGAACGCAGGTTGCTGGGTTTTAAATGAATGGCGTCCACCCTGGTGCCACTGCTTAGAGAGCCCCCCCTTACCTCGCCTCCCTTACCTCGCCTCCCATTCCTACCCCCCCTCACCTCCCACCCCACTCGTATCGAGGGTGGACGAGACTCATTGCTTTGGAGGGGGGCCCGGAAATTCCGCTCCTCGACGTCAGAGCCATTGTCTCCACGGGACCTCCTCACATGGAGGTGCTCGTGTGATCTATCGTGAAGGGTTCATGGGCTCAGTTGACCCCAATCCAGGATCTCATCTCATTGTCTGAAACCGCTTAGTCCTATACAGGGTCACGGTGAAGCCGGAGCCTATCCCGGCAGACACAGGGCGCAAGGCAAGGATATACCGACGATGGGATGCCAGTCCATCGCCGCCCAATCCAGGATTTCAAACCATAACCTTCCCACCCCCGCCCCCCTCACGTGGATCGTAACCCCATTGTGGTGGAGGAGGTTTCATGTTAGAATTAACCCCCCCCTCCAGAGCTATTGTCACCTGGCGTTTAGCGTTCAGGTCTGGAGGGTGGCTCGAAACCAATAACGATCTGAAGACCCTACAAAGAAAGAAGGTTGGCATCAGGAAGGTTTTCCAGCCATAAAATCCTGCTGCAATACTTTCAGCGTTGTAGGCAACAGGCCGACCGGAGTTAATCTGTTTAAACGTCCGTCACCAACAACATTATTATAATTGGACAGTGATGGTGTAGACGCGTTAGTTTATGGGTCAATGTAAGTCTAGCTCATCTCGAGACCTTCTCTCTGGGGGTTCACTCTGGCTGTGAGTTCCTAGGTTTGTTTTTAACGAGCGTAAGAGTCTCGATCAAAGTCCATTCAAAGTGTCCACATGCTCAATCCAGCGATAGGGTCTTGTTCATCTCCGTTGGTAACTCTAAGCCAGACGTGGGCATTCCACATTTCCATGACGGGGGACAGTTTGTTCATAAACGCACCGCTGGTTGTGTGGTTTCACGGCTCGATATGAGACTTTCTCTCAAGAGAAGCTGTTGAGAAGGAGGCAGACGTTTCGCTTCTCAGTTCCTGGGTGAGGCCTATTGGGCCACACTGCTCTCTTTCAGGGGCGACTCGACCAGCAGATAATGAAAGATGCACATTTCATCCTAATTTTATGCCAATAAGCCACTATGAGCGCCTCGCCGATTCGGAAAAGGTCTAAGCTCACGCGATGATTTAATAAGTCTGCATGCCCGCTCACGGAATGTTCATTAATGTGTTTCATTTCCGTAAGTGTATATTTCTAATAAGAATTAATTACTGCGGGACTGCGCACATGCAATCGCATGCTGACTTTTTATCGTCTCTTAATTTTAATCTGTATATATTTTTAAAGTTTCCTGGTGGTTTAATTTACGGTGCAATTACTTTTTGGAGGGCCATGGGCTCTACATTTCTGCACAATGCGGCATGATGGCGCGGTGAGTAGCGCTGCAGCCTCACAGCAAGAATGTCTGGGTTCTAGTCCTTGCTCGGGTGCCACCTTTCTGTGTGAACCTCGTATTTTCTTCTCGTGTCCGCATGTGTTTTCACTGGGTACTCTGGTTTCTTATCGCTGTCAAAATACATGCTGACATGCTGCAGGATTTACAACTAGATTCTCATCTCATTGTCAGAAACCGCGTAATTCTGTACAGGTGTCGCGGTGAGCCGGAGCCTATCCCGCAGACACGGTGCAAGGCAGGGATATACCCAGGATGAGACGCCAGTCCATCACCGGGCACTGAGAGCAATTTAGTCTGCAAGCCAATTACCTATGCAGGCGCATGTTTTTTGGACTGTGGGAGGAAACCGGAGTGCTCGGCGAAAACCCACACGGACACGGGGAGAGAACTCGCAAACTCCACACAGAAAGGCACCCGAGCCGAGATTCGAACTCTGTTTCTTCTTGCTGTGAGGAGGCGACAGCGCTACCCACTGGGCCACCGCGCCGCCCACAACGAAAGTCGTCCACTCAAATACTTTCTCTACTTGAGCACGCATTCTGTCAGCTAGTTTTTATTTAAGCAGGCAGGAACGGTTGAGCTATTTAGCTGTTTTTAACAGTTGTCCAGGGGGTAGGGATACGCAAGTTACAACATCTTCGGACCCCGGGGACAATTTAATGAGGAAGTTAACCTAAGTCGCAGCGTGTCATTCGACTGTGGGAGGAAATTGTATTACCCGGGGGAAACCCACACAGACACGGCGAGAGGAGGCAGTCTTCAGACAAAGAGGTACTTGAGCCCGGAGTTGAACCTGGTCCGTCTTGCTGTGAGGCGGTAGCGTTCCTCACGATGCACCGAGCTGCCCGCATTGGATTAATGCCAATAAATAAATATTTTACTGCGACTCACTCAACTACCTCGTAACTGCGATTAAGTAGTATGGGTTTTTTTTGTTTTAACAACAATATCCATATTAATGCGCGAACGCTGGATTAACGATTATAGTATTGGCACACTCTAAGGCTTAATGCTACAGTATTGACCAGAAAAGCTATGGACAGCCTTATGCGTTAAACAAAACCACTAGTTCAGAACAACTGTATGGTGGTAATGTGGTCTAGGCCGCCCACCCCAATCAATAGATTGATAGAATGTGGACAAACTACTGGCAGCAGTAATAACAATAGATTTGTATCCTAACCTTACTGTGGTGTAGGGGTTTACGTCGTTCTATAAAACTCACAGTTGTCTGGAGTCGAACCCTCCTCTCGGGTATCCCTTGGCGAGCAGGTCTGGAATCCAGCGCTCTTGCTCGAGTCTGGTGCAGAGACGTCTCGCTGCGCTCTGTGCTCCGCCAGTCAAGATGCCTCTAGCTGTCTGGCGTGCGGGTAAGGATGGGCTCCATCCTCTCCGGGCTCCATCCTCTCCGGGCTCCATCCTCTCCGGGCTCCATCCTCTCCGGGCTCCATCCTCTCCGGGCTCCATCCTCTCCGGGCGCAATCTGAACACGCGCTCGCCTCCTTGAAATCGCCCACAGGACCCTGATGATCACGCGGCCCTCTCGCGCCCTCGCCACACTCTCGGCGCTTCCACCGGCCCCAAGCACAATTTCACCGCCCAGTCGCTACTCAGCGACACGCGTCAGGTCGGCTCCCGTTTCACCGCACACTCTGGTCCCGCGATCGGAACCTGAGGACTGCTCCCACGGGAACTCGCTCGCACAGACACCGGAGATTCCACGTGCACGGCACTCTGCCCGGACCTCAGTCGATCATACAGAGGGCCCCACAGCTGCACGTGCTGGCACAACACCAGACATCACGCCACCTTCCCGGGACTTGATCTTCTTTAATTCAGTTATTACGCCCGGGCGGGACAGCCGAAATGACTAAAATCTGAGCGCGTGTTTCACCGGAGGGGTTCGTCTTTCGCAAGCGTAGAGAAGAGTGAGCATGGCTGTGGTTGAGAAATGAGCTTCGTGTGGAGCGACAAGTCGGGTAACTTCCACGCAGCATTACGCAGCCAAGGTAATGCCACTCGACTGATTCGGAGTGAGGCCTCCGCTGCTGAACCGGAATCGGCAGCAAGCACACTGCCTAAGCGAGGAAACTTCTCGCACTCGCTCCACAGCAGCCTCTGCTTGTAACGCTGTGGTCGCTGCACTCACAGCCATCACAGCGGCTAAGAGGGCTCTTGACGTGTGCAGGGGGGGACTGATAACCCCCTCCACGTTGAAATCCATTACCACGGAGATGAGACGCACACACACGCGGGCACAGTGACATATGCACTATTAAAGCTCGACATTTATTTTCTCTGCAATGCGAAAATGCGGGGCGGCCACGGCGGCCACTGCGGCCGCCGCACGCGCTCTTTGAAGCTTTTATATCCTTCCATTCGTTCCGACATGAAAAGCAACGTTCGTTAAGAATGATCAGGGGTGAGCTGTCAGATCCTCGCACCGTAACATGATGATTAACACCATCAGTCTTACCTGCGCACCTGGCCCAGCCATTTATTTACTCGTTTTCCTCTTATTTACAGATGGGGAAACTGTAATTTTCTGTCTTCCAACTTCTTGTTGTGCGTTTACTATTCGGGATAATTTCTTCTGACTATTCAGTGAGGTGTTGTTGTTGGCGATCTCTAAGCAATGGAGCGGCACGATGGCGCAGTGATGAAATAGATTGATAAATATTTATTATTACAGCAGAAAGCACCCACAAAGCTAAGCCCTGCCGCCTCACAGCAAGATGATCATAATAATAATAGTTGCATTCCTAAAGTGCCTTTCACCCGAGGGTCACAAATATAGACCCGGGTTCGATTCTCGACTCGTGCACCTTTCTGTGAGGAGTTTGCATCTTATCTCCCCGTGTCCGAGTTGGTTTTCACTGGGTACTCCGGTTTCCTCCCACAGTCGAAGGACATTCTGCCTCGGTTAATTCTCCCCACTTAATTCCCCGCGGTGCCCTGAGATGTTGTAACTAGCTTAATCCGCCCCGCTGGACGACTGTTAAAAAGCTGCATAGTTTCCATATTAAATAGGTACAGTAAATGCAGTATAAAACGACTCCGAGGCGCCAGGTGACCTGCACAGAGTGGAAGTGAAGCCACGCGGTTAGCCGGCGCCAACCAGCCAGACGCTGTGAACTGCACATTCTGATGCGATCGACCAATTAATTAACGAGTGTTTTAGTTGCGGGCTAGGAAACTGGAGAACCCGGAGGAAATCGACACAGAACGGCGGGAGAGAACACAAATTTCACACAGGTACCAGAGGCAGGAATCGAACCACCTCGGGTGTAGGTTCTCTCTGCGAGGTGCAGAGGTTACCACTGCATACGTTACCCTGACTGACCAATCGATCCCAGCTAAGAATTACACGCGTATCTGTGTCGCCCTGTGAACACAGTTGACGTGGAAATGTACGATTTGTTACCCGTGTGTGCATTCGTTCAGAGTCGGAGGAAATTGAAGCGAGAATGACTCGGGGACGCGAGGAAGCCGACTAGAGGGGAGGAGCGAGAAGGCAGTCACGGAGTTAGCCGGCGTCAACATTAATCGGACGCTGCGTGCTTCGCATTATGATATCGGCCAAATAATGAAGGGTTTTTGTTGTGGGAGGAAACCGGAAAACCCCGACGAAAAACCCACGTAGAACCGTGAGAGAATAGACACTCGGGCTCCCCAGACGGGAATCGAACCGTATCGCGTGGGGCCTTCTTGCTGTGAACCGGCGTGGAGGGAAGTAGCTTCCCTCTTGATACCATCTTTTACTCAGACTCCTAAGACTGTCGTTCAACACGCAGTTGGTGATCAACTCAGCCCATCGTGCCTATGGGACTGATGATTATAGCTTCCTGGTAGGAATGTCTCGGCGCAACGAGGGTTGCTCCTCCGAGCTGCTCCCTGTTTAGCCTGATGTCCCCTTCACCGCGCGAAGGGAAGCGTCCCGAAGCGGAGGAGCACGGAGTTCGACTATCGCGATAGAGCGGCTCCAGAGAGCAGTTCTCCTAACAGGAAGTCAACAATAGCCCATGTTCCTCGAGACGGATCGCTCCCATGGGAATGTGGAATTACCACGGTGTCCCAGCAGCTCGTTTGAGCGTCGAGACACTCTCCCTCTTGGCTTTTCACCGCGATGATGATCGCGGTGTGGCTCAGGGCCTCCCAGCGGCGGTGTTAGGGCTCGGAGCTGACACCTCTGGGATTGCCGCATCAATCTGGGCAGCCACCCATGATAACACTGGGTTCACAGCCGCGGCGACGGCATCGCTTTATCGAACTCACAGGCGACCAGCACAGCCTCACAGCAAGAAGAGCCTGAGTTCGCTTCCCGGCTCAGGCGCCTTTCTGTGCAAAGTATAAATGTTGTCTCTGTATCTGCGGGGATTTTCGCCTGGTACTCCGGTTTCCTTCCACAGTCCAAACATTTGCTGCTCGGGTTACGTGTCCTGATATAAATTGCCACTGGTGCCCTGATACGTTGTAACTTGCATACCCCTCCCCGCTGGACTACTGTAAAAAAAAAACATAACTCAACGAATCCTTCCAGCTTAAATACAGTTCAACTGACTGATGGTTACGATGCAACAGGCTGTCAAGCTCATGAATAACTCAATAACTGATTCCCTTGCTCCATCTCCGCGGGGAAGGTCCTCTCAGGCACGTTCCCTCCTGGTCCTGTTGTTATTCTCGACCACAGGGCCATCATTCCTGGCGAGACCGGTTTCGCCCAAGCCCAGGCACTTCCCTTAACGGTCAATACGTCTGGTGACATTCGCCTAAGCCACGAGAACATATTGCTCGTCTCTATTAATGTTTGGAAACGGCTATTGACCAATGTCTTTTGAACCGACAACGGGCTTAATTGAATCTCGGGAAAGTGTCAATCGTCTGAAAATCCTCGGTTGGTAAATTCGAGATTGGGTAACACTCTGAACACGTGGCTAGCTGACGGGCATTAAATTCAAATCCGTCCTCACGAATTGACAACTTACCCTCCTCTCCATGCTCGCCGTGTCTCGGTGACCCAGCCAAGCCAGGAGTGGGAGGAAAACGGTGATAAGATTTCCCACCGCCACCGCCACCGCCACCGCCACCGCCACCGCCACCGCCACCGCCACCGCCACCGCCACCACGTACGTGTGATTCACGAATCCGTATCGTTTCTTCTGAATTATCCTGCTCACTCGAAACAACGAAGCTCTCATTCGCTACGAGCAGGATAAATAATTACGTTGACGCGTGTTGGCATTAAACTTGCAGGGTGTAATTTACATGCGGTGCAGAGTGTGCGTGAGATTTTAGATGTGTAGTTTATTCGCTTCAGCAGGAGCACGACACCTCGCAGCAAGCAAGCCTTGGTTCGATTCTCGAGTCGGGTACCTGTCAGTGTCGCGTTTACACCTTCTCTCCATGTTCACTTGGGTTTTCATTGGGTACTCCGTTTTACTCCCACAGTTCAAAGATACGCTGGGTTTTTTTTCCCCTGTTGTCCTGCGATTGACTGGCGTCTCATCCTGTATATCGCCCTGTCTTACGCTCTGTGTCTGCCAGGATAGGCTCGAGTGCCTCGCGTCACTCAACAGGCTTGCTAAGAACGATGATAAAGGCACACCTTAGAAGAGACGAGTCATGTCTATCTGTGATTGGTTACCGCGCCGCCAGTCAATTAATATAATGAGATCCTAATGTAGCAGAGAACGAGGATTGGCTGCGGAATCCGTACGCAGTTGGGACGTTGTATTTTCTAACGATACTGCGCCTGAGGAGGCCTCTAACGTCGCGAGGTGGAGAGTGGGAGCGATCGACGCGGCTGTCCCGAGAGAGCAGCTTTTCGAAGCAAATCATCACGTTGGATTTTGTCATTTAATTATCCGGGGCATGACGTTGCAAGTTGGTAAATCAACACCGTGAGTGCACACGAGATTTAAAGTAAAGCGATATTTAAAAATATGAACTTACCGAAATATATTCTCGTTATGTTATTGAATGAAATGTAATTTTAGGACATAAAATCAATACATGTAATCTGATGCTGGCAGCGGTTAATGTACATTGCTAACCTGCAATGCCTACGCCGAATGATTGGAGTAAAGGCGGAATACGTTTGGCAATGTTCTTCATACTGGGGTAGTGGACGATGCAAACTCGTGTCGCGATTCCGCTCACTCCACTTGGAGTTAAAGTGGAAGGTGACCATTGAACCTGCTATCAATCAAGAATCTCGAATTCTCTGCTCAGTTGCCGCGCTCGCCGTTGAAACATTTTTTCTCTGACGTTTTAAACCCAAGCCTTCTCAAGTGACGCTTGTGAAATGCACTCGAGTGCTTGTTAGGAGAGCACCCAGTTGTCACACGCTTTTCTTTCACAAATCCATACTTGTATTGCCCTGAGGATAATGAGCCGAGCCATAACGAATTGGAGGTGGTCGAGTACTTGACTTACACTTGAAAGGTTCCAAGTTCAAGGTATAGATGCAGGAAACATTAACCCCTTCATCATTAATGAATAAAATGCCTTCCACTTTGTGAGAAGTCCACACTAATTTTCTTATGCAGGTACTAGATTATATTTTGCTAATTGGCTCCGGGCCACCACTAGAGATACGACCACTCACTCTGACGTTGTCCTTACTGACACTTGCTCTGAAGAGCTGCTCTTTTTGAATAGTCGTGTTGAGTGTGCCTGACGATGCCTCGAATGTAGGAGGCGCAGCGCTGCGAATGAGAGGAGGGGCACGCGACACGGCTATGCTGGAGGAGCAGCGTTAAAAATAATTCCCATCCACGAACATTGTGTCCTTGTGGGCAGCCTGCACAGCAGGTGTCTCCTTACCCAAGCGAGATGTCCCCCTCAAGGCATCGGAGCCGCGGTACCAAGGCTGTCGCCACATCCTCAAAATCAACTCAACGTTCAAGGGAATGGCCAACTCTAAGGAGCAACTTTCTGCTGTCTGAAACGTTGCATTAGTGTTACCTCTCCTCGGGCATTTTCCCCAAGTAGCCATTGATTTGTCAACAAATTGGAGTAAACAGATGATGCAGCCTCTGGTCACTGAGCTACAAACAACATTCCTTCACAGCTTTGTAAATGAACGTTTTAAAAATTCAACATAGTAAATCTTTTGTTCCCGTATGCAACTCTTGCTTTCTCGTTACAAACTATGTTAAAATATCCAAAGGTCATTATTAGCTTGGTTAATTAAACTGTTACCCCCATAATATGTTATTGATTCTGATGTAATTAGCTTCTATTAATGCTTATTTACATTCCAGACGCAAGCACATTTATTATTCAGGAGCGCGCTGAGAACCTAATGTATTAAATCCTGTGGCCTTCCCCAGCCTGACACCAGCTAGTGTGTAGAGTAAGAATGCATTCCGTACACGATCATTTTTGTAAGAACGCATCATCAACTGATAGAATTTATGTTTCGACATTAAATAATACTAATAAATAGCATTTTTAGAGCGCTTTTCACCCAAGGGGCCCAAAGCGTTTCACAGACCTGTCGTACCCGTGCTTAAAACTCTTAGCGCAGCAGTTGGGTTGCGATTCCAGATTGAATGTTCCTATTGGCTGGTTGTGTCACTCATCAAATGATCTTGAAAAACAGCCGTGGGCTGTTCTCTCGGCTCGGAGCTCATTACATGATCGCTATCCAGCAGTTGGCACATATCTAGCCCAAGTTGTATCCGGCTGCTGCAAAGGCAAGCATTACTAATAAATCCTCAATTCAGTTCGTCACGAATCCGACTACCACACACCACTACCTCACTTTCGCCTGAAGTTCAGCAAAGCCATTCCCATCTCTTACTACGCAGTGAATCCTCTGCATTGACTATTAGTTGGACGCAATTTGTTTATATTGAGGCACTGTTCACCCCCTTCTCATTGACCTGAACTCGATCGTGGTTACGAGGTTTGTGTGTTCTAATGAACGTGAGAGATATGTCATCATGTGGAGTTGAGGACTCCTGCTGGGATCTCACGTTGTGAAGAAGATCTATAGCCGAGTACTCCTGCTAGGATCTCCTGTTGTGAAGAAGATCTATAGCCGAGTATTCCTGCTAGGATCTCCTGTTGTGGAGAAGATCTATAGCAGAGTGCTCCTCCTAGGATCTCCTGTTGTGGAGAAGATCTATAGCCGAGTACTCCTGCTAGGGTGTTCCTTGGTAAACAGGTCTGGGAGAAGGTTCCAGACAAAAAGCGCGATCCGAGGACTGTCCGACTAAAGGAGTTTGGGATCACGAAGGCGAGCCAGCAATAAAATTCTCCTCCATTACCCCGATCACTGGGGGGCCACCCGCGAAGCCGAGTGAAGCTGGACGGCGCCCGCTTCAAGCGGCATCAACACCACCACCACCACCACCACCTTGTGCCGACAAGGATGGCGTTGTTCAGGTCCAGGTCAAGCGGCGTGGAGACAGACTCTGGGCTCCCCATAGGCCCGATGAAAACAAGACCGCTTGATAATTATATCAGTGATTCAGCTCGCTCTCAGGTCACGGTCCGGTGCTGTCAGCCCTTGTTGCTAATTATGATGCTGTAATAATGACATTTACCCGGAAGATTTGTCCTTCTGCGTGGCGTTGCCTCCCACATTGGAGGCATCAGAGTCGTTGCCTCCAGCGTGGGAGGTGAAATGTCGTTAAGAAAGGCTGAAGAACTCTCGCGACGGCCATTCCACGTGAACAGCTTTGACACCGAGTCTCATCGCGGCCTCCTGAAGTACCTCGCTTCACCGTTCCCGCTGCTGGACTCAACACGACTCCACGCACAAGCTGCGCACGGAGCCGCCTCTCATCGCTGCTCCCAAACTGAATCCCTCACTACCTTAAACAACAACTCCTCAAAGCGGGCAGCACGGTGGCCCAGTGGGTAGCGCTGTCGCCTCCCCACAGCAAGAAGGACCTGGGTTCGAATCTCGGCTCGGGTGCCTTTGTGTGGAGTTTGCGAGTTCTCTCCCCGTGTCCGCATGGGTTTTCGTCGGGCACTCCGGTTTCCTCTCACAGTCCAAAAAACATGCTGCTGCATACGTTAATTGGCTTGCAGACTAAATTGCCCATTGTGCCCGGTGATGCACTGGCGTCTCATCGTGTGTGTATCCCTGCCTTACATCCTGAGTCCCACGGGGCGGCTCGGGGTATTTGTGACAACGGGCTGATGAGAAGAATCCCCTTTGGGGGGAGTGGGTGAAATGGCAGGATGGAGAGAGGAGGAACGCTCAACATGGTTATCCCGTAAGAGCAGCTATTGAGATGCAACACAAGTCCATCTTGTGAGACATCTGTTGAGCAGGACTTGGTCATGATCGCTCGACATGGCCATCCCAAAAGAGTAGCTCTTGAGAGCAATTATGCATTGAGCCGTGAAATTATGCATCACTGCAGCTTTGCATCAGCATTGTTCGCTGCGTTATTTTTATTTAATGAGTAGCGGAACTCTGCCCGTAGGACTGAATGGAAGCATGTCTGCGCCAATTGACCCCTCCATAATGGCCAGTCTGTCTCCGCCGATCTGCCCGTTTTGAAGTGTCTCACTGTGTCACTCGTGACCACCAACAATGATGACGTCTGGCACGCGTCTGGTGTCATCTGGAAGGCCTGGCTTTCGCTCCATGCAGTAATTGTTTTTCTTTCCACGGAGCACAGTGACTTGCGGCTCGCCCGTCACTGCAATGTAACACCGTCATCGTGTTTCGCGACTTGGTGCCATCACGACAGAGCGAGCGCTCGACGGATGAACATCCGTGAACTCTCTGCGTCAACAACGTCGCTTATGTTTTGACGCGTTTGTGAAATGTTCCAAAACGTAAGCGTGTGGAATTGATGTCGCTTGTCACGGCTTGATGATGTATGAGACTCGCTGTCGAGATGCGCACTTTCGAGACAGCCGTGTCGAGCGACTCTCCTCTCTCCAACACGATGGTTTGCCTCCCACGTTAACGGCGCCGTCAGACCGATCAGAATGTACAATTTGCTTCGCTGGCTCGGCGTGATTGATGGAGCTGAACGTGCGACCAGTTGACGTTCATCATCGACTGGCGCAAACGGTCCAAGCCGGTGGTCTCAAGACCACCGGCAGGATGGTTACGCATTCCTGTAATGCATCCACAGGAATGTCTGTCTCTCAGCCTTGGGAGCTGACAAAGCAAGTGGCTGCCCTCGAGACGGAGCACGCGGGCGTTTCACGATGCTCTCCTTCAGGCTGCTTGCGCCGTCACTGCGCCACGCTTACAAACGAATGCCTCGCTTGTGCAACACGTTCAGAGAGCATTGCGCGTTGCTGTTGCTTAACACGCACTTGTTGATGATCCGCTCTCTCTCCGCTCTCTCTCCTCTCTCTCTCTCCTCTCTCTCTCCTCTCTCTCTCCGCTCTCTCTCCTCTCTCTCTCT
>JAZEWT010000030.1:2436737-2450590 GCA_036362905.1 Mordacia mordax
TCATCTGATACCCGTTGATATTTCAGAGTCGCGGTGCCACTGCCCACGTTAGACACACACACACACACACCGTGAAAGGGCGATTTAAGCACCAAAAGCCCACTCGATGCACCTCGAGCCCCACTTTCATTGTGTTTTTGCCCAGAGACCTCGATAGCCGAGGTGTGAATCTCAAGGTTTTCTCCAGGACTCGCGTCCCGAGATGCATTTCATGGGGCCGATTGTGCGAGTGCCGCACACCCAGAATGAAATGATTTCCATGCCGAGAGGAAAGGCTGGCGAGGGTTGTAGCGGCGAGGATTGTCCAAACACCGGCGTTAGACCGATGATGTCGGGGTTGACGAGGTGAGTGGGGCTCAGAGGGAGGGCTCTGATTAACATAGACAATTAAACAATGTGAACCTCGTGAACGATTCCCACCGTCAATTAATTATATATAAAAGTATTCGAGAGAGCACGGGGGGGGCTGATTGAGCTCTCTAGGAGAGGACAAGGGGGAGAGATTGAGGGGTGGGAGGACGGGAGAAGGAAGGTTGGACGGGAGGCTCGGGCGGATGAGATCGGTGGGCAGTCGATAAAGAATCCTTGCCTCGTACTCTGTCCTCTAAATCTGTATCGCAGGGAGGAGCGAACTGTGCGTGAGTCCGCGAGGGCTGTCCACCGTGTGGGAGACTAGTGGGAGCTGTGCCGGTGTGCGTGCGTGAGCAGCCATCCCCTGCCGTATCGAGTTGTGTCGACGCGACTCATGAACGGGCACTTGACCCTCTGTCTGTGGGAGGCTGTACGTGGACCCTGTGGCTGTGCAGCTGTGCGTGGGGTCGGGGCATGGACGGGGCTAAACAGCGGAGCGCGCACGGCCATACACACGGTACAGGCCGAGTAGGCTAGTCGGGAGGAGAGACGGTATCACCTATGTGGCTCGTGCACGGCTCCAAGCAGCAGCTCTTCCGAGTGCCCGGGGCGGTGATGGAGAGGCGCTAAGGAGCAGCGGAGAGCGTCACGGGCTGCGTGACGGGTGAGACCGAGGGAAGGAACTTCAGTCAGTCATCATTTCAGCTTTCCTCCCTAAAGATAGCTTTTTTAATTTGCTGAATTAACTTAGTATGTATTTTTTATTTATCCATTGTATTTCTTAGTCCCCTTTTCCCGTGCCATGTTTCAAAATATGTGTCCCTCTCTCTCGCTCTCCCTCGCGCTCTCTCCCTCTCACCTCCCTCCTCTATCTCCCTCACCTGTCTCCTGTATTTGCCAGAGTGGAGGGTGGGTGTTGCTACATTTCCTCGAGAGGTGCTCTGTGCATCTCCCTCTGGTGGGGGAGGTTTCACTAACAGTGGCATGAGCAGGCAATTGCAGGACTGCGCCTGTACCTTCGCTTAACATCCCGTCGCAAATAACAATTACAACTTCCTGTGAATCTGGTCAGAAGGGCACTTATTTAATGACTGTATCAGGTCCAAAAGCGTAGCACACGAATTACATAAGCGATCCAAGGAAAGATTTTCCTTCGAGGCATCAATGCTAACCGCGATGTTTAAAAAAGTAATACGTTTTTGGCTTTTGCCGAACAGGAAACCGCCAAACAAAAGGTTGCAATCTGCATCGCTGTGCATTTGATGCCTTTATTAATGCAGCTCCTCTCGTTCGGCATGGGTTCCAATCTCACTTTGATAATAGCAAGACCTCTTGCCTTGAGTCCTAGCGGGCAATGCTGCTGTCACAAGCTGCCACCAGCACCCCCCGCCGCTGTAAAGCCACAATTTCATCTTTCTAAATGCAATTATTGTTATTATTATTTATGGTCAGTCTTGAAGCTGCTTACAGTAGCACTGCCAACAATTACAGTGAAGGGTTATCATTTTTGCCATTTAGACTTTTCAAGCAAAATCTTGCCAGCCGTGAACATTTAATAAAACAGTCATACAAATGATGATTATTTCCAAAAGCTGTTCTTTCAGGATATATCTTTTTGTTTCGAGTAAATATGACTGATGTAGGTGGAAGGGAGAGGCTCGTGCAACTGTTGGATGAAACGTCGTTGTGCTTTCACGTGCGAGGCATCCTCAAGCTGTTTCACTAACAGATACACGAGCCTCTCCCTTTTACCTACATCAGTACATCGTCATATTTACTCGACTTCTAGATTCGTGACAGGCTATGGCAAGGTGTACCACCTGTTCGGTTCTTGGCAGGACCTTCCTGCAGGCAGCTGCTGTGGGACTGCACGTTGTCACGGCACAACTCAATCAAAGTCTCGACGGTGGCAACACTAGTGATTGATGAGGCCTTCATTTCACGTTGGATTGGCATTGGGGCTGTAGCGTGCTTTGTTTTAAGTGAACAGACGATACACTGTCAGTGCGTTATGAATAAAAAGTTCATCGACAGCCATTTTTGTCAAACCGTTAGATATTCACATTCTGCATAGAGCAGTTGTTTCAGCAGTCACCTCTCAGGCTATTGTTGACTTTTGGATCACGTTGATCAAGTGAAATATGTACAAAAAATGCCACCGATACTGAGAAGGGTCATCCACGAGTGATATGGAACCAGCTCCGAGAGACTTTGCCTTTCAATTGCACTATTATTCAACCAATTTGTTACGATGGTCGGTTCGAACGCTTGCTGTCTCAGGAATCCCGCATGCAGAGCTTGCAAGCTTACTGGCTACTTTCTGCTGCAATAATAAACATTTATTAATGCACGGCCCAGAAGGCCGTTATATGGACAATGGTTATATATTTTACTCTGGGTTATTTAGAGAGACAAACTGCACACGGAGTCGGCTTATTTTTGTTATCTCGATTTTCCACGGCGCTAATGATTAGTTGGGGTCACGCGGTGTAATACTGATATCGGTTTGCGATATACGTTTGTGCGTGTGAGCAAAGTCTCACTGCTGCACGGTGCTCGACCAAGAACCAGACTGACACAGTGGCAAGGTTACTGGCAATGCCATTGGTTTGCTGACCTATGATGTCAGAGGAATACAGACGTTTGCATGACGACCCATGGAGGTCAACGAACTTTTAAAAATGATACCAAATCATATGCGCTCCTCCGATTGCGGTACTTTCAAACCATTTGGTTGATTGTTTATAGTAGGGCGGCACGGTAGAACCAGTGGGTAGCACTGTGGCCTCACAGCAAGAAGGTCCCGGGTTCTAATCTCGGCTCGGGTGCCTTTTCTGTGTGGAGTTTGCATGTTCTCTCCGTGTCCGCGTGGGTTTTCGCCGGAGGTTCCGGCTTCCTTCCACAGTCCAAAAAAACATGCTGCTGCATAGGTTAATTGGCTTGCTGACTAAATTGCCCGCAGTGCTTGGTGATGGACTGGTGCCCTATCGTGGGTATATCCCTGCTTTGCGCCTTGTGTCTGCCGGGATAGGCTTCGGCTCACCGCGACCCTGTACAGGACTAAGCGGTGTCTGACAATGAGATGAAATGTTTAGAGTAGACAACTGGGTTGTACATAATATTGGTTGACTCTTCCTATTTCGGGATGACTTATTGAGAGTAACCATATCTTTTGTGTTTTTATTAAGAACATTTTGTTTGCGCACAAGGAATGCCAACAAACCAACCGCGAATATATTGATGTAGGTCCCCATGGCTCAGAGTATGAGAATTTCTCTCGATGTTCTTTCAGGATTGCCGTGTTGAGCGTTCCTCCTCACCCACGTTGGAGGCTTTACCAGGCATTAGGCAGGTCAGGCATTAGGCAGGTCAGGCATTAGTAATTCTGAACGCGTTAGAGAAGATCCCGGCGTACCGGTGTGATTCTACAGCAATGGAAGAGGCTCGGAGTCATATACTGAGTTAAACTGGGCGGATCAATGAGTCGGGGAGAAAATGGTCTATGAGTGAGGCTGTTACAAAATGTGTCGCGTCGTACGGAGTCAGGCTATGGCAACGATAGTCACGGTCGACAGTCAATGTTCAGGTCTCACAGCGCGCGACAAGGTTCGATTGAACAGCACGGATGTGAGAGCGCCCTCGTGTAACATTTTTCCTGCTCACACCGCAGATCCGGTCTCTCCGTTGTGCCATTGCTCTGTACCCTCGAGACAGTCCAGGGTTTTTTTTTCGTCTGGAAAGACACCGGGACGAGACCGCTGCGCGACTTGACTCTGGCGTGCAGTTTGATCTCCGTACCAGGGCTCGGATCTGACCGACGCCGCACTCGACGAGAGCAGTTCATCGCTGTGTCAAGGCTCTCAATGCCTCCGGAGAGCGCGGGTTGAGACGCATCCGTGGTGTTCTCGGGATCACTGATTGACAGGGATCTCTCTCTGCACACCTCGTCCTCAAGGGAGACCGTAGCAGGAGAGCCGGACTCCAGGCGACGTAGCCCTGCGGTTTATCCGTTAAGCAACGGCGGTTCGTTATTCGGCTGCTTGTAACAGCGGCAATGCCACTGCTGAATGATTCCCCCCCCCCCACCATCACGGCTGCGCTGGTCGTGGAAGCTGTCACTGTGCCTCACCTTGTGCTGATGTAGATTTCCACGGCTCCATATGCGATTAAAATCGCTCTACATAGCGGTGTTTTCGGGATAGCTGTGTCGAGTGTACCCCCTCCCTCTCCTTCACGATGAAACTTCGCCAACATTTGAGGTTTGCTCACGAGTTCTGAGCGCTTCCACCTTGCCGACAGGTGTGTTGGTTATTGAAGGCTATATGCTTATTATTACAGCAGAAAGTACCCAGTGAGCTTGCAAGCTCGGGATGCGGGGTCCCTGCGACACAATAGACGTTCCAAGTGACCACCCAACAACGCGTGAACTCACCAGGGACACAGGGACAGGGTCCCCTCTTGTGGTGTTTAACACAGCGCGTGTACTCTCCTCCCCTCGTGTTGCGTCAGTGTTCCCCATCATTCCATGGTCATGTTTGTTATTATCGAGCGTGAGAAGTACTGCGATACAGGGGGGAGGAGGAGGGGGGCAGGGCAGACCGTGATCCCAAACCGGTGTGAATATCGCACGTGATTAATTGCCGAGCAGAACGCTTGGCAAGATAATGCATCATCGTTATTATTGGTCAAGTGGCATGAAGTTTGCGCGAAGTAAAGTGGAGGAGAAAAAAATGTCCGTCACGAATGAAATCCACCTCATGTTGTTGTTGCTGCGACCTCCTTCATTGCAAGCGTCGAGGGGAAATTGACATGCGTGGCACTGCGTACCTTTGGCAACCCAAGTGGAGGAGAGCTTTCTATTTGTATTCCACGGTCAATATCCAGCGCTGTTGCCAAACCCACGACATCGCTGCCTTTTTTCACGGAATCCACTGCTGCCTTTGAAAAATCCTGCTCTTCTGGTGGCGCACTCTCTGGCTTCTATTAGAAGAAAAAAAATCTCGCTGAATAACATTTACAGCTGAGAACGCGCACAGGATTTGTTCAATGTCCGTCCGAGGTTTTGTCTGGATGACTCAGAAGCGAGGAGACCACGCAGGAACAACGTAGTCAGCCGGCGCCAACCTCTCGGACCCTGCGGCCAATATTAACTCACAAGTGTTGTTTTTTAGTTGTGGGAGGAAACCGGAGAACCAGCAGGGATCTCGTGCAGAGCACCTTGGGAGCCACACAGAAAGGTCCCCAAGGTGGAACGAAGCCGCTTGAGCTCAGACCTTCTCTGTGCGAGGCACGGATGTTGCCACTGCGCCACCCTGTTGCGCAGGATGAGTGACGTGTGAGTGGTACAAACCCCGACTGTGAATGCCTTGCTCCGTGACACCGCCGCCTCGATACCGAGCAACGATCCCGGGAGAACCCGGAGAGGTGGGAACTCTCGCCAGCGCAGCCCCATGGCGCAGAGCAAAGTCAAAGCTCCGTCCGTGTAGCCTCCGACTCAACGTTTCGCTTCCTACGTTGGGAACTTCATCGCACTTCTGATGAAGGTAGAACGCTCAACACAGCCATCCTGAAGCCGCGTCCCTCAAGGGCATGTTTTTCTCCGCTGTTTATAAACTGCTGCACCGAGGGAAGCGTAACGCTCACTGTAATGTGAAGATATAAACTATGACGAGTAATAATGTCAATCTTTAGTAGATAATGTGGGCTATACCCGGCATGCCCCGCTGATTTAGTCAAATCCGTGGGCCTCGGCAGCGACATGTCTCTGCGGGCAGAACGCGCACAATAGCGAGTGTCCAGTGAGCTTGCAAGCTCTACATAAGAGATTCCTGCAACACACAAACACACACACGTGATCCGACCAACGTCACGAGACATCAAACCAAAGAAGCAAATAAACGTCTTCACAGGAACATGTTCATGAATTAAACTCTCACCGTAATCATGAACGTAAAGAGTAACGCACAGGACTACACAACACCAGCATTTACGAGACGAAAGCCCAAACACACTAACTAACCAGTGGTACTCAAGTAAACGCAAAGCTACCGCAGCCGGGAGTTGAACTTGAGTCTGGGTGTTGTGCGGCGCCAGCGCTGTTCACTGCGCCACCGTGCACTTCCACAAAACCAGAGGACGTTCGCTTTAAACGATGTTCAGTCGACACGATGAGTGCAGTATGCATACAAATACACGCTGCCGGCTTCATTAGTGAGACGTGCTCTTGTTAGCTGTTCTTTCGGAAGAGCCGTGTCGAGCGGTTCGTGCGGTCTTCTCCACGACGTTTGGTCTCCCACGTCGGAGGAATGAGAATCAGGAGCGCTCGACACGGCCATCCCGAAAGAACATTCACAGAGTGATTTCTCGTCACACACCGGAGTCGTCACCTTGATCGTTACCTTCATCGTTACCTCGCTACTTTCCACGGCTGATCGCGAGCGAGCTAAGCTTTCAATCAAACTTCGGACATCATAAGATGTCCGATGTGATGTTCAAAATCAGGCAGTCAGATTTTATAAAAGCTGGAAGGAACCGTTGAGATGCATAGCTCTTTATAACAGTTGTCTCGGAGGGAAGGGTTAGCATGTTACTACGTCTCCAGGGCACTGGGGACAATTTAACCAGGACAATGAACATAAGCCGCATGTGTTTCGACTGTGGCAGGAAAGTCGATTACCCGGTGATAACCTGCGTGGACGTGCGAGAAGATGCAAAACGTCTCCTAGAAAGGACACCTGGCTTAGGAATCGAGCGCAGCGGCTTCTCGCTGTGAAACGGCAGCGCTGCTCCCTGCTGCTCCCTGCTACTCGCTGCTACTCCCTGCTGCTCCCTGCTGCTCGCCGCTACTCCCTGCTGCTCCCTGCTGCTCCCTGCTGCTCGCCGCTGCTCGCCGCTACTCCCTGCTGCTCCCTGCTGCTCCCTGCTGCTCCCTGCTACTCCCTGCTGCTCCCCGCTACCCCTTGCTACTCACCTCTTCTCACCGTGCCACCCTTAGAGAACTCGTAAGGGGTGGCCCAGCAATGCGCTGCTCAGGGCGGGCCCCCGGTGACGAGACTATCTCTCGAGCTGCCCAATAAGGAGTCGGCACCTGCCACTCAATCGCAGCCTCCAACATTGATTACTTCATATAACAGCCAAGTGCGGTGTGAGTGAAACGCTCTTTGATGGCTCCAACGCGAACTCCTCTTGGTCGATCGACCTCGAAATGTGTTCTCGCTACTTTATAGGGACTGAAACGCGCTTCCAAAGTTTTGGATCCGATCCGACTTTTGGGATCGACCAACTGTCATACGAGATTGATAGCACGCTCGTTTCGATTTGGACTGACAACTATTTTGTGTGCTAAAAACGAAATAAGACTCCTTTAAAATTAAGTAACACAACACAATCGTTGCAACCCGTTCGTTTGACGGGCAAATCTACGAGTCTGAGATTAATCGGCTGCTAATTAGCAAACTGTGGCAACGCCATCCACCGCCTGCATTTGTTGAGACATAGTAAGAGCGAAATGCACAAACGCATAGCAAATGGCTGCACAAAAGCTTAATAGATAGCATCAAGCAATGACGAGCTGCTGATAAGATAGCGTCTGGTGAGCATGGACACAATCACAACAGCACAATGAGCATTACACAACACGGTGGCTTATCGCGCACAATGTGATGACAACAGATTATATTTCTGCTTTCAAACTTCTTGAAGAAACTAAATAATGACCAACGCGGATACGCATGGCGGCGACATAGACGCATACGTTTGGGTTCAGTGTGACCTTGACTAGAGCAGGTTGATATTCATACAGACCCGAGAGAGACATTCAATACACAATCCATTCAGTGCTCTGGAAGGCCAGAGACACGTTTGGAGAGGTAGGATCCAATGAGCAACCATGGTCACACATGCCTTGCTCACACGTGTCTACACTCACTTCGTTTATTCTTAATCAGGTCCCGCTAAAGCATATACAGGGTCATGGGGGGGCCTGAGCCTATCCTGGCAAGCATAGGGCGCAAGGCAGGGCTGTACTCACGGTAGGACACCAGTCCATCACAGAGAATGAAATGTAGCCAGCAGATTTCACCTATGCAGCAGCACGAGGGTGTCTTTGGACTCAGGTAGAAAACCGGAGAACCCGAGAAAACCCCCACGCATACAATGGGAGATCACACAGGAAGGCACCTGAGTCTGGAACCGAACCCGTGCCCTTTTTGCAGTGAGGCGGCAGCGCCACTCGCTGCGCCACCGTGTTGCCAGCTGCTTGCAAGTCCTTGAGTAACAGCTGGGAGTGTTGGACGATAATCTTCCACGCCGCGTGGTCGCTGCGAGCTGGGGGGAACGCAGGTGCTCGGGACCGGTTCGGAAGATCACTCGTTATTGATGTCAGCCATGGCCGAGAATTGAACTGGGCTCAAGGTGGGCAAACTCACGCGGCCCTTGACACGGAGGGGATCGATAAATAGAGCTCTTCCTCGATTCCGTGGGTGGTGGTGCATGGCTCTCCGTAGTTGGTGGAGCGATGTTTCCTGTTGATCCCGATAATGAATCATCCTCTGACTCGCTAACCAGATACGTGGCCCCTGCGGTTATATATATTATTTTATGAATGTAGCCATTGTGTTTTATCCAGGATGTTTGTCCGTGTGCACTTAATAGGCGATGGCTACGAACCCGGCGGCCCAAGTTCGATTCCCGCTCCACGGTCAAAACCAGTGACGATATTCTGAACCAAAGCGGAACCGGGTCCGATCGCTTGAACGCCACAGGCGGAGCGCTCCCGAGGCGTGATTTGAAACTGGGACCTTCCCGCTGACAGGCGGCAGCGATACCCATTGTGCCACCGTGTCACCCCGAAAAGACAAAGTGCCTTCTTGAAGGCGTCAGTTCCCTTATGAAGTACAGTAGGCCATTGAATAAGGGAGCGTGCCTTGCAAATGTTAAGCACGAGTGAGCACGCGGTGATCTGTGCGACTCCGCGGGAGACAGGCAGTGGCTCTCTGTTGTTTTATTAATTACACAGAAAATACGATTTTATAAATGCCTACGAATAAAAAAAAGCAGCCTGCAGGTTAATTGTTGTACTTCTTGCACGTTGTTGCTTTACCATGGGACAATGATATTCAGTTGACATGGTGGGAAGGGCTTTAGTGCTTTTACCCCACAATTCAATCAACGTAACTACATCAGCCAAAGGCAGAGGCAAAAGTAAGCCAGTATGGCCCAGTGCAGCGTACCGGTAATACGTGGCTGAACAATTCAGGAAGGTAGAGGTGGGAAGGGGGTTTGCGATACAGGTGGTACAGAGATGTGGTGAGCGCTACCACTACCGCAAGAAAACCCGGGTTCGATTCCCTGCTCTGAAACCTTTCTGTCTGGCGTTTGCGTATTCTTACCGTGTCCACGTGGATTATTGCTGGGTACTCCGCATTCCTCCCATAGTCCAAAGGCATGCTGCTGCCTTGTTTAATTGTCTTGCCGATTTAAATTACCCCGAGTGCCCTAAACATCTGTAACTTTCTTACCCCTCCTCACTGGACAACTGGTAAAACAAAGGTACAGAGCTCCAATGGCTCCTCCTTCCAGCTGAAATACAAATTGACTGAGTGAGACAACTTGTACCGACGAGGAAATGTGAAGTTGCTTTCAACCCTGGCTGAAGCCTCCCTTCAACATTGTGGCTCCCGTTTGGCCACTCCCTCTCGGAGCCCCTCCCCTGTCACCGCCCCCTCTGAGAACAGACGCTCCTGTGTGCAGCAGCGTCCAGACCCCCCCTCCTTCTCCTCGTCTCTCCCGACCATGTGCGTCCTTTTCTTCACGCCAGTCCTCTCAGTCCACATTTTCCCCCATCTTCTCTCTTCTTCCACGTTCTGTCCGTTTGTTATCTGCTCTTGTGCTGCGCCATGAGTAAATTGTGTTGGAATGACCGTGTATTTTATATGCCAAAGGTATTATATACTGGGATCGGCTACGAGTCGCTTTACCGATAACAATGATTTGATGTGACAAGAGCTCAAGATGTTGAATCGTGACAACGTGGCTGTACAGCCATGTTATCTGCCGTTCAGTGATCGAAGAACACAACTCGTGTATTGAATATGATGGAGGGCTCGTTGAACATTTTTCTGTGGAAACGAGAGGAAACATCTGCGCCTCTCAGAAAGATGCTCCTGCTCGAGGTGGTTCGATTCCCGTCTCGGACGCTTCTCTGTGTGACGTTTGTTTTCTCCACCCGAGTTTCCTCTCGCAAAAGAAAATAATCATTGTTGAATCGGACGATTTCCACGTGCTTGCTGATTTCCCGTTCTGGTGGCGTTGTTGCTGTACAGCACTTTGTGACCCTCGCGTGAAAAGCGCTCTCTATTAATGCAATTATTATTATCATAACATTTATGGGAAACGGTGTCATCAAAGACAGTCGTTTTAATTTCGGTAGCCAATATCTGTCAATATATTTCATTGACGGTGCTGGTTCTGATGTCACAGCACCACCGATGCACGGACGAGTTTGATCAGGTAGAACAGAACAAACGAAGTTCTGTATGTGATCCCTGGGCACCCAATACCAATTTCAGACGTCTGCTGAAATGTCCCACAACTGCACACAGAGTTTCGTTGGTGACGCTCTCCGTGGAGTCTGTGATCTCTGCTTGGTTCAGCCGCGTGTGGATTTCTCCCGCAGACACGGGACATAAACTTGCACGTTTTCGCGTGACACCAAATTAATTACCGTACGCGTAATACTTCACTGAATATTGACGTATTTTTTTACGACCCTGTATATGCAGTCTGCGCGCATGTCCATGCGATGCTGACGGTCGAATGTTTCATGATGTTGCCGATTCCGTTCGCTCCCTTGCACCCTGCCGATCGTTCCATGTCCCGGAGCGCGGCTGCTTCTCGCACCGAATTCTCCAATTCCGCCGTTAAGGGCGGTTAATTCGCCGTGCTATGCACTAGGTGGCGCTGCAAGACCGTCCAGTGGCCGGCACAAACTCCCTGCTTCTCGGCAGACACCGAGGAGGGTGGCCATTCCGCTCAGACACGCATCGCTTTCAATGTTGGAATCCATGCAGCCAGCGACATTGTTAGTCTACAGGTTGACCAGGTGGCTTGTGACCCCCCCCCCCCATAGTTGTTGTTGTTTTTATGATTTGTGATCTTGCATGAGCACGTTCGCCTCCCAACAAGCCGTTCATATTACATCAACTCGTATCGGCCACCTGAAATAAATACGGGGCATTTAAACACGCAACCGAATGAGCAAAGGAGAAAAAAACTAACAGTTGAGGGTCCATTAAATGGGGGTCACAGGACAACTGGACCACCGTGGGCACAGCAGGCCCAGTGACGATGCGGTGAATGAACTTGTCCGAAATGTTGCAGGGCGGTGCTGGTGAGACTTTATAATCCAGAGGTCGCGGTCTGAGTGTGCGAACGTTAACTCTGCCACCTCGCCTGCAGCGTAGCCGGGAGGCACAGCAAGTAGGTGGCCAACCATCCCAGCGCAAGATCCTCCTCAAATAAATAAGAGAATGTCTTGCGGCTCAGTGATTCATTGCTGGTTGGCGACAGCACGGTACGAACACTAAGTGCTTGGAAAAAAAATTGTGCCGCGCACTTTTATTGCAGGAAATTGCCAAGGCGATGCGTTATGAATTGAACGTTGGAGATTGTGTGTGGCATTGTATAGGTTGGTCCAGATTTCATGTGACCCCCCGTTGAATTGACCAATAACATTTGCTTGGGCTCGTTAAAGATCACGAGTCGTGAAATAACCCCCCTACGAAATTGGGGTCACCAGACATGTGGACCACCCTGCAGGTAAGCGCGAGCAGGGCCCGTATCTCAATACACAGCGAGCAATTTGTAAATGAGCTCGCGATTAACCTGCACGCGGTTATCGGCTGCGAAGGAATTGTTAATCAGAACGAAATCTCACCCGATTAACCCGGGTTATTCTAATTGGTTCACGCGCGAACACCTGGGCCGGTTTGGTATCAATGCGATTCGGTGAGGGGCCGGATCGCATGATTGGTTGGCGCTGCAGCGTTCGCGCAGGTGGGACCGTGAAGGGACGAGTGGTGAGGAACTCACCTGGTGGGCTGTGAGACGAGTGGTGAGGAACTCAGCTGGTGGGCTGAGACGAGCGGTGATGAATCTACCTGTGAGGAACTCACCTGGTGGGTTGTAAGACGAGCGGTAATGAACCTACCTGGTGAGCTGTGAGACGAGCGGTGATGAACTCAACTGGTGGGCTGAGACGAGTGGTGAGGAACTCACCTGGTGGGCTGTGTGAGACGAGCGGTGATGAACCTACCTGGTGAGAAACCACTCACCTGGCCGCCGCGTCTGCCAGACAGTTCCCATACAGGTGATGTTGAATCCCGCGGCGCACTGGCGCTGTGCGTGGCGCTGTGCGTGGCGCTGCTGCCTCACAGCAAGAAGTTCCGGGGTTCGGTTCCAAGCTCGGGTGCCACTCTGTTTGAGTTCGCGTGCTCTCTCTCTCTCCTCGTGTCCGCGTGGGATATCGCCGGGTACTCCGGTTTCTTCCTGCCGTTCAGACGCGCTGTTGCCCAGGTTAATTGACCTGCTGAGTAAATTGCCTCCAGTACCCTGCGATGGGCTGGGTTCCATCCTGGTCATAGGCCTGCTTTGCGCCCTGTGTCTGCCGGGATTGGCTCCAGCGCCCCGCAACCCAATACAACATTAAGCGGGTACAGATACTGAACTGAATCCCAACACCAGTGATGATTGTCTCGTCGTGGGCCTCCCCTAGGTCGACTCGCCCTCAAATGAGTACCTGGTGCGGTGTGTAACCATTACCACTAGGGAGACAAAGGCGGTCGGGCGTGGTGCTCTTCACCCACTTCCTCGTGTGCCGTGTCAACCTTCATCGGTGCTCGCTAACGGCACTTGACCCTTTCTCTGTCAAGGCTATACGGGGGATCTTTGTCTCAACCTTTTGAACCCCAATACTCAAGTGGCCCACTTGGGTCTCCCCAGAACTTGGTAGCGCTCGCGACCCACTGATGGGTCGCGACACACTGGTTAGTGGACTGGCATCATCATCTCATGCTTAGTGGCCTCTATAAGGGCCGCCCCATTACAAGCGCACAGCACAATCTCTCTCTCTCTATACACTGGAGCAAGTGCTTGTGTGTGCGCGAGAGCGTTATCAATTAAACTGGAAGGAAACGTGGAGATGGCAGCTCTTTATAACAGTTGCGTAGTGGGGAGAGGCAGTCGAGCTGCATCATCTCAGGAGATGATTTAGTCAGGACAAACCTGGACAGCCGCGTGTCTTTGGACTCTGTGTCCGCACTCCGAGTCCCGGGTTCGCATCTTTCATAAACTCCGATTGCGTCTTCACAATACCAAGGTGTCTGTGTCGTATTTCAACAACGCTTCTCGCTGATTGGCTACGCTCGTCAAACTTCCGCGAAACAGCAGCAACATCCTCAAGAGGAAGACATCCGGACGAAAGCGATCAGCGAAAAATCGTCCTC
>JAZEWT010000030.1:2519567-2530328 GCA_036362905.1 Mordacia mordax
AACGTTCAAACTCCACACCGAAACGCACCCGAGCCCGGAATGTAACCGTGGCACACCTTGCTTAAGGCGGCAGCATAACTCGCTGGTCGTGCAACAATTGATGGTGAATCAAGTTGAGATCGTGCGGAGCTCGTATGCATTGACGCACCGTGAATGGGTCTCACGTGCTCTTAATTAGGCCGATGCCTCATTGAGTGCAATAGAGCAATGGGGAATGCCATCGTCATCAATTCTATTTATGCCATGATTCGCGCTCCCCCACTCACCCCCCCTCGTCCCAATTCAAGCAGACGTTACAATTAAGGGTCGCGATCCGATTCCAGAATATTCTTTTAAATATCAAGATCGTGGTAAATGTAGCGGCCTCTCTCGGTTAGAGAAGGTGTTAGGGGCATCAAGCGAACCCATTACTTAGGAACACACGAATGAATTAAAACATCGGTTCTTCCACTTGCGATTCAATGTCGAACGTACAAATCGACGTACAGGAATCGATATTAATCGATGCACAATTACACACTAATTGATATAAATGCGTGAGCTCGGAATAAGGGAGGCGCGGTTTTTTTTCTGTGTGTGTGTTTTCCTCCCCATGACGTAGAGGGAGCGTTTCGCCAGAAGAATGTGGAGGACTACCATGGCAGGTGTCCTGTTTACGGTCTGGAGGTGGGCTCCATGTCCTCTCTCTGCTCACCTCCACGTGGGGTCAACGGGCCGCTGGGTTAACTTCCTCTGGTTCACTGCTAGAGTCGAGTAACTACAGGGTGGTGCACATGTTATTTTGTCGACTCTTTTTTTTCTTACGGATTATGATTTTTTTTTCGCAAGCACTAGAAGCAGATCTTCGATAATATATTAACTTTTTTTTGTTTTCAGACGTCTGAAATTCATACGGGCCATCTTAAAATAGAAATGAATGAGTAAATGCGAAAATAAGTGTTGGATCGCTTTTAAATGGAGGGTCACAAGACGTCTGAATCACACTGTAGGGTGTTCATCGTGTGCGTCAATGCGTAAGGACATTGGGCTATTTGCTCGAAAATGTTTATCAGTTCAAGAAACTGTAAAATGTGTGGTGCGGTTTTTTTGTTAGCATGACGTGTTGTTTATAATGACTTAGATTTCCTCGAGAGGAAAGGAGCGGTGGTGCAGTAGTTACCGAATTAATGGCACTGAAGCCGAATAATTAAGTTCGATTCTGACCACGGCTAATTCTCAGTGGCGTGTGATCTGTGAACCAGGCCCTGAGCTCTCACTTTACGATTCCGCTCCAAGTAGCGTGGTGAAGTATGGTCACACAACCCCCATGACCATTTCCATTCGAACGTTATATCGCAGGAATCTTGCATCTAGAGCTTGCGAACTCACTGGGTAATTTATGTTGTAGTAATAAACATCTAATCTATTACCGACACCGCGTGAGACGTTTATAGCAAGCTGTGAATTGACAATGTTATTTCTATAATGAGACTTGTTCTCCATAACCGTTCTTTCTGGGTAGTCGTGTCGAGTGTTCCTTCTCGCTCCTTCACGTCGTTTTGCTTTCTGCCTGGGCCGCATCAGGCGAAACGTCGCGTAGACATGAGCCGTGTCGAGTGTTCCCTATCTTGAAAGAACCGCTATGGATGACAAATCGAATACATGGAACCATGATAAACCTGCATCCGTATTTCTATGAAGATGACCGTGTTTTTAAATAACTTGGTTGTCAACTCACGGAGCGTGCATCACTGCAGCCCTGATTGCAACTGCAATATAATCTCAGCTACAGGTTGAGCAGACGTTGGCGCACGATTGAGCCGCAAGTTTAATTTTTGCCGAATGCCGACTTTCAACTTGCGTTCAACCAAGTATTGCGCTGTGCAACCCCCAGAGCTGTAACTTCATTCCTTAACGAACGTTTGCGGTTTCAATGACATCGGCGTGACGTCATCCCCGCGCCCGTCTCGTCCCTGGTCGCGCGCAGCCTTGTGGGGAACTTCTGCAGCGACGCCAAGCCTGCACGCTCGTCCACGAGGGCTCTCCTAACGGGGGCGCCTCCAAGTACGTATGTGCACAACAGGGGGGGTTATTTTCAACCACAGCCTCTCGGCCTATAACGGGGGTAATCCGTGTGCTTTGATATGATTTGGTGGAACTGTGTTGGCAAGGTGGGCTCATGTCACTGCGTGAGGATAGTTTTGCAACTTGGTGTAAAATATCCGTCACAAGAATTTTCTGCTCCTGAACTAGTAGTGCAAAAATCCTCATTGCTATGGCAGGTCCGAAGGTAGCCATAGATTAACACTGGTTAATATTCATAAAAAAAGCGGTTATTATTTTATCGACCCTGGAAGGGTGATTGGCTGAGTCAATCATCATTTAATATTTTTGGGTTTACAGATTTTTCGATTGCTGACAGAGCTACTTGCTCACCCACCGAGCCAACAAACCGGCTCACAATGCAGAACGAGTGTTGTCGGATTGATCCTCTCATGCAATCGCGTGTCTTCCAGACCTGGAGGCCATGTGTCACCAGAAATATGTTGGATTTTTCTTTTGGAAGGATGGAGGGCCCGAAAGGTCTTACAGAGTTTTGCTTCTTGGCAAGTCCTCGCAGTTTTCACCACATAGTTGAGATTCGAGTGCTGTTACGCTATAGCGATTAATTAATCTAGATTCTTGTTTTTACTCTAGAATAAACCAAAATATCGCAATGTGTGTTTAATAACGCTTTATATAGCATGTTGTACTTGAAGTGATTACAGATCTTCTTCTAATTCTCGATGCTACTACATTCACCATAATGTAAACTATCAAGACATCTTTATGCATGCTTTCAAAATGAATTCAGTGTTGCGCACATTTAAAAACAAACTTGTTTTGCACTCTACTCACTCTAAATCCTCACAATGCCTCCTAATTGCCGTTCTGCTGTGACTGTTTGTGTGAGCAGATGGACAGAACAACCACGTTCCCGCCGAGTCCTTGGCAGAGGAATGTGGATATCGCGTCGATAGACATCACGGTTGCATTCAGTTCACATCACCCAACAGTGGATGTAACGTAAAGACTCAGGTGACGCTCTCCACCAGATATCCTTAACTCAACAGCACGTTTGTTAGATGCTGAACTTGCCCGATTGCGAAACATCTCGCGCGATATGCACACAATGCTCTCTCTTCAGTTATCTACAAGCGCATTCAATTTGCATTGGTGTGCCTGACACGTGGTTGTTTGAGAGGCCATGACATACGTGTGGCATGTTGTGAATATACATTTATTTGCGTTGAAGTATTTTTTGAAGCCCCTGAACAGGTATATTGTAGCAGATTGTGTGTACTGGTTTATATATGTATTTTTAAAAAATCCAACTTCTTCGAAAATCATCCTGAGCACCTCCGGGTGCCTGTAACGTGTGAAGCGAAACGTCACGATGGAGGGAGATGGAGCGATCGGCGCGACTGTCCCGAGAGCGCAGCTTTTCGAAGCAATCCTCTTGCATTGAGTGGTGAACATACATTTTTACTAACTTTACTCCGTCGATAGGCACCGTAGTAGACTTGACATAGCACTTATGTAATACTTGTGATGTTAAAGGATAAATCCTGTGGAACTGGGAAGCACTCAGTCCTTTACTACTGCGAATATGATGAGAAGGCAGTACGGAGTGGGTTCGTGATCTCATCTGTGCATACGCTTTTAGTAAACTCCTCTCGTGCGTGGGTTTTTCTTTCAGTACGCCAGTTTCCTTGATATGTGAAACAATCATTTGAGTGGTGGAATTGGCCATACATCCCTAAATAGTAGCGAGAACTCTCTTTAAAAAAGACCTAGGATTGAGGCCCTCGTGGGTAAATGAAGGACTTATTTGAGAATTGCTTTCCAAAGCTGGTGTTCTCGGGAAAGCAATCTCAAACGTTCTCTCCAGTCCTTCAACGTTTTGCCTTCACGATGGAGGCATTTCTAGGCTTTTTGAGAATCCTTAGGCATCCTCTGGAAAAAGGGAGGGGGGCGTTCAAATAAACGACAGTTTTTCATTGACCCCTAATGCACTAAAATCATTTTATTCGTTTACAGACTGAGCAGAGAACGTTGAACATTAAACTGGAGGAAAGTTGGCGAGGACAGAAGCAGAGGGACTGGACGTTCACCGTGAGATGTCCAATGCACATGCGATCGCTGCGTGTTGGTGAAGGCAAGTTTACATCGATGTCTATCACCTCCTAATAGATGTGGTGGTGGTGGGGGGGGGGGGCGCGTGTGGGGTGATGGTGCAGTAGATAGCGCATTGTAGTATACACCTGGCAAAAACTTTAATTAATGGCCTATTGCTAATGTCTGCAGAGTTGTTTGTTTATGAACTTGTCCTGGACCAACCAACGGCTTTAACAGGCAACGCTGTAACCAGAACTTTGCGGGGGACACGGTGGCATGGTGAGTAGCGCTGTCGCTTCACAGCAGGAATCTCTGGGTTCGAGTCTCTGCTCTAAATCCTTGTGGGGTTTGCATGTTTTCCAGTGTCCATGCAGGTTTTTGCCGGGTGCTCCGGTTTCCTCCTACAGTCCAAATATATGCTGCCTAGATTAATTGTCTTGACTAAATTTCTCCCGACGCCCTGGAATGTAACTTGCTTACCCCGCTACACTCGACAGCTTTTTAAAAAGGGCTGCAGAGCTCAGCGGTTCCTTCCAGCTTGAATAAAACTGACTTGACAGAGTGACATTAACGAGCATGACAAACTAGTGTCCAACAACCCCCTTGGATGACATATGTAAACAAAAAAACAGCAATGGATTGACGAAAGTTAAATGTATAATTGTTAGTACTAATGGCACGCGCACCGCTAATATAGTGTATAAATTACGAATTGTAAAGACTGCTGCCACTGATTCATGAACCATTGATTGCATTTCTCATCTCATCTCATTGTCTGAAACCGCTTAGTCCTATACAGGGTCACGGTGAAGCCGGAGCCTATCCCGGCAGACACAGGGCGCAAGGCAAGGATATACCGACGATGGGACGCCAGTCCATCGCCGGGCCGATTGCATTTCTCTCTAACTAAATTACCCTGAAATGTCGCGATTTTTCATCAGATCTCTCAGCTGAAAGCGATTTGAGTCACCACCAGTATTTGACAGGCGTTGACAGTGTAGGGCTGCGAGGTGGCCACAAGATTTTTCAGGACTGCCCCCTCTCGTATGCATAGGTATTCTCCAGTTCGTTTCCTGTTTAATCACTAGCAGCATTCCCAACGCAGGTTTCTACTGCAATTAGTCATAACTAATCTCTCTAGTAAATAATTCTTGTGAAAATAAAAATTGTAAGACAAAAGGTATCAATCGCATCATTACGTTTGACAGACTGCACAGGCCACCCAAAATCTAGGTCCTGTGCACCATAGTGCAAATTCAATGCATATTTTTATTCCCAGTACAAAGATATTGTCAAACTTGACACTTTGTGAAAAGGTGTCCCCTATTGGAGCTTTTTCAAACCTCAACACTTGTATTATTGTCAGAAATGGTAATAACTCTTTTTTTTTTTTTTACACCATAGTGTCCGTTGAACTCCACCTGTGTTGCTTCCAGCTCCCGTGCTCCCGTACCCCCGTCTGTGTTTTTATTCCACAGTGGGAACCGCTGATTCCGCCGCTGTGTGCTCGCCCGTGAACAAACTCCACCGCTGCGGGTTCGTTCCCGCGACTCCGGACGAATGCGTGCAGAGGGGCTGCTGCTTCGACCCCGTGCAGCAGGCTTGCTTTTATGGAGAACCGGGTGAGCGGGTTTTCAATGATGTACGGGTTATCATTATCGATATGCACTTAATCCTGTGGGCGACGCGGTGGCCCAGTGGTTAGTGCTGACGCCTCACAGCAAGAAGGTCCCGGGTTCGAGTCTCTCGGCTCCGGTGCCTTTCTGTGTGGAGTTTGCATGCTCTCCCCGTGTCAGCGTGGGTTTTCGCCGGGTACTCCGGTTTCCTCCCACAGTCCAAAAGCATGCTCCTGGATAGGTTGATTGGCTCGCAGACTAAAAATTGTCCCGCAATGCCCGGCGATGGACCGGCGTCCCGTCGTCGGGTGTATTCCTGCCTTACGCCCTATGTTTCCGGGATAGGCTCCGGCTTCACCGTGACCCTATATAGGATTAAGCGGTTTCAGATAATGAGATGAGATGAGACTTAATCCTGTAAAAGGTCATGGGGGGGACTGAAGCCTATCCCGGCAGACAGAGGGTACAAGTCGTGGCAATACCCATGATGTGACCGTACATTGCAGGGTACTGTGGGCAAGTTACTCAGCAGGCCAATTAACCTAGGCAGCAGTGTCTCTGGACGGTGAGAAGAAACCGGATTACCCGGCAATAAAACCCCCACAGATATGGAGAGGGGCGGTACGGTGGCCCAGTGGTTAGCGCTGTCGCCTCACAGCAAGAAGGTCCCGGGTTCAAATCTCTCGGCTCGGGTGCCTTTCTGTGTGGAGTGTAAATGCTCTCCCCGCGTCCGCGTGTGTTTTCGCCGGGCACTCCGGTTTTCTCCCACAGTCCAAAAGCATGCTGCTGCATAGGTTAATTGGCTCTCAGGCTAAATTGCCCCAGTGCCCGGCGATGGACTGGCGTCCCATCGTCGGTATATCCTTGCCTTGCGCCCTGTGTCTGCCGGGATAGGCTCCGGCTCACCGTGACCCTGTATAGGACTAAGCAGTTTCAGACAATGAGATGAGAATTGGAGAGAACTCGCAAACTCCACACAAAGGCACCCGGGTCCCCCTTACTCTAAAGCGACAGTGTTACTCGCCGCACCACCTTATGTACGGGTCGGCTGTGTCTAATTTATTCCACGTAATTTACAATAAATAGTGAGTGTTTTTAAATGCTGTATTGATTGTGCGGGGTCTAATGACATCTCAACATCTACGTGAGAATTGTATTGGGAAGTTGTGGGATGAAAAGGAGATTTCTGTTTTGAAGACCTAAAGAAGTGGGAATGAAACTATAAGAATATGGCATTTGTATTAGTTCTGTTCTAACGTTTCACCTAATGTAATAATGTTGTACGAATTTAATTATTTAAGTTTTTAGAATATAAATTTAACTGCAAGAGATTCGATGAGTCTTAAGATAAGTTCCACCTTTGGGGTATATGGTTGATTAAATTTATAACCTCATTCCTGCGCCTGCTTAGGAAGACTTCTTCCTTTTTATATTTTTTAAACAATAGTTTAATATTTATTTGATTGATTGGTTCTGATGTTAATACGTCATTCTCTCCATAGCTCTGCAGCACTTTGTGATCCTCGGGTGACAGACGCTTTAGAAATGTAAATATCATTTATTCCATTTATCCAGAAATGCCTCTGTCGAGTCTGACATGTTATGTGAGAAAGTAATACCAGTGTGCCCAGAGAAAGCAGACGCATGGGTGCCTAGCAGGATTTGGGACTTAATACAAATTAACTTGAATCTGCAGGTTGTTGAATTGCGGACGTGCACCACCATGCCCTGCTCTGGATTCTAGCCGTGGAGAGTTAGAGACTTGCAAGCTCCTGCTACTAGAGCTGGGGATCTTGCAGACTCTCTATATGAACGTTTCCTGGCATAGCATCGCACGAACGCTGATGCCAGATGTAGTGTGCTTGCACTGCGTAATACGACTGTAAAAAAAATGGTTTCCATTATTATGATTGTTAATAAATTGCTGAAAGAAGGGAGCTTCTCATGCTGTGTTACTGGACTTCACTGTGCAGTTTTGCGCAGCGAGCTAATCTCAAATGTCACTCGTCAACTAACCTTGTCCAAGAATACGGTCACCAAGTTCTGGCTTCACTTCTGCCGTTACGTTAGAATCCTTTACCACGTATGTAACCCAGAGTGGAGGTTGCGACAACGATCATTGTTTATCCACGGTACCCCAGTTTGCACGAGCGACGGCCGCTTTGTCATCGCCATCTCTCGCAACGTGACCTCGCCACCACTCAACCTGAGCACCGTGCATCTGCATGGCGACGGCCAGAGCTGCGGCCCCGTGGTGGCGTCCACCGACTTTGTCGTCTTCAACTTCTCCATGACTTCTTGTGGCGCAACAGCTCAGGTAGAGGTCGCTCCAAAGGGAAAAGGGCCTTTGGCCGATCGTCCTCATGTGGGCTCGGTCACTTGCCCATCGTAAAAATGTTGGTCTAATCTTACTTGAAGAAAGACCAGCAGCCATTCAAACTTAACATGGTCGATTTGTACAGTCTTCTTTTTACCCATATTTGTGGACGTTCCAACAATATTTTGGAGCCACCACATTCTCATGACCAGCTGTGAAATTGTTCGTGTACCAGAATAAATCCACTTTATAAAAACCGTTAATCCACAAAAAACACAATCCTTGCACCCTGTCATTTGGACGAGCAAATAAATCACTACACAATGGAGTTAAGTTTTTATACCATGTCCTTGCCATGTTTAAATGACTTTCTGTTTCGCGTCTCATCACCCAGTGGATTGGGCAGGAGCTGGTTTATGAAACGGAGCTGCTCGCTGATCGTGAGCTGTGCATTGATGGAAACGTCGCCATCACCCACTCTGCGACATACAAGTGATTACGATCCGCGTGTTTCAATCGAATGTGATTTTTTTAGTTTATTTTATTCTGCTGTGATTTGTTTTATTATTATTAAATGTGATGCCGCCCCCAACATGTTTAGTTGATTTTTAACAGTGAGCATTCCTCACTACTGATTACAGATTCCCGCAAGCCATCGTCTTGTCTCGGGCATGCAATGTAATTGGAATGCGATGTTAATCACAGCGTGCGTGTTCTTCATTTGAAAGTCACGTGTTATTTACACATTTACTGGTAATTTAAATCATTGCAATGTTTATTAAGTATTCCAAGTTAATCCGGTCAGCGTTGTACGAATCTACAAACCTTTGTAGCTTCTGCCCCTATTTTACGTAAGGTTTTCTACCACGATTACAACTCATTTGTATTTGCTCATACCGCCATAGTGTCCAATGGGTTGGCACCAGCCGACTGCGTGGCTGCCTCTCCTCCACCTGTGTGCAGTTTTTTTTTCTTTGCTGCGCCTTGGGACCACCTGAGTGCAAGGTGCTGTGTAAGTCTTAACCCATCATGTTTGTGTCCAGATTGGTGCTGCAGTGCCGATTCCACGGGAATGGTGACCTGCAGCTTGGAGTCCGAGTAGCCACTCTCCCACCTCCCCTCCCGGCGACCGGGGCAGGACCTCTCCGTCTGGAGATGCGCATTGCACAGGGTACTCGGCGCTTCAGGAATAATTTGCAGTTACCGAAACGTCTTAACTATACCGTGCTGCATTCATATCAATATCAAAATTGTAAATTGGATCATGTGATCGTATTAATCTAATATATAAGATATGCCTGTTTGTTTTTTGGTACAGTTGGGATTAACTTTAAAGTGTACATAATCTCATCTCATTGTCAGCAACTGCTTAGTCCTGTACAGGGTCACGGTGAGCTGGAGCCTATCCCGGAAGACAGAGGGCGCAAGACAGGGATACACCCACGATGGGATGCCAATCCATCACCAGATACTGCGGGCAATTTAGTCTACAAACCAACTAACCTATGCAGCAGCATGTTTTTTAGACTGTGGGAGGCAACCGGAGTGCCTGGCAGACACGGGGAGAACATGCAAACTCCACAGGCACCCGAGCCAAGATTCGAACCCAAGACCTCATTGCTGAGGCGACAGCGCTACCCACTGGGCCACCGTGCCACCCGGTGTACATAATAATATCATTTGCTTTTCTAGAGTGCTTTTCACCCGAGGGTCATAAAGTACTGCAGAGCTGTGGAAATAACAGCATGAAAGTGATATTAAAATAGATTCATTAAAGTAAAAAAATAACTAAATCTAAGGACATTAAAATAAATCTTAAAGGAAGGAAGAGGTGCTTTCAAGCAGGTTAAACTCAACAGTATGTGTGCTTGGATGCTGGCAGTAAGCAGAATCAACGATCCTTGCCAGAAGACTTTAAGGCCTTGTGGCACAAGCGAGTCTTGAGGTGAGATTTGAAGATGGCAAGGGAGTCAGCTGACCGAATTTCCAATGAAAGGGCGTTCCCGAAGCTGGGAGCGGTGTGCACAAGATGGCTTGTCACTCATTGAACGGAGGTGCGATCCAGGCACATGAGCAAGCCCCTATTGGAGGATCGACGTTATTTTGAAGAGCGTGCCTGAAGTCGGTCACGGATGTTTCGTGCAGCAGCACCAGTGAGAGCCTAGTGAGTGAGAAGGAGGGTCTTGAATTAAATCGCTTATTTAACTGCTAGCCAGTGGAGAGACGCTTATTTTTATTCCTCTATAATATATTGCTACTTTTTGATCTTTCAGTTGATTTTTTAAAAACATACTCCAAAAAACGTTATTTCTGATGCCGTTATCGCGTTGTTGATATGCCAGTCTCTCAAATGCTATTATTATTCGCACTGAAGATTGAATTGTGAATGGGAGTGCAACTGAGGACTCAAACAGCTGCATTCTGCACACACTGGAGAGGACTGCTAAGGTAGACAGGGATGCCAGCACTAGTGTATTGCAACAATTGATCCGTGAGGGTGACAGGACGTTACATAGTCGAGCTGTATTTATGAGGATGGAAATGGGCTACCTTCATCTTATTGTGCTCAGAGGTGAGTGATGAATCAAAAGTCACTCTTGGACTTCGGACTGCCTTAACTTAAATAGTCTGGTTGTCCAGCATCTAGAACGGATTCTGTCTTGAATTGAGCCATGCCTTCAGATGACAGTG
>JAZEWT010000030.1:2540250-2565762 GCA_036362905.1 Mordacia mordax
CATGCAAACTCCACACAGAAAGGCACCCGAGCCGAGAGATTCGAACCTGGGATCTTCTTGCTGTGAGGCGTCAGCGCTAACCACTGCGCCACCGCGCCGCCCGAGGCGAAATCATATTTCATGCAATACAGCTTTTATTGTTTTTTTGTGTGTGGAACAGGATCTATTTTAAATGGAGTGCTCCCACTAATAAAACATAGCAACTCCGCTAACATCGCAATGCAAGACTGATTCTGCAATTATTTTGATATTGTGGGTGTCGGCAGATAAAGCTTGTTTAAACAAATGCTGCTGAATAATATTGGGCCTGAAAATCCATCGGCTGCTGGGATAAAACAGTTTTTATGTAGAGATGAACTGGCACATTTTTTAGTTTTTAAAAATGATTACCCATAATACAGCACAACCAATTCACAATGAGCTTTCATACGTTTGTAAATTAACTTACGAGGTGATTGGTACCTGTACCTTTTGCGTTCCAAATGAAGACACAAGCATTCGTTAATTTAGGGAGCTTCAGCAAAATAGCTGCAAAGCTGTGCTTTAAAATTGATATTTGTCAAAGATCAAGGCACAGAGAATTGCTTTCACACGGCAGGGGAGGGCATCTGTGGCCTTGCCAGGCCACACAACCCATGTTCACACATCCGCTAGCACTGAGTGGGAGCAAGTGGTTTAAAGTGAAGGAGGGTACAATTGTGCATCGCTCTCAAGGCCGCCTGGAAGCAACGTTACCACACCAGCCTGGCACAGAGCTACATCGAGCTCGAAGTTAATAACCCCAAGCTAATTAGTGCCGGGAGCCGGGGAAAATTAAGCTATCACGAGGCGTGGCACAAGAGCAACATTTTACTTCCCAATTGCACATACTCACGATTTGTTTATTAATTTATAGGTTTCATGATTGTTTTTATTTGTACTTCGTCTTGTTACTTATGTATCCGGAGGTAAGTCTCAGCAGTGTATTCTGTGGTTGCAGGAGAATTCTCTGGCTGTTGGAGGTGATTTGCAAGATGCCCTCAATGGCACAAAGCTTAATATGCTACAGTGGGTGCAGTCAAATGCATTCTCCACTGTTTTACAAACACATACAATGCCATTCCATGAAGAAACATGTTTTTTTGTTTGGAAGACCTGTACATTGCAGTGGGGGTTGAGTTTGTTGGAACGTTGTGAATGAATTTGCAGCACATTGGGTGAGATAGTTTTTTTTTCTGTGAAGCGACTGCTGGTCTATATCTCAAATTAAAGTGTTTATTATTATAGGTGCACAACAATTTGTATAAACAAAAACACATCAAAGGATTGCGTTGGAATATCTGAACAACTGCAAACCAAGACAGTTCAACACAATTATCGCTAACACTGCCTTAGGTAACAAGAATAATAGCGCTTCACAGAAAGAAGCTCCTGCCCGGGGTGGTTCGATTCCCGCCTCGAACGCCTTTGTTTGCAGAGTTTGTGCGTTTCGCCCATGTTCTGCATGCGTTTCCTCCGGGCACTCCGGTTTGCTCCATAACCAAATAAGCACTCATTATTTAGTGGGGCGATATATATATAGGATGCAGTGTCAGGTGTGTTGGCATTTGGCTGACCGCGTGGCTGTCTCCCCCCACCTCTGTGGGTTCCTTGTGCCTCCTAGTCGTCCCATTGATATGCCTACCGTTGACATTGACTTATATTTAAAAGATCAAAAATATACAGTTCTAAATGAAACGTTATGGGCGGCGCGGTGGCGCCTCACAGCAAGAAGGTCCCGGGTTCGAGTCTCTCGGCTCTGGTGCCTTTCTGTGTGGAGTTTGCATGCTCTCCCCGTGTCCGCGTGGGTTTTCGCCGGGTACTCCGGTTTCCTCCCACAGTCCAAAAGCATGCTCCTGGATAGGTTGATTGGCTCGCAGACTAAAATTGTCCCGCAATGCCCGGCGATGGACCGGCGTCCCGTCGTCGGGTGTATTCCTGCCTTACGCCCTATGTTTCCGGGATAGGCTCCGGCTTCACCGTGACCCTATATAGGATTAAGCGGTTGCAGATAATGAGATGAGATGAAACGTTATGTTTTTTCACTCGTAGTAAACCCCGAAATGGTAATATACGTGTAGTAGATATCTTGAATGTGTTTCGTGTATCCTTCCATGTCGTATAAAAATCACTGCGTGTGATGTTCCCTGAAAATGCACATCAGTAATTTCAACACAACTACGCGATTGCATGTTCTGTGACGCATACCCACAAACTGAACATTTCGAGTTTCTCCTGATTGTAGAATGGATTTGAAACTCAGCACTGCGAGCAGAATGTCAATAACAGGAACTTCACCTTTCAATAAAGCAGGAGGAAAGTGTGCTGCCGTCTTTACCAACCGAGAGCATTTGTATCTACGTGTGAAATTCCTCATTTGTGTGCCTAATGCATGTGAAGTCTGTGCTGCAGCTTGGTGTAATTGTATATATTTCTAATTTGTACCTTTTTTGAGCCGTCCAGCCATGGTCGTTTTTTTCTTGACTTGGCGTAAACTGTGAAAGTATTGTTGCACTAGATCTCTGAAGCAGAGAAAGTTTCAATTCATCTTTTAATCCTGGCCATAACCAACTTTATTCTGATGTAGGTTTTCACGGCTGGATGTCTGATGATTGCTCCAAAAGCTGCTCTTTCAAGACAGCCGTGTCGATCGCTCCTCGCTCCTTCATCATAACCAGCATTAATGTGTTTTTTTATGTTGTTTATGATTACAAGTGTTAAAGTGTACATATATATTTTACACTTACTCTATGTCAGTACTTTTTTTTTAATCAGTCATTTTATATCCCAAGTTTAGGGATGGCTAATAGATGCTGTATTTCAAGTGATGCCCACATCCCATATTATTTAAAGTTTGGAATGGTCATGAATACCTGTACAGTAAAACATGTGTATTTTAAAGACCACATAAAATTACTCATTGTTTTTTTTATTTGCGTCATCCCTGAAAACTAAACTTCGTCGCTACATAATCCGCTACACACACAGTTGCATTTAGATTAAGATGTTTGCAGCCAAACATCGCATGTGGAAATGTGCGTGCATTCAAACAGTGATGACGTTTAAATACAGTCTCCTTTAGGTCATATCTCGTCTGACACACTTGAAAGGGGACACCCCCCCCCCGAGTTGCAGCTGCCCCCCTGACTCGGCACCTGGCCTGTACACGGGCATTAGTTTACCTTAACTGCCACTGTCCAAAAAATATATAAAGACCTAATGTAGTTATCACAACCATTTGTAGGCTATTGCAGCTATGCCATACTGTACATCTCATTTTAGGCATTATTTATTTTCATAACAATTTCAGCCCTAGCTTGTGATGGCCTCAGGGCAGCCACAGATATAGAATGCTGTCCGTGTAAACCACTGTAATGAATGTGGTCCTTATATAGGTAGCATGTCTAAATCAATTACTCTTAAGTGAAATAAATAGATTTTAAGGGGATGGTTTTGAACAAAGCCGAAGATCCATTTCATTGCCAAACATTGACAGTGGTGGTCTAGGATATACAATATGTCAAGCGTTGTCATTTCATTATATGCAGTTTTAAACACTGCAGGCAAGCATCACTATTTACATTTTAATATGTGCATTGAAATAGGGCCATTGCCCCAATTCACACCATATTACTGTATTGCATGATGATTGCTTTCCAAAGCTGTTCTTTCAGGGTCACTGTGTCAAATGCTTCTCTGCTCCGTGACGTTTTGCCCCGCACGTTGGAGGCATCTTCAGGCGTGCTGAGACTCAACACCTATTGCTGTATATAAATATATCTTTTCCTGTTAAGGCCTTGTGCTTGTCGAATATGCGGGTTCTTTCATTTCTAGAACTCTTAAGACTTATTTTTAGTGACGACAGTGTATGAAAGCATTTCTATCCACATGTGCACAAAGTGTGCTAAGATTTGCTGATATTTTTGTAAAACTGTTTTGTGGCCATGGATTGTGGTAGTATGCAGTGAAAAGTGACACTTCATTTTTACAATCAAGCCAGGCATGTATGATGGCCTCTCCAAGTCATGCACCTATAATAGAAACTCACTCGTCACCTGTATTTATTCAAAACAAGACCTCAAGCTCATTCTAAAGCTGAATCTAAGTTTCCACTTGTGGGTTGTGTTCTGTGCTTCAACAGAAAGTGATCGGGGTTTTCAAGCCCAAGGATGAGGAACCGTACGGACATCTGAACCCCAAGTGGACAAAGTGGGTTCACAAAAACTGCTGCCCATGCTGCTTTGGCCGCGGCTGCCTGGTGCCCAACCAGGGTTACCTCTCCGAGGCTGCTGCCAGTCTGGTGGACCAGAAGCTGGATCTAAACGTGGTGCCTAAAACCAAGGTGAAGTCAAGAATTGCTCTCCAGAGATTTTCTTTCGGGATAGCCATGTCAAACGTTCCTTTCTTCTCCTTCGTGACGATTCACCTCCCATTTTGGAGACGATATCAGGCTTTTGTGAAACGCCGATAGTAACTTGAAATGTTATGAATGCTCACTGTCTTCGAAAAATAGTATTTTATATGCCAAAAATATCCCGGGTTTGGGTGGCTTAGATGCTCGTAATGGTACATTAATATTATTTGCTGTTTTTGTCGTTGGAGGCTTTGTAGTGGCAGGTCTCATGTGGCTGTGGGCTGGATGAAGTACATTGACAAACTTTACACCTCCTCATTTCGTGTTATTAGCAAAAGACTAGTGTGTTATTTCAGAGTGACTGACATTTGTGATTGTCTCTTCTTGGCTGTCCTATGTTGCATATATGCATTGAATAAAACACATCTCACCGTGCTTGTGCTTGATGTTCCCACACAGGTGGTGAACTTGGCATGCAAGACCTTTTACTATGGGCCCATCGACCGCTGCAAGTCCCAGGGAAAGAAGTTCACCATGGAGAAGATGCCGTCTGTTGGGCGCATGTTTCGGAGGGTGGGACTGCCACCCAAGGTAAACAAATGCAGGTAGACAGAGGCCTGTCTTCACGATGGGGAAAGAGTCGCTGCTGGCATGTGACGCATCATAATAAAAGTCATAATCATCAGAAATGATCACTCCACTGCTGGACGAAGGCTTCTCCACGTCATTGCCATCGTTCATGGCCTTGTGATGCCAAACTCCATCTCGCATTTGCAGGATCAGCTGATCACATCACTATAACTTTCCAGTGGTCAATCGGTGTAAATGGCCATTATCCAAGTCGACCTAGGCCGGCCAGTTACCCCCAAGGCTGGGGGTATTGGAACAAAATGTTACGGCCATATGTCCTTCCTCCCTTAGTCAGAGGGTCTTCACATTGTAGTTTGTCTGAAGCCTCCACCCAGCCTTGTTCGAGAAAGGATGCTGGTAGGAGCGCTAGACTCCAGGTGACATAACTGTGGCGTTTAAAGGAACACTCAAACTGCTCTATCATGAAACTGTTTCAATCCACACATATGCTATTGTCAGCAGTTACTGCACGGATGTATGTTTTCGGACACTGTGTATGGCAGGTGGGCTCACTGCAGCTCTTCGTGGATGGTTACAAGGATGCTGACTTCTGGCTGCGGAGGTTCGAGACGGAGCCTTTGCCCGAGAACACGCGCAAGCAGTTCCAGCTGCAGTTTGAACGGCTCGTGGTCCTCGACTACATCATACGCAACACAGGTGCGTGGCTCCTTTTCGATGACCCTTGGTGTTTCCCAGCATTTTCCGGCATTTTCCGGCATTTCCCGGCGGCGTGCTCCGTTCCGGAGCGCCGTTCGCCAAGTCGTGACCCCTTCAAAGCGGCGGGCGACTCGTCACTGGGCCGCTGCGCAAACGGGCGTACGACGACCTGTGTTCGGTTGCTGGTGGCGCACCGTGCTTTAAAGGAAAGTTCATCGTCGTCATCATTAACAGCCTTGATATGTCCGCTGAGTCACTCCGCTTTGTTGTGGCCATTTTCTAACTGTATTAGGGTTCAGATTAGTGTCGATGGGCATCCGGCTGATGGGAATCCACTCGATAGGCATTCACTTGATGCGGATGGGCACTGATAATATTTGGGATTCGTGTACAACCTCTTGTGTCAATTCACTACCGGATGCTGGCATTTGTTGTATCTTTATTGTATAACTGTGTCGCTTTGCACACATACAAAATTACCTCTACTTCTGTATGGTTCAAAGGTGACTCTTTGAAGTTAATAATTACTGAGAACCGAATATACGAGATCTATAAAAAAAATCTATGTAATAAACAGAACAGGTTTTTACCATTTCTGGCAATTATGCAGGTGTTAAGATCTTGAAACACCAAAATAGACACATTTTACAATGTGTCTAGTTTGCAAAAGCCACATACTTGTGGCAAACTATGCAAACAGGAAGCTTTCATAACATATGCATTGTCCTTCAAAATTGTTCGGCCGACACCAGACATGGCTTTCTTTTGAACATGTTCTGCCCATGTCCGCGTAGGTTTCCGCCAGGCACTCCGGTTTCCTCCCACAGTCCAAAAAAAACCCATGCTGCTGCATAGGTTAATTGGCTTACAGACTAAATTGCCCAAAGAGTAATTGGACTGGCGTTCCATTGTGGGTATATACCTGCCTTGCGCCCTGTGTCTGCCGGGATAGGCTCCGGCTCACTGCGACCCTGTACAGGACTAAGCAGTTTCTGACAATGAGAGGAGATGAGATTGTAATAGCGGCCCCACTTATCTGAACTGGGGATTGTAATAGCGGCCCCACTTATCGTACCGTGAAGGCACGGGCATAAGCACACCAAGTCGTCCCGGTGGCCAGGGAAGGCCTGTCAGCGCGCGCTAAGGCACCAAAGACCCGTCTTGGACCGAGTGCCGTCGGTCTGCGAAGGTCCCGTGCGATTTGGTTGCGATTTGGCAGAGTTTACCGTGATCAAGCAAGCAAGTAAACAGAACGGAGAACGTTTATATATTTAGATTACAGTTTTTGAGACTGAGATTTGCGGAAAGTTGCGTCAGGGCCTGTGTATGAGGCTTTTGTGCGCTGTTACATATTATCCTCCATAAAGCATTATTTGAAGTTATCTGACATTTTCATAGTTATGTTGGCACACTGATGGTTGAAGTTGTTGTCGTTACCGCAGGTTTAAATGGCCGCTGCCTAGGTTGAACTGGAGTGGCCGGTTGCTTTTAATCACCCACCCCCCCCCAATGATGGAAGTATTGGGTTAGAATGTTATGGCCAGATGCCCTTTCTGATACCAACCGCCTTTAGTCGGATTTTTATCTTGTCGTCGGATCACTGTTTGTCTGGAACATCTCACCACACCTGTTCACCAAGGCAGACCCTACCAGGAATGCTAGACTCCAGACCTGCTCACTAAAAGAGAGCCTTGCAGGAGGACTAGAATCCAGTGACGTTGCTCTGGGGTTCATTGAAGTGCGGAAACCCCTCAACCACGATACGGTTATGATCCATTGGGGTGGGGGAGGGGGGCGGGGGGACAGTGAGGAGCGAGGAGCTGCTAATAATTAAATCAACACTTGCGTATAAATATAATTTTCACAAGCACCGTTTGTCTGCAATCCAGATAATCTGCGCAGGGATAATGGATAGTTTTACGTATAAAATATAGAAACTATGAAGATAAATATATGTTAACTCCATTGTATTGATGTAGATTTTAACTGCTCCAAGTATTATGATTGCTTCCAAAAACTGCTCTTTTCGGATAGCTGCGTCGATCGCTCTTCCTGTCTCCTTCGTGACTCCATATTCACGCAATTCTGCAATTTAACCTACAGCATAATGCAATAGTAGCCAGTCAGCCTATGTGACCAAAGTATTTCATGTCTGTGCATGATAACAACGGCATATTCCTGTATTGCTGTTAGACAAGTTCACTTCTTCTGTGAGACAGACCTTTGTCTTTGTGCGCACACAGCCTGCTGACGAGCTTCTCATCTCATCTCATTGTCTGAAACCGCTTAGTCCTATACAGGGTCATGGTGAGCCGGAGCCTATCCCGGCAGACACAGGGCGCAAGGCAGGGATACACCTACGATGGGACGCCAGTCCATCGCCAGGCACTGCGGGGCAATTTAGCCTGTGAGCCAATTAACCTATGTAGCAGCATGCTTTTTGGACTGTGAGAGGAAACCGGAGTGCCCGGCGAAAACCCACGCCGACACGGGGAGAGCATGCAAACTCCACACAGAAAGGCATCCGAGCCGAGAGATTCGAACCCGGGACCTTCTTGCTGTGAGGCGACAGCGCTAACCACTGGGCCACCGTGCCGCCCGCTGATGAGCTTCGAGCGTCGCAAATGTCTGTGGTTCATGGTTGGTTCCACCAGCAAATTTCATAACATTACAAGGGCTTATGCACATTACCTTTGCATAGACCCATTTTTTTACTCTTACGTTTTACGAGACCTTTGTCGTACTTTGTAGCTTGATCCACATTTTACAGATGCATTGCATTAAACTGGGTACTCAGGCTGCAATGTGAGGTTTATCTAAAATTAAGCTCAGTTCTTTATTGTCATTTTCTGGATTAAGGCCTCCCTATGCCATGTTTTTGATGAAGGTTGCTTGACCATACTTCACCACTCTGTTCACTTTGATTTCGTGAACAACGTGGAGAGGCAGGACCGATTTTTATATCCCTTGCCACTGATGTTTTGCCGTGGCTTGGAACCCACCTGTTCCCAGCGTTTTTCGGGCAATGCGCTGACCGCAACAACATCACTGATCCCACAATAATCTCTGCGTTTTTATGACAGTCATTGAAATTCATGTACAGTGCTTACACATGGCCAAACCCACCGTAAGTGCACACGAGTTCGTCAGATCTTGGATGCCAGGGTTTACCAGGTGCTCTAGCTTTGGGCTATGAGGAGGTGAGGAAATGGTAGTCAAGAAACATCTGGCCAGAGTTTTCAGCGTTACCCCCTTGTAAGTACAGTGGGTATTCTTCTTGTATTGCAGTTTCCTCAAACATCCTATATTATTAACAGAATTAGTAAAACATTTCAATGGAGCACCCTCCTACAAAAGACTTCTGAGACTCATTGAGGCTTTACTACGTTTTTAGGGCTGTGCTATTATATATATTAACAGGTTGTCCTGGCAATGCAAGGAACACTGGCTGATTTGCACCTCTCTTACGATTGTCAGTTTTACGACTGCTTTTCATTGTATTCGAAGCAGTCTTAATAATGTTATTCTTGTTGCTTCGTTTTTATTTCTTTTCCTTTTGAAACTTGTTATTCTTAGTTGTTCTTAATGGCTATAAAGCCTAAACCCTTGGGGCCTTGCATATTGAGGAAGCGATTGAAGCCTTGACCTTGCCTTCCACAGCAGCCTGGCTGCCTCCATCTCACATGGGCTGCAACAGTCGTTGCCGGCCAATCAGTACCTGCATCTAATCACACGGCAAAGTTCCACTCTCACCTCCCTTTACATACTTAACCCTCATCATCTAAATCAGTAATTTAATGCCGTGCATTGAGGCCTAGATTTAATACTCATGTAGTGGTTTGCAACGTTCCCTTAATTTACCTGAAAACGAAGGTGTCTGTTGAAGCACGTTTTACACATCATTCTGTGTGCGTCTGAAACAATTTAATCACTTTTCTCTATTTTACTCTTCTCTAATTCTTGGTTTCTAACACTGTGACACCTATCTCTTACACTGTGACTCTCACCTCGAACACTTTGACTTCCATCTCGAACACTGTGACTCCCATCTCGAACACTGTGACTCCTATCTCTAATTCTAACACTGTTACGCTCATCTCGAACACTGTGACACCCATCTCTAACACTACCGAGGAAACGACAAGTTAGACCGTTTGCAACTCTACGTTGCTTGATAAAAAAATACCGCTTGTTAGTGCCCATATTTCAACACGCACATCGCCTGCAACAGAAACCCACTTTACCATGCTCACTGTGCGCGCTCTGAACACCGAAAAAGCCTCACTCATCGCTGAGCTGATCTAACAGAGACCTGGCATCATCAAGATGATTTTCTCACATTGAATCAGGCCCCACCGTGAGTCTTTGCATTCCATTGGAAGGCTCATTCACATGGCCGTGGTGGCAGCCTAGCAGTTCTCCACCATGACTCTGCCGACATCCGACCGATTCCATCGCCGACCTTCAATTCATTCGAGCAAATGTCTCTGGATTGGAGGTCGGCTCAAGCTGTGAAGTTGGTGCTGCTCTACCGCCCACCTGGAGACTCCACTTCTTTTGTCAATGAGCTGTCTGAGCTGCTTTCTAAGATGTCCTCCAGTTCTGAAAGGATCCTGATTCTTGGCGATTTCAACATCCATGTTGACTCTAAAGAGTCCTCTTGCAAGGGATCTCATGGCCACTCTGACCTCACTTGGCTTCACTCAACACGTGACATCTGCCACTCACAGATGCGGCCATACTCTTGACTTGGTTTGCTCATGGGGCATATCAGTAACCAACCCATCTATCACTTATCCTGGTCTGTCTGATCACTCCACTGTGTGGTTTGATCTTCAAGTACTGCCTCCCATTTCCATCACCAAGCACCATATCCAATTTTGAAACCTTAACGCCCTCACTCCAGACATATTCACCTTCGCAATAAAAGTACATCACTCTCCGCCTCGGCTCACTGTGCCTCTGATGCGACAGCAGAAACTTACAACAATGTGCTATCAGGCATGCGGGACGATTTGGCCCCATTAAGATCATGCTATGTCTCAGGCAGAAAACCATCCCCCTTGTATACTTCTGAACTTCGGGATCTTAAGGCGAATGCACGCAGGGCCGAACGGAGTTGGAGAAAATCTGGCCTCACCGTTCATGGTCAAATCTTTAAGGAACGGATCCTCCACTACTGGAAGACACTCGACTGTGCCTGTACCAGCCATCTCTACAGCATTCTGGCTGATACCTGTGACAAGCCCATAATACTTTTCTCGATCATCAATCGGCTCCTTCGTCCAACTGGTCACTCGCCCTCACCTTCCTTCACTAATAACGATCAGGCAGATCAGTTGATTCAGTTTTTCTCAGAAAAAAACTGAAGCCCATCGTATCTCTCGCCAACCTCAATCACCAGCTGACACCTCGATGAATGTTCCTCCACCTTCCTTGACCTCAAAACTCCTGGAATTTTACGATATAATGAAATCCGATGTCTCTTCTTTAGTTACCAGTCTTTGACCCACAAAGTACTCCCTGGATCCTTTCCCATCCAAAATCATCCGGGTAAATTTCAAATTCCTTGCCACGTTCGTCACTCATCTGTTTAATCACTCACTTCGCTCTGGTATCGTTACCCCACTATTCAAATGTGCCGCAGTTACCCCCCTGCTTAAAAAAAAACTGGCCTCGATTGCAACATCCCTGATAATTATCATCTCATCTCAAATTTCCCATTCATCTCTTAGGTCCTTGAATGTGCCGTAGCCACGCAACTCCAGAAACACGTTCTTAACAATGACCTCCTTGATCTCTTCCAATCTGGGTTCATATTCGGCCATAGTTCTGAAACTGTTCTGGTGAAAGTAGTTAATGATAATCTCGTCGCTGCTGATGAAGGCCTGCAAAGTATTTGTGTCCTCCTCATATACCGTTCTTATCTCGTTGTTTACGTGCCATTCTCTCCTCAGCTCCGTGCAGCGCTTTGTGACCCTCAGGTAAAAAGCGCTCTGTAAATGCAATTATTATTATTATTATTATACAGCTGCAGTGAAACATGAAGTATTTTAACTTGCTGCCTTGTCGGTTTTACAGACAGAGGCAACGACAACTGGCTCATTAAGTATGACTGCCCTGTTTCTGACAACCGGGTGAGTGGCCACAGCACTGGATTGTCATGATCAAAATTTCCAGCACGTCACACACATGGTGCCGGGGATACGATATTGGTTGCCCACCTATTTAATGTTCGGGTCATATTCCAGAGGATTGCATTTTATTTTGGACTCTGACATATTCTATGGATGGACCTCACTGCAGGATTGTCACCTGGTCCTGCGTGAAATCAATCATACCTCCTTTGCATGAGTTGGAAATGTTTATTTCTCTTATTTTCTTCATTTAAAACTATACAAGTGACTTTTTGGTTGCCAAATGTCAGCTTTCCAGCATTCCTAACAAAAAGCACTTACATCAACCACTCAGTTCATGAAAATGGTTCACATCGCCATAATGTTGCTAACATCAAATATTGGTTTGGGAAACCCTGGTGATAATTCATTCATGCCCTACGTTTGTGCAGCAGGAATATAGCTCATTGTTGTAAACATCATATCACCTGCCTATAGTTGGTCCTTGTGCCACCTCTTACGTTGCAGGACTCAGACTGGCTGATGGTGAAGGAGCCTGTAATACAGATCGCTGCAATTGATAATGGCTTGGCATTCCCGTTCAAGCACCCGGACTCGTGGAGAGCTTGTGAGTACAGTAGTACAGTCTCTCGCAGAATGCACTTCGGCTGCTGTTGCTTTGCCATGTTGCAAACTACGCATGTTGCGTTGCATTGATACTTTAATAAAAATGTATTATTGCATTCACTGGTATCAGTCATGATTTATCCAGTGCCTGATGGAGGCCACTAACCAACCCACCCACCCCCTCCTACAAGTCTTCACCGCTGCTGACAGTCCTGCGATGTAACAATCTACCTGCACATTAGTGCAGCTCATTGCTTAATCTCTATCATGAACCTTTCTTCAGATACATTCTCTGTTTTATGCATCACTAACCAGCAGTGAATGATGGTCAAACAACTCGCACGCCCCATACTATGTGAGGAAGCCATGATCCAGCAGTGAATTACCAAGAAGAGCCGTATGTGATGTTGATGATACCTGTCGTCACTGCAGACCCATTTTATTGGGCTTGGCTGCCCCAGGCCAAGGTGCCATTCTCTCAAGACATCCGAGATCTGGTGCTACCCAACCTGGAGGACACGAGCTTTGTACAGGACCTGTGCCACGACCTCTTTGACCTGTACAAGGTTGGTTATGGAATAGCTGCACGTGTGTCTAACGCAATGTAGACAATGATGATTGACGAATGTAATGTGGCAATATTCGAAAAGGGCTTGGAGGCTGTTTAAATGAAAATCTAATATTTTACACCACAGTGGCCAGCAGTGGCATGAGTTAATCAACAAATCTAATACACTGTCTGATTTCTAGTCGTACACAGATATGATTGTGGCTTACTTAATGAGTGTCTGATTAATTCTAACTATGTTATAGAAGGCTAGAAAGCTGATGTTTGGTAAAACTACAGACACACCTATACTTATAATCTGAACAATCCATAATCCAAAATGTCAGACTTTAAGCTCCTTGAAATATTCTGGCTGGTATGTGGATTGGGTTTACACAGAAGGTTGGGCCAGCTTAAAGTCCTACGCTTGTTTAACTCTCTCGCTAAACACTTAAAAGTGCATGATTTCGGTCACCAGTGAACCAGGTAATTTTGCCTCAATGTGTTGCACACAAACCGACAGTAAAACAGGTATGGCAGGCAAATAATTACTCGTGTGCTTATATGGGAAATCCCATAGTATTTAAATCGCAAGACAAAAGCAGGGGTATTAGGTGCGGTGATGAAATGGACCAATTTGCGAACTCCACAAACCTGCTGAATGGGAATATTTAGAAACTATATAAGGCTAAGCATCGCTTGTGTTCCATTTCATGCCTACAGGGTTGTGTCATGTTCTGTGATTCCTCTACCGTGGAACTTACCCTTTACTTTACGCATACACACATGACAATAAAATATTGAATACATAAAAAAAAAATTAGCCTCTGCACAGAAAATTTCAAATGCCTGCAATTACAGATTGCAGTTAATGTCATTGAAAGTCAACTTCTACCCAAGTTCCATTTTGTGTGATCTCACCACTGAATTGTTTGTTTCACAGGGTGACAAAGGCTTTGATAAACGCACCTTCGAGAAGCAAATGTCAGTCATGAGAGGCCAGGTAGGTGCTATTCATGAACGGATTAGTAATCTATCACCGTAGCAATGTTAATTTTTCGTTTTGACAAAACATAATTTTACGCAACTGCATCACACAATGCTCTGCAATCCACAGACACGTGGAGGTGTATAAATTAAGATATTTGTATCCCATTAGTGAGCATTTATACATGTGGATGAACACCAGAGCACCTGGTGAAAACCCAGGCATGCGATGGGGAAACGTTCAGTCCCGTAACAATCATTGCATTCGTGAACGCGCAGTCGTTTCCTCGCGCACGCGACAGATCATGAACCTGGAGCGTGCTCTGCACGAAGGCAAGACTCCCTTGGACCTCGTCAACATGCCGCACATTGTCGTCGAATCGGCCTCTCGCTCCCGAAGCACCAGCTTCATCCAGATCATCCGCAGCAAGCCCTTCTTCTCATCCTGGTGACCGCAGCCGCCCCACACCGCGACGCGCCCTGTCTGCCGCCAATGCTCCTCCGTGCCTCCCCTTCCCGAACCCCGCCACTGATGGCACGGACGGCACAGAAGCCTCGTCCTCCAGGTCGACGCATTCCTGGCGCTCGCTACAATTTGTGTGACGCGTGCATGTGACTGCACCTTGGCAGCCGCCGTCACAAACATGTGGAATCCGTTAGCGGAAGGATGCCTCACTATTCCGGTCAATTTGCTCCGGAGCGTGATTCGCGCCACTTTATTTTCTTGTGTGGAAAGAGAGAGCATTTGGCAAGCAGCTGGTGCAGGGCTGTGGTTAGTGTACAGGTCTGTAAACGGTGAGGTTACATGGTCTGACATATTTACAGCAATTCATTACGATACTTGATGCAATTTGGATCCCTAGACTGTCGAATTTATCACAGGATATCAAAGTGCCGTGTTTGGGGACCACCGAAAATGAACATGCTTTTTTTTTGCTTGGTAAAGAGATGCAATCGGTCATAAGCAGAAGGGAAGATAAAAGTCTTAAGTCTGGACTTGTACAGGAGCAGGGAGTTTTGGCAGTAGGGTGTAGTAGTGTGCCTCAGCAAGAAAGAGCTAGATTTAAATCCTGACTCGGGTGTCTTGGCTATTCTGCATGAGGATCATCTGGGATCTCTGTTTTCCCACTAATAGCTGCTAATAGAACATGTAACAAAACTAGTATTGACCAAATATCCCATTGTTCAGCAATTATTTGCAAATCTATTCAATTGGGATCACAAACCGCAACATAGCTCCTAAACAAGTTGATTCTCAGGCTTTCCTGGGATAAACTCGCATCAGTCATAACAACAGTAGTTGGCAGCACAGATGGCTGGGGGGATATCCTCCAACAATTTATCTCTGTCCACTTTGTTTGACAATTGGCTGGAGATTTTTTTGCTCCAAACGCATACATTAAAACAACTTTAATGTGGCAACCACATCTATAGATCATACTCGTATAGCACGGATGGTTCATGTTGCAAACAGTTTGAAAATGTAAAACACCGGTTTTGCAGTCCCTGCCACGTAATCTGCTGTACAAGCTGTATTTGTCATTGGTACTTTCCCTATTGCGCCACTGTTTGATTTACCATTACAAAAAAAAAACACATTCGTTTGGAGTCCCTGAATAGTACACTTGGGTGCCCTGCAGTTTTGTCAGTGAAAAGACGTATTGTTCGTTGTTCACCATTTGGCTGACCAGTAGAATGTATGCCATGCTTTCCTGTCTTGGGTGGGACAAATGTTTTTTGTATTACACATTCTGTTAAACAGTATATGTTTAATACAGACCCCAGGCAATACTGTGTGTGTCTAGTACTATTTTTACGTGTGTGCAAGTTTTAGTTTTGATTCAATTCATATATAAATTATTTAATTATCACGCAGTTGTATGTCAGTGGTGATTAATTTAAAAGTTCCACGTGAGACCTAGGTCTGTATTTGTGTCGCGCCACTACTTGGACGCCCAGACGAATCCACATTTGCGGGTCAACCATACCGAGGATGCGTGTGGTAGTACTCGCTGAGAAACACAGTTGTGTTGTGTGGATATTGATTTGAAATGTTAAGGCTTGAGCTCTGTGTTGGTTCTGTTATCGTCCGTCTATAACGGTCCCTCGCACATCCCTCATCTATTGAATTACCGTATCGCATGATGCCGTCGTGCACTTTCAGATTCTATTTTCCAAAGTTCCCCCCCTCGAAAATGTGAAGAGAGAGTTAAACGATACAACGACTCTCACTTTGAATGAACATTGTTGTACATCTTGGCTGCCAAGCAGTGTAATCAGCGTGACAGATCATTGGTTGTGCAAATGAATGTGTTATTGGCAATAGCATCAGAGTGATAGCATCATGACAAATGTAGTGATGTTGGCTTTCATGGTTCGATACATGATGGTTGCTTTCCAAAGCTGTTCATTCAGGATAGCCCTATCGAGCAACCCTCCTCGCTCCTTCATGGCGTTTCGCCTCCCACGTCTCAGAACGCCAGAAGATGTTTCCAACCTGGCAGGGGAAATGTAGCGAATGAGAGAGGAGGGGCGCTCGACACAGCTCCTGTGAAAGAACAACATTGGAAAGCAGTCATTCATGACAAATAATTGATTGGCATTGAATGATGTTATTCGAATCAAGACTTCAGATTGGCGTTGAGAGATAATGTACTTTGTAGTCAGACGAAAAAAGTCGATTTACATTTTACCAAGTTTCATTTCACAGTATGGTGATTGCTTCAAGGCGTTTCCCATTGTGGTCTTGTATTTGTAGTTAACAGAACTGAGAATTACTGTCAAGAACTACTTTTAGGACAGTTGTGTGGAGTAGTTCTTCTCTCCGAACGTGGCTATCCTATAATAGCAGCTGTTGAGATTGGTTCTCATACATCGAGCCATGAAAACCTTTCGCAGTGTGTGATTACATGTAGGCATAATCAACACTTACTATAAATGTATCTATTTTTTTTTACCTGCTTTGCGTCGTTTAGGGTTGGTACAAAAATCTTTACGAGTGTGAAAGTTGAAAACTGAATGTGAGTTACTACTTCGGATGCTTCCTATCGCCATTTTTAGCACCGGCGTTAACGTACCTGCGTTAACGTACCTGCGTTAACGTACCTGCGTTAACGTACCTGCGTTTCGACCAAATGCCCTCGTCGGAGTAGCACGACCAGTCTCCTTCGGGATTTTATTTTCTCATTGCAAAGACATTCAGCATTCAAACAGAAAGCAATGAAACACATTTGTCATTTGTGTTTGTTTTGCTGTTTTGTGTTTTTGCAAATTACCTTCGAAAAAGACTCAGCCGCTGCAGTGTTTCATTCATGTCAGAGGCACGTTCAATCGTATTTGATAATGATACAATTTCATAAATATTACGCTAACCCAAAGGTTCTTGACGTATGTGGAATGGTGCCCGCCACCGCCCCAATCAACAACACTGCCCCCCAACAATCCCTATCTGTACAATATTTCGGTGTTGTGTAATGTTTTGTAGCTGCACTGGTGGCGCTGATGTTCCCTGCACACATCCAAAATTTCTCCAACACGATGTCCATTCCCCAGCCTTCATCTCCTCTGAGTGGCGGCACCTCCCCAGCGTACAACTCACGGTTTCAATGAGCATTGCACTGAACAAATCCAAACGCAGAACTATATCAGCGTTTACTTTAATTTGTAATTAGGGTGGTAAGGATGGTTTCACTTTATCCACCCGCTCACTCCCGTGTGTTGTTCAATGCCATGTGTCAGACAATTATCATTTTAATGACATGCAAATGCTAATGTTCGATTCAGGCTAACAGTGAGTAAAACACTTGCATAGAAACAAGGAAAATAAAGCAAAAATGTTACCAACTCTATGTACTGATGTAGTTTTTCACAGCTCGATGCATGATAACCTCGAGAGAACAACTTTTGGAAGCGATAATTGTTAACAACTTTACGTTTTAGATTATTGAATCAAACCTGGGGGTATTTCGTGGGACAGGTGAATCGCTGAATGAGTACTGTAAAATGTCCACGTTTTGGAGATTGAGAGGCCAATGACTCAGGCTAGAAACGATTTTAGAGACTTGTAACATTCACTCAGCTTTTCCAACAAAATGAGAGTGGAGATGCTTAACTAATTGTAATTTATTCATCAAGATATTGCTTAAATGGTTACAAACTGTGCATCCTTTGGGTTCCGCAAGTGAGCTTACGACAAGAATCCTCTACTTGTGCGAATGGTGCAAAACCTCTTATTCAGGGACAGGGCTTTGCGTAGCATTACGCTCTTTTTGTCTTCTCTACTGTCACACGTGGTTTGTCTGAAATAACATGGTTAATATAGTCACTGCCAGTGTTTGTGGGGGTTTTGTTTCAACGATGATCCACGTTTCACTAGTTCAGCGCTTTGACCCTCGGGTGAAAATCGATTTATAAATGCAATTATTATTATTATCGTGGTGGTGAAATTTCCCATTGAATGCACTTGAACCTCCTTTGCGAATTACGCGGACTGACCTTCCCCTGCTGACGTCACCTTCGCACGGGTCACGGGATTCGAGTTGTCCTTGATGACCCCGTAATATGTTTGTGTTGCGCTTCCATAAAGTCTGTCGATAATAAAATGTGACAGCTGAGCTGGCCTCCCTTTATTAACGCGTGCTGGTACGTGCGGCAGCTTGATTGTGTTACATCCTATGAGATTGGAAACCATTTTCTTCATGATGGTTGAAGAGAGAACTTTAATTGTCATTGAACTTTGATCAGGACTGGATGCAGTCAAACTGTGGTCACATATAACGACATTAAAGGGAATAGGAGATGATGTTGCCACTTCAAAATAACTATCCTCGGGTGCTCGATTAGTGTGGATACATTTATTGCGGTGAAGGATAATACATTCCAACAACGTGGACACTGTTCATTCGCTCGTAGAGGGAACACTTTAGAGACTCGAGCAATCACACAAGTTGGAGAGTAGCCATGCGATTATCCGGTGCCGATTGCCCAAGCTCTACGGCTCTCTGTATAATAAGATATCGTGGGTCAGTTAATGTTTAAATTTTGGAGGAAACTAGAGCATCCAGAGCGAGGGGGGGGGGGGAACGCTTCCATATAGATGGAACAGGTGGTGTACACAATTTGTTGTACTGCCTCTCCCGGCGAAACAGGGTATTGCAGCTCAATACCCACGGGAAAGGCGTTTCATAACATGTGTGATCCACCAACACTCACGTCCACGTGTTGTATTACATGTGTGCTCTATCACTGCACAGCTAATTATACAGTTTCCGGGACATTTAGAAGTGTCTGGGCAAGTCAGATCTGGAGTCGCAGATTCCCGTCCTCTATATTTTAAAAAATAAACTCCAGGACAGGCGAGCGACCTTAAACGATTCTTTTTACCTATAAAGACTGCTGAGACCATATATTGTTAAACTTCTCATCTCATTATCTAAAACCGCTTAATCCTATATAAGGTCACGGTGAGCCGGAGCCTATCCCGGAAACACAGGGCGTAAGGCAGGAATACACCCGGCGACGGGTCGCCAGTCCATCACCGGGCATTGCGGGACAATTTTAGTCTGCGAGCCAATCAACCTATCCAGGAGCATGCTTTTGGACTGTGGGAGGAAACCGGAGTACCCGGCGAAAACCCACGCGGACACGGGGAGAGCATGCAAACTCCACACAGAAAGGCACCCGAGCCGAGAGATTCGAACCCGGGACCTTCTTGCTGTGAGGCGTCAGCGCTAACCACTGGGCCACTGCGCCGCCCTGAGTTACTTTGTCTCTGGTTCAACACCTGCGTTTTATTTTTGCAAGTGAAAACCATCACAAGTATTAACAATACATGATTTTTAAATAGTACATTTCAAAACCAGTAACATTAAACATCCCGATGATTTAATCTCATCTCATTATCTGAAACCGCTTAATCCTATATAGGGTCACGGTGAGCCGGAGCCTATCCCGGAAACACGGCGTAAGGCAGGAATACACCCCACGACGGGACGCCAGTCCATCGCCGGGCATTGCGGGACAATTTTAGTCTGCGAGCCAATCAACCTATCCAGGAGCATGCTTTTGGACTGTGGGAGGAAACCGGAGTACCCGGCGAAAACCCACGCGGACACGGGGAGAGCATGCAAACTCCACACAGAAAGGCACCCGAGCCGAGAGATTCGAACCCGGGACCTTCTTGCTGTGAGGCGTCAGCGCTAACCACTGGGCCACCGCGCCGCCATGATTTAATAACAACAATAATAATTGCATTTATAGAGCGCTTTTCACCCGAGGGTCACAAAGCGCTGCACAGAGCTGTGGAGAGAACGGCATGTTGGCAACGAGATTAGAACGGCAAATCGGCAACAACATTTTCAATTTTTTTTTTCACAAATCCGAGCCGTGGAGAGAACGAAATGTCAACATCAGGACAGCCCAAGCGAAATATATCTACTGGGCACGTCGCGCGTTGCAATTGGCGTAATTACACAGACCTTGCGTGAAATGTTAACTAAGCAGAGGCTGCGTTGCAAACCGAGTCACCATTTAATGGTGCTATTCCAATGATGCGATTTGTTCCGTCGTTGCCGGGCAGAGCGTCCCAAAGGTACGACGCCCAAGTCCACTTTATTTAATAAAGCACTATGAATCGCAATTGCTTGTATGTATGCTTGCACCTGCAGGATGCTTGGTGAACGGACTATGCGGGCCATGGGGGCAAACCGCGACATATATTTTTGCACAATAATTTACACAATGCGCGGCGACGTCACCACGTATTTTATATATATATATATGGCCACACGCACAAAGTGCAGCCTCTATACCCCGTTAAGCCACGCAGTTATGTGTGTGCGGACACAGTGGCTCAGTGCGATGAAAGGCAACCCTCGAATGCGAATGGTGGGGGATTCAAATCCTGAAAACGGCAAGTGAATGAATAAAAACCGGACTTGTGGTGACGACCAGACGTACCTAACAGATGTGTACAATGTGACTGGGTGAGAATGCAAACACGAACAGTCGTGTAGATGGAAAACCTTGGGGTAAAGGCGACACCTTGACAAGATACCTTGGAGATAGGAAGTCCAAAAGCAAGCGACAAAACTATGGAAATGACAAGACAAGGAGGAAGCGATCTAACAGGAAACATATATTTTTTGAACAAATAAGAAAGATATTGGCCACTCGGGGGCGCGGTTTCCCCGTTAAGGGGGCACTATGAATGAAAATCTGCATTCAAACATATTTTTTCTGTAAAGAAATTACTTGAAACCGGTTTTTTTTCTCACAATTTCAGATGCAAAGCAGTAGATGTAGCGCAAAATGGTAGCGAACGCCAGCACAAAGTGTTGGGGAAAATGCAAAACACTAACAATTGGCTCACAAGGACATTGTTTTGTTGAAAAATCGCATTAATACTACAATTTTACATAAATAAAATCCTATTGTAATAAATGCAAGACTATAAAACATCGTTTATGGGTTAAAACAGAAACAGACAAAAACAAATGACAGAGATATAACTTCCCACCCAGCTTAGCTCTGTGCAGCGCTCGGGTAAAAAGCGCTCTTTGAATGCAATTAGCAGATTTGCAAAACACCAACCCTATTCAGTCACTTTAATTCGAAGACTTTCGTTGACAATGTCATTGATGAAATCACCGCATTTACAATGAAATTGGTTTGCTCTCCCACACACACTGGTGGCAGAGCCTTCTCTCACTGAGTCATCTACTCCACCATTTAAACTCCTTCACCCATACACTGACTTTCTATACTCACTGGCGTCCCGTCCCATCATCTCCGGCCTGAAGCTGCCACCAAAGTGGCCGCACTCAAGGCAGCCACGTAAAGCTCTGAAAACCTCTCAGCAGAGCAGCCCACCTCTACACCCATGTTGGGCATCCACACCTGGGAACCTCGCCAATACAGCAGACTGGCAGATGTAATGATGTAGGTTTTCACGGCTCGATGCATGATGATTGCTTCGAAAAGCTGCTCCCTCGGGCCCTCGACGCGGCCGCGTCGATGGCCCTCGACGCGGCTGCGTCGATGGCCCTCGACGCGGCTGTCCCGAGAGAGCAGCTTTTCGAAGCAATCATCAGACTGACAGATATCTACCCAGTGGAAGACTGCCCCATCCAGCACATTGAGGGCAGCTGGAACATGCTCTCACAGCACACTGACTAGGATCAGGGATCGCTCAATACCACTGCTATGTTAACCGAGCTGCTGAGGACGCAAACGGAAGAAGAATAAAGCCAACAGTGCCCGTGTAGTCCAGATGAGTAGCTACCTTGTTGCCTAGGGTTGCTCCTAGAATACCTTGGTGAACTGTGCGCTGCAGGATCCAGTCCACTGGGGCAAGGAAGACGTTTGGAGCAATGGTGCAGCCATTGCCTCACGTCGCTCTTTATCTGGAATCAGTCAGAGGACTCTCAATCCACGCGAACACGGCTGATCGTGTTGCTCGTGTCGTGTTCCTTCATCAGATTCACAATCATTTGTGAATGTCCACTGTTAATTTAGAGCAGCCAAATAGCGTCGCATTTGACAAAATCTAACGCAGTCTTGAGGACTACACAGACTGCCTAAAAAGGAAGCTCGTGAAACTATTGCTTTGTACCCACCAGAGATCAATGTGACTGAATGTCTCATCTCATCTCATTATCTGAAACCGCTTAATCCTATATTGGGTCACGGTGAGCCGGAGCCTATCCCGGAAACACAGGGCGTAAGGCAGGAATACACTCGACGACGGGACGCCAGTCCATCGCCGGGCATTGCGGGACAATTTTAGTCTGCGAGCCAATCAACCTATCCAGGAACATGCTTTTGGACTGTGGGAGGAAACCGGAGTACCCGGCGAAAACCCACGCGGACACGGGGAGAGCAAGCAAACTCCACACAGAAAGGCACCCGAGCCGAGAGATTCGAACCCGGGACCTTCTTGCTGTGAGGCGTCAGCGCTAACCACTGGGCCACCGCGCCGCCCGTGGCTGAATGTCCAAGTGTGAAATCGCTCTGTGCTCTGCTGCGTTGTTCTAAAGGTAAAAGTTTGACTCTGCTCACAAAAACCGAAGCAAATAACTTGGAGAGGCAGCAGTAACGTCATGCCACAACAGTTATTTCACTTCTATAATGGCAGGATTATTGCTTTCAATTTGCCGGCATTAAGTAAAGTAAAGTGTGCGAGTCAACCACGCGATTTCAGCACATATACTATAACATTTGAATATAGTCCATAACAATAACATACTTCCAACAGCAGTAACATGGACATACAATCACATACATGGCTACCTCCACCCAAAAATCTCCTGGATGATGAGGCCCCAAGTCACGGGTTCCCGGTGGGCACCGGCCCGACCTGAGCCGCACTCCGGTACGAGTCCCCACGTGCTTTGCCCGCACCTCCCGCCTTGCCCATGCGCGCTGTAGGGCATTACATCTCCCAGGTAACGTGCATGGCTCTACCTTAATTACCATCTCTTCTCTCATCTTCCTACCTGAGAAATTCATAGAGGTGATAACCGCGTTGGCAGGCGTTACAATTGAGCGCATCGGCAATTGTGGATCGTAGCAAACATCTCGCACAGGACAATTTCATCTGATGCACGAGTTCGCAGCATATTCCAACGATTCTAAGGCTCTCCGGAACATAAGACGTACACCAAACTTATGCCCAGTGTAAATTTAATTGCACTGGTCCAATACAATATTATAAGACAGACCCCCCAACGTGTCTTTAAAATAAAATGCTACGCCTTTGCATTCGTATGATGCAAGGTAACAGTACGACCATGCAGCTTCTTGTTCACGCCACTGGTGGAGGAATGATCTCCACTAGAAGGAGCTCCAAAGTCCTTAAGGAGGGAGATTATCCTATTTGGGGCGGCGCGGTGGCCCAGTGGTTAGCGCTGACACCTCACAGCAAGAAGGTCCCGGGTTCGAATCTCTCGGCTCGGGTGCCTTTCTGTGTGGAGTTTGCATGCTCTCCCCGTGTCCGCGTGGGTTTTCGCCGGGCACTCCGGTTTCCTCCCACAGTCCAAAAAGCATGCTGCTACATGGGTTGATTGGCTCGCAGACTAAAATTGTCCCGCAATGCCCGGCGATGGACTGGCGTCCCGTCGTCGGGTGTATTCCTGCCTTACGCCCTGTGTTTCCGGGATAGGCTCCGGCTCACCGTGACCCTATATAGGATTAAGCGGCTTCAGATAATGAGATGAGATGAGATTATCCTATTTGATGCATATTTAATTTTTGTCTCAAATCCCGTAGGCGTAAAATGTCACACACCCTCCTCCTCCTCCACTTAACAGTCAATTTATAAAGTTGTTACAGGAATAAACAAGTGCCACTGTATTACTGCTCCGCACAGTACAGTATTTTGCAGAGTAAAAAGTAGGGGCTTTGAGATTGTATATTCCAAATTGTCTTGGTTAATTGGCCTGCTGAATAAATTGGCTCAAAAACTGGGCCCGACGATGTACGGGCGTCACATCCTGGGAATAGCGCGCCTTACGTCCTCTGTCTGCCGGGATAGGCTCCGGTCACCCGCAACCCTGTACAGGATTAAGCGGGTACAGATACCGACTGACATTGAAAAATGTACAATGTCCACTTTGCAAATGTGCAATTATCAGTTCAAAGTGTACATTGCAAATGCATTGACACTGTGAACTCTACGTAAAAAAAAGACATCAGCGTGCGAACGCATTACAATGCTGCCACGCTGACGTAACCGTCGAGATAATTGTGCAGAAAATCTGTGGTGTCAAGTCTCGCGCCGTGCCAGGACAGGTGCATCACGATACCTGTGCCAGGGCGAACAGGTCGGGTTAGGGTCACCACACTGTGAGTGGACGGGGTCACCAAGGGTGACAAGGGGTCAGGTAAAGGCGAGGGAGGTGCGTGTGATCTTAGTATCTTGTATTGTCCCTCCGGAGGTGGTAAACATCACGTTGTCTCAAAGCGCAGGAAACTTGGAGAGAGGTGGGTTAAATGGATTGGGTAAGAGCATGGCCTGAGATGAGGTATGGTGATGACGTTCGAGGGGAGATAAAGCGGGACGCGGGAGGGGGGTTTGAATCGTTGCATTGTGGTGGTTGAGCCAGAACCCGTCTTGTCCCGTACTCTGCATTGATCGCGTGTTCTCTATCGAGTTCGGGGCTGGTGAGGAAAGCCTTTAGTGTTATAATGGAACGTGAGTCGGGTCCTGCTGGTACGCCGCTCATGCAGACTGAGACGACACTTGATGTTAGCCAAAAGGCCGAGAAGATGTGGAATCAGGAGGACCTCTCAACGCCAGCGCGATCGTTGCAGGAACGTGGAGTGGATGACATGGAGAGAGCGGCCCGCGTGTTCCACGACAAATCCAAATGCGGCGCTCACCACAGCCAACCAAAACACACACACGCTGCTGCATAGGTTAATTGTCTTGCAGACTAAATTGCTCTCAGTGCCCGGTGATGGACTGGCGTCCCATTGTGGGTATATCCCTGCCTTGCGCCCTGTGTCTGCCGGGATAGGCTCCGGCTCACCGCGACCCTGCACAGGCACTAAGCGGTTTCTGACGAGATGAGATGACG
>JAZEWT010000030.1:2577502-2593819 GCA_036362905.1 Mordacia mordax
CGCAGTGCCCGGCGATGGACTGGCGTCCCATCGTCGGTATGTCCTTGCCTTGCGCCGTGTCTGCCGGGATAGGCTCCGGCTTCACCGTGACCCTGTATAGGACTAAGCTAACCACCGCGCCGCCCGGATTTAACATTGGAGTCTAAATAATAATTGCATTTATAGAGCACCTGACTAATCTTATCTAATTAACCAAGCTTTTAAAACCTCCTAACGAGTGAATGTGCACGCTCGCCCGTGTTGTGATGACGTCACAGCCTCCCCATATAAAGAGATCGAAGGGGTTACGCTTTATTTTTAAGCGAACCTGCCTCAAGAAGTTACGGACCGCCTGGATGATGCTGATTGCAATTATCAGCGAAATGTCGTATTTCATTTATAAATGCTGTGAGTTTGCTCTTCAACACACCCGTGTGCTGAGATAGTAAAGAACTGGCACGTTTTGTCAACATTGACATACTTTACTGATTGGCTGTTGTCGGGTGGTGGAGGGTTTACAACAAACATTTTTTACGTGACCTAACCCAAAAAATGGAATCTGTTGCCACCTGCTGAGCCTGCAGGCCCTGTGTAGTTATTGCTAGAAGGGGGAGAAAATAAGAAAGGTTAAATAACAACTACATTACACCACGAGTGTTTGGCAGTGTGTGGGCCTAGGTGGTGGTCAGTTAGTAAAGGAAGTGAATGTACAGTGTACAGCAGTGTGCTTGGATATTAATAATAATTGCCTCTCACCCGAGGGTCACAAAGCTCTGACGCCACTGTTGACCTGTGCCTACTCGAAGAGACTTCTTCCTTACTTTGTTTTAACAATTATTTTATATATTTTTTATTTGATGCCCTTTGATTTCTAGCAATTATTGTACTTTATTGATCTCTTCTGATGTGCCTTTGCAGTACTCTGTGACCCTCGGGTGAAAGGAAACAGAAACAAAAATGTCATTGTTCTTAATGTGCCGTTCATATATTGTTGTTGACACGTTCTCTCCACAGCTCTGCAGCGCTTTGTGACCCTCGGGTGAAAAGCGCTCTAGAAATGCAATTATTATTATTATTAAAGGCACTTTATAAATGCAAATATTATTATCAGACTATATAGTTCCAGGCACTTAATCAAATAACATGGCTCTGATTACAAGCTGCTGCTTGGTGTATCCTATGACACTGTGTGATTTACATTATATTGGAAGCGATAGTACAGTGGTTAGAATACTACACTAACCCGGTGAACAGAGTTCCATTCTTGCCCACCATCGATAGGTTCTGGGTCTCCCCGATGTCGACTCAGCCTTAAGTACCTCGTACGTGTAAACATCAACATCAGCACTGGGGAAATGAAGGCACCCAAACGTGGTGTTGGCCACTCGCCCCCCCCCCCAGCACCCGTGTGCCGTACGAGCCTTAATAGTTTTTCGCTAACAGCATTTGCACCGTGCAGGTTATCTAAGTCTTTGTGCTTGATATGCTCTGGAAAACGTGGTTTGCAGGAGCCCAGAAGGGAGACCTTTTGTGTCGGCATTCATTCAACCAGGCAGGCAGGTTATTGGCTCGACACATCATTGCTGTTCTACCCAAGGCATCGGAGGTACAAACACCACACTGCACTGTGCCAGATGATGTCACTGAGTTGGCTACCAGTGATGGAGCTTGGAAGAGTCCCGACATTAACGTAGGAGATTCTTATGGGCCTTTTGAGCCACTGACATAACCAGTGGGAACCCACTTCATTGTCAATGTGCATTTGTTTCAGTCTATATTGCATGTTTACATATACAACCCAGTGAAGTTCATGGCTGGATGAGGGCCTAACCACACCATGCAGTCCATGGAGTGGTGGATATTTGGCCAAACTTCACTTTTACAACGCGGGTTAATGCGGGTCCAGGAAAGGTGGGAAGCATTGATGTAGGGCATAGAATTACATTACAATGGATTGTTTTGCACTGTACAGCCCATAGCCCATAACAACCTGTTTTATGCCTGACATGCATCACTGTCAATCACTATCAATGCACCTCAATACTGTTTTGCTTCCAAGATACCACAAAATCAGGTACATTCCATGTGCTACGATTAAAGGCAGTATAAGTACGGTACATTGACATTGTAATGATACTGTACTGCCTGTCCTGTAAGCGCAACAAACGCTTATCTAGATGGTCAATATAAACCCAAATTATAAAGCACGTCAATCTGGCGACGTGCCTAACAGTGACACTGCTTCCAGAGCTAATTGTGAGTGCACGCACAACTGGGCTGCAGTGGCCATGTGGTATCTCGTGTGCACCTGTCTTTCCCATCTCTGCCCATTTCTTGCATTCTCTGAAGGGCTTATGTTGGAGGATTAATGGCATCACTGTACCAGGCTGATGAGCAACAGGCTGAAACACTGTACATGTCCGCACTGTGCTTATTTCCATTTCTTCCAGCGTTTGTGTACCATCAGCCGTCAATTTGTCAGCCCTCTCCCCACTTTCATCACTTCAGATCTACATTATTTATAAATACTCTCGTTGTGACTATACATTAGTGGGGATTTTTACTGCTTCGTAAAAAAAAACTCCTGCTGTAATGGAAAATAGGTTGTTAATAGCAACCTATAGGGCAGTTGTTTGTAATGAAGCACGACTGTATTATTCCAAACTCAAAGGTTTAAAGGTGCTGTTTAAGACGTTTGCAAGTAATGATTGCTTATAACTAGCAGCAGATGCACGAGTTGGCATTTGTTGTGACTCATGACCATCATTCTGAAGCTGCAATGTTCGATGATACCAGCAACTCCATAAATCCAGTGCACATCTTTCCCTCGACAGACCCTACTCATAGGAGACCTAGGTCTGCCTGTCGTATGTGTGGGCTCCGTGTGGAAAAGCTGGGACTTAATGAAAGAAGGTTTGTACTTTTTCTACAAGCACCGACCGTACAAATCTTTATATTTTTTGGGGTGCTAGCCACCCACCGACGCTGTTATACTGACGTACAAACACCATCGTGTTATACTGGCGGGTAGGTTCACGGGAGTGCATTGGACAATCGGAAACTATCAATGGAAAATGTTGTTTTGGAAAACACTTAATGCATGGCCAGGGGTGATTTGGGGACAGACTTGCAACACCAAATTCTGGCTTTATTCATCCCACCTTAAAAAGTGTAAAATGACAACGGGCCCAGTGTGGCATGAAGAGATTACATCTCACAATAGATTGCCTTTACCATCATCCACTCAATAGGGATATCTAAAAGATCGTAACAGCACTAACCAGCACAAACTGTAGTGCCATGGAATGTTAATTACAAAGGAGGGCAGTCCTAATTGTGGCGGTATTAGTGTGAGTTTATGGGAGACTGGCATGCCTGTCCACACTACTGCCACATTACTCATTCCAGACACAGCCCTGCAAGTTGAGTCGACAAACGCCATCCATTATGTGACTGATGCAGCAAGAGGCACTCTTTTAAATACGAGCCTGAATAGAAGCGCCTATAAAACATTTACTATTTGATTACAATATTTTGAGAAATGTAAGTGAACTGCAGTTTGAAAATCGAGAGGCTGATGAAAGCAATGTGGTCAGTTGAAGTAAATACCTTTTCCCTATACATTTTTCTAATAGTATGCAATAAAAATCACTGACCTAAGTTCAATAACTTGAATGGTATGCATCTGGCTACAGGACTGAGAACCACTCGTTAAGTCAGTATCACCACTAACCCTGTAAAGGGTCACGGGGGGGCTGTACCTAGGATGTGATGCCAGCATTTTTTTGGGGCAATCTACTCAGCAGGCAAATTAACCTAGGCAGTCGCATGTTTTTAGATGGTGGCAGGAAAACAGAGTTGATAACCCCCCTTGCTACAAATGGCACTTGACATTGTACTTCATCGATAGCAATAGCTACTCAGAAGGTAATCCATCACGTCATCTTTACACAGTATACCAGTCTATTGTTTTTGAGGTATGGATAAACCCATTCTAGAGTTCCCCATCATTAACATATCAAATATAATGTATGCTAGTGTAACAAGACATTGTGCATGCGTGGTATTACATTACGCTAGTTTTTGAATGGCCAATAGTTTACAAATTGCCATATTTTCGATGTTGACATTACAAATTGCTCCTCCAACCCGCTCGCTTCCTTCCGGCACCGATGTTGCCATGCAACGGCAGGCTTCCTGTCAGTGCTGGAGGAAGCACAGTCATCCACAGCTGGTCAACGCCTCGGCCGCATTACACTGCTCACCCTGATGCGATCGTCAGCAGTGGGAGGTGCGCGCCTGGGGGCTCAGCACGTTGGGGCAAGCCTGCCTCTCGACTGTGCCAACAACACTCGTGTGTTTTTCACACACACTTTCCACGGCGGCAGCAGGACTGGCAGCCAGTAACAAAAGGGCACCACGCCCAATATTCCACTGTGCACCTCACTCAGCACTCCCCCTTGTCGTTTACAGTTGCAAATGATTGCGTCATTAGTCCCTAGACACTAGGTAACAAGGCCGACCAATATTTTGGGATTTGGCCACACGGCTGGGAATACAAGACCTGATGTATAGACTAGCAAGTTTGGTACAATGCCACTTACACTAGCATTTTGTCATGGCTCAAGGATCTAATGCTTTGTAAACAAGCATCGCAAGTTTGATTGCAGAAAATAAAACCAATTTTTCAGCAGTTTGTAATTTCTGCGTTTTGTACATTAGAATTCAGTAAGGAGTGTGCATCATGCATTAGTTAATCAATGGGCGTTATCATTGTCCAAGTTGGTTTAAATAATTTGCCGCATGGAGGTCCATGAACATGAAAAGTATGTTTGCAAGAAACTTACATTAAAAATTGCAAATGGGGGCAAGAGTCAACACTCCAGTTGTTTGGTGACACCACCGTTTATTACAAAGCTCAAACATGTTTACAAATTGCTAGAACAAGCAGCCAGAACAGGACAAGTGTTGCGAGTAAACACTCTTTACTACCCTGGCTGTTTCTTGGGTAGAAAATCTACAGCAACTGAAGTGTTCGGCCAACAATTTTGCTTGACAAAAACTAAATTTTGGTTTGCAAAACAAAAACTGGTAGAGAGACAACAGGAACAGAAATGTTGCCAACATTGCTCATTGGACACTTTTTTTTAAATAGTTTTTATTTTTACAATTGTAACTTTTTGTAATTTTTTGTATTTAATTTATTTTTTACACAAAGCCGCAGAAGGTTTTTTTTTTCTTTGAAAAGTTTTCGTCTTTAAAGAAAACAAGAGCTACAAGAGCAGTAGTTTCCTGTCCTTACAATGAAAGATATGCAATGGGTTTATGTTAGTGTTAATTTTAAATTGACTGTTGTAAAATTCATCAGCCTTCAAAAGTAAAGTTGGAGCACCACTTTTAGAAAAATGACCATATCATTGATGGGATGAATAGCCGAAAAGTGTTAAACACACCTTAGCCTGATTGAATCTTTTGTATACGAGTTCATTAACTTTCCAAACTATTTTTTTAAAAAGCCACCGCCATAACAAAAGAAAACTGGACAAGCGTAAAAAGAAATGCTTCTACATTCATTTGGCAGTTAGTGCAAAATCAATGCACATAGAGGATATATTTAATTTTTATTCCAGACAGGAAGTCGGGAAATACTGACCATGGCTTGGACATGCTTGCAAAATACTGTTCATGAATGCAGACTTCTAATTGTTCAGAGTTAATGTTGTAGCTCACTGCCGTAACATTGAAAATGGATCGGATGAGATAAATAGAAAATATATCAAACGCAAAGTCTCGTGCTCCTCCCTTGGGCTTGTATTTCACTGAAGGATGCCAAATGCAAAACAACTTGTTCCTCCTCACAAACAGGTCTTGTGCATTCATGGATTATTTAGGCAGATTAGAAAACAGGGTAGGGTATGCTGAAGAGTACATGGACACATTTCTCAAAACTTACTTGGAAAGTAGGAAACCACTGCTTCTTCAGACAAATATTTACAGATGTTTCAACACTGATCCAGACCAGTTACCGTACACTTGACAGTACCGGTACTTTGTTACAGTGTTTGGTTTGATAAAACAAAAATACAACTCAAACTCAGCAATTTTATGCTTTTTTTGTAACTGCAATAATATGCCTTATGAAACATCTTAGAAACTTGTTCAAACAAGATTAACTTTGCTTCAAGGCAAGCCAACGATAAATGTCCTAATTCCAAATGCTTCACCTCAACGTCACCATATCCTGATTAAGACACCAATCCAGGAGATGCAAATTGTGACTACACATTAAATTTTATTTTACCTGCAGCTTCATGGTCAAACTCGGGTGCAAAGTCTGACAAGGCCCTGCCCTTCAGCCGGACCCAGTTTTGTCGGTCAAGAGCTTTCTAACATACTGGCCCCACATTCGCAACTGCCTCAAAAATCTTAAAACTAGTACTTCATCCCTGGGACAAACTCCTTGGCATTGGGGTTCAGGCTGCTAGAAACCTGCAAAAAGAGGTAAACAGGAGACCCATGTCAGATCGCTTGCACGCACATTAAATTAACTGGCTGTAAACAAATGTCTTACAGCAACAAGGCGGCACTTTTACACAAGCAATTTATATTTAAAATCACGTGTGAAATGTGTGTGTATGTGTAAATTATGTGCATCCATGACAAGTCAAGAGCCAGTGATATTGTATTTGGCAGAGGCAGGGCACAAGTTTAGATTGCACACAAACCGACATTACATTTCCACCAACTGTCTTTCATTATGCGTAAAGCACCCTATTGCAAAATATTAATGTTTCAAATTATTAAATTACCGTCTGGCCTCTGTTGCCCTGCATACATATTTAAAAGTCAGCACCTCCACGATGCAAGCTATAATGTAATTTGCAACACTTTCAAAATTTTTTTACTTTGCCAAATATCAGAAATATCCAACTGACTACACGTAAGCATACTGTCACTAACACGTGCAATAATTTCCCTACCAATGACTGCCTCTTTGTGCCCCATCAACCATATAATAACATCGGCTTGCACGTTCCAACAAACCCACACTGCCGCTTTATGGTGAAGGGGGCTGTTTGTCAGAGAGATCGTGGACAAACTCAAGGGCTCAGAGCAGAAGGGTAATGTCAGTTCGAGAAGGCATGCAGGGCACCGCCTTTCTCCTCTCTGCCCCACCCACACCCGTGCTCACCGGTTGCGCGGGGGCAGCAGAGCTGGTTGGGCCGTCGCCCAGGCTCAGGCCGTTGAGCTGTGCTGCTGCCTCAGCAGCCGCCTGGCGCGGGAGGTCACGCGATGGGATGAACCATTCGCTCTCCTCCTCGTCCAGCATCTCCTGGAAGCAACGCTCCAGGAACTCCTCCTCCCACAGCTCCTGCTCTACCTGTGAGCACATGAGAAACATGGATTTATGTTTACCTTCATTCACTGCAACGTTTTAAATTGTCGTGTGTGAATTATGGCAACCCGTTTGTCTACGTTCATTTGTTAGCCTGGAAGTGGCTTCACAGTTACTATGTCAGGGACTGATTTAATGCCTCTTTAGAGTTCAGCATTTCGCTGGGTTGTAACTGTATGATAACTCCCACGTTCCTTGCATTTGTAAAACACGGATGGAAAACCTCAAAATTACAGCAGAATGCATTCGAGGCATAGGGTTCCTCTGCTCCAAGGCATTTGATAAAGTAGTATCCATTGTATTTGGACTCTTATATCAGACAAATACATGTTGATAAATGCTATGAAACCACTAATGGCTCAGGGCCTTTCCACACCACGAGTCGTCGGGTACATTTTACCATAGTTCATGCTGGACACTGCCTGGTTAGCGAAGGAAAAGAGCGAGTCACAATTTCTGTATAACTTGAAAATTGAACCTCTAAAATCGGACAGCCCATTTCAGTTACACTGTTGTATTTAAGGTGGTGTGGTTTCTGTTGACAATGTTGTTTACTGGGTTTTTGCCTCTGTGCGTGCTCTAGGTAATCATCATCAACGATAGCCCACTGGCAAACTCACTTAACCACCCAACAGAAGCGATGTTATGTTCGTTCGCGATGGACCGGCAAAAGCAAAGCAACAAGTGTATAACACAACGGGCCAACCACCAACCTGTCTGTTGTAATCCTCCTCGTTCTCCATCCACATGAAGTCGGCGAACGGGTTCTCATCCATTGACCCACCACCGTGCTGCTGCGGGTGCTGGAGGTGCATGTGGTGAGACGGCGGGAGATGTGGGATGTGTGGGTGCTGGAAGTGAGGCAGGTGTGGGTAATTATGGGGGTGGTGGTGATGGTGGTGGTGCGGGGGCATCGGCTGAGGCGGCATTGGCATCGGAGGGCCGTTCCTGCTGCTGCCATTGTTTGTGGCGCCCGGCTGCATGGCCGAACCGGGGACTGAGGGGATATTGCCTGGTGAGGGAGGGCCAGCGGAGGGGCGGCCGGAACCAGGAGTCTTCATCATCACACGCTCGCCAAACCGAGCCTGCAGAGACATGGAAGTGCAGCACTCAATCACTTTTGAGAAGGAATGCAGGTAGGACATGCACAACTTTGTTTTACTTTTGCAGTTATTTTCTGATTATATTAAATATTAAAACTACGTTTAAAATTCATAATTTCATAAAAAAATATGTATATCCAAAGATTGTTAAAGGGAACCGCAGTTGCTAGATATATTAATGATGTAATAATCACATTTATATATTTACCTTTATTTTAGTCAAATCTTATACTTTCAAATTGAATCAATTTGTTAAATTAAACTCAACGATACTCGAAATTCTACTGAGACCTGAATTTTAATATTGTATTGGGGAATATTTGACTGTGCTTCACTGTACTGGCAAGTGTGGGGGACAGCATTGGAACTCTTTACAATAATAATAATTGCACTTTAGGAGTGCTTTTCACCTGAGGGTCACAAGGCGGTGCACAGAGCACGTGAACAACAACGATGACATCAGAATGGCAATTCAGCAACAACAATTTTTTTGGGTTTTTTTTTTTACAAATCTAAGCTGTAGAGAGAATGGCATGTGAACAACATCAGGACAGTTCAACTGAAAGTCAAATAGTAGCAATAACTTATAGGACATAAAATAATACCTAAAAAAATAAAATAATTATTTAACAAACAAGGACAACACTGAACTGCATCAACAGCCCGAGACAGAAGGTTTGAAAGCCTTATGAACAAGTGAGTCTTGAGACGAGGTTTGAAAATGCCTACGGGCTCAGCTGATCGACTCTCCAATGGAAGGGCATTCCAGAGTCTGAGAGCAATGTGCGAGAAGGCTCTGTCACCAATCGAATGGAGGTGCGATCTGGGCACATGAAGCAAGCCTTTTTTGGAGGATTGAAGTTGTCGTGTTGAGGAGGGTGCTTGAAGTTGGTCACGGATGTATGTCGGAGCAGCGCCAGTGAGAGCCTGGTAGGTTAGGATCTTGAACTCAATCCTATATTTAACCGGTAACCAGTGGAGAAACATCATTATTAAGGATATGTGATCGTGGATGAGTGTGCGTGCATTCGCCTTGAGAGCCCAGCAGTATATCAGGGGTATGGTTTTCTGCCTGAGATATTGCGTGATTTTAGTGGGGCGCAATCATCAATACAACACTATTGGCTACAACGTAAGCACCACCAACATTGTCAACCATGCAACGCTTTGTGACCCTGCTTTAGAAATGCAAATATTATCCAAGCACGATCCATGCTCAAGTCTACAAAGTTTACAAAATCAAATGAGATGGGTGTATTCCAGGCCATTTGGTCAAACGTTACAGGTATTCTCATTGCAAATTAAACATGTAATGTTTTTATGCATTTTAACGCTTCATATTCTACTCATTCACTGTAGAAATGGTACATTGTATTATCTGCTTTAAAACACAATGTGCCAAATAAATTCACACTATTGAAATATTTTTCGTGTAACACTGACATTGCATACCTAATTAGTGCCTTAAGCTTTATTTTCTTATATTTACTACAAGGTAAGAATGATTTACAAATGAAATTACCCATGGCAGCATTGTAAATATTAAGTATGACCAAATTTGTCAATAACAGACTTTATAACACGTATAATCGACAAACAACTAGGTATTATTTAAAACCCCCTCCAAAAACGTTATTGTTGCTGATTTGTTATTCTTATGTCGTTGCTGTTGCTGACCAGCTGTTCCCTCCGCAGCTTTGTGCATCGCTTTGTGACCTTCAGATGAAAGGCGCTCTAGAAGTGCAATTATTATTTTAGACCATGCATCATGCTCTCCAGGCACCTGCAGTTTTGTTCGCCTAACACTAACGTACAGCGTACATTATCAGAATTTTTTTTACGCAAAAAAAAAGCATTCCCCAACATCGCATATAGACCTGTTAAAGTGACCCTTAATATTTATTTTTATTATTGCACTCGAGGGTCGCCTTTTATAGACCCAATGGCATTGAGATCATTTGTTAAAAATATCGTCAGGGGCTCTTGGTGCCCACCTGCTCCACTCCGCAGTAGCGTGTAAAATTACCGAGGCAACATAAGCACATTTACCCCCACTCTCCCCAACACACATGCGCAGGCAAACCGGCGACAGAGCGAATATTTTAACGCAGACCGGTGCCGCCCCCCCCACTCTTTTTTATTGCCGACACAAGGCCCCGTTGAAAACTGGTCCTTTGTAAGAGTTCTTCGGTTTAGAACAGTGGTTCTTAACCTGGGTTCGATCGAACCCCAGGGTTCGGTGAGTCAGTCTCAGGGGTTCGGTGGAGGTCAAGACACACACCTCACTCATATGATTCGTGATGACACGCGCCGCTTGGCCATCACTGGCTGCAGGTGATCACATTTTATTTTTCCAATAAAGAAGGGTTCGGTGAAACGCGCATATGAAACTGGTGGGGTTCAGTACCTCCAACAAGGTTAAGAACCACTGGTTTAGAATCTAAACCGAAGAACTCTAAACTTTAGATGGAACATTGTCCCAGCATTCCGTAATTGCAGGTGCGTGCATCGCTTTATAAGTTTCAGCGCATGGTTGTGGATCGGTTAGCGCGGCTATAAATCAGGTGGCAATAATTCAACGTACTGCGACAGCGAACGCTGGTGAGGAGTGATGTCTAAACCAGTTCAAGCCCCTTTGACTATCGTTAGCATGGTCAAACAACGCTCAAGCGAAGGTTGCGGTGAAGCCTTAATCTTGGCAGAGAACTCATACATGGCTGTATATTACAATCCATTCACGGCCTCATCTCAATCAGCCACCATTCTGCCGTTGACACCGCCATACGATCTGCAGCAGCTAAGCGAAGCCCTGCTTCGTTTCACGCCTGCTCCCAAAACTATTCTCCTGCGGCTTCGCATACGCACGGATCGGCACCCGTGCGATGCGCGCACGCACGAACGTTTTCAACAACAAAAAAACTAGAAGGCACGAGAGGGAAAAAAAAACTTCACCCGCTCCAAAGGCCAAAACGTTGCTTGACGGGAACTCTCACGCTGTATGCGGAGATGTTGCTGAAAAGCCAGATTCGCTTCATTGTTTAGACAACCCGAAACGTCGCGAAGGCGAGTGAGGAGCGATCCACAACGGCCGTCCCGAAAACAGCTTTTGGAAGTAATCGTGAACCTTAAACCATTGCCCGAGGCATGAAACTGCGCTAGAGCGTCTTCAGTTATGTTACGTGCCCGTATTAGCCTGCAGCAGAAACTCCATATTCCCAACATAAAGCCATTGTCTCAACGTGAACAATGAATTTCAATCACCCAACACGGCGTGCGTGCTTCGGTGTCTACTACGTACAGTACATTACCGTGATTGCAAATACTCCGAAAAATGACGATTGCATTGTTAATGATTTTTGGTGACGTGTAACGGCCAAAGGATAGTAATTATGATTGTCACTCATTACCAATCATTCCTAGTTGCACAGGCAATGCACGGCGATGTTAATGGATGCTGCAGTCAGTGCGATAATTGATGAGAGAAAGTGATCCCGAATCTTTTGACAGTGGCTGTCGAGTCGCCTGCACCGATGACCGGACGAAGGAATTTCGTACTAGGAGGGAAACAGAACAAAATAGATAAGCTCGCAATGACATATGGTTGACCCAGAATTTCGATTAAAATCATCGATTATTTCGACGGCCATACGTGAACAAGCAACACTAACTCGAGATCACACCAACCGAATTAGTGGCAACGCATTAGTCGCATTAATGTAATAGCGTAACGCGATGTTAACGAGCGTTAACGAGGGGCAGGCTCGCTAAGCAGCAGCGCGAACACAATCAGGCGGACCGAGATAACGCGTGTTAATGAGTAACCAGTAATGACCGAGACTATCGGCGTGGGTGCTCAAGAGCCCGGTAGTATAGGGCGATAACCACGACCACCGTGTTTCACCGGTGTCGCGTCCAAGCTATCTTGTTCTGATCTGCGAACCTCCTCGCCTTCCCCCCACCCCCCACCGCCCGCACCCCCGCCCGCCCGCCGCGCCGGCCCAGACAGGGGCCGTCCCGCACGTGCCACAGAGGCCCTCCGTGTGCGCAGGCCTTACCACCTGTGATCGAGCAGACGCCAACACCGGCGCGGGCACGCGACTCCCGTGACCGCCGCACACGCGCCACGCTCCGGAAAGAGGCGGCAGCCGCGACGCCGACAAACGAGCGTGACTTCAACTCGACAACAACAACAACCAAAAAAAAAGAGAGCCCCGCGCGGACGCTGCAACAGCGGCTACGGAGCTCGCCTGACCGAGGCGCTCCCGCAAGGCCGCATCGAGCAACCCCCGCCGTTGTTTACACCGCGACTGCGTGCCCGCAGAGGAAGCGCGCGGGCTCCTACCGATTGCAGAGGCGGCCGAGGGCCGAGGGTCGAGGGCGAGCGACGCGCAAATGTCCACCTTCCTCGTGTCCGAGCGCCGCCGGACCGCGAGAGCTTAAGGCGCGCGGTGCGTGGCGGACGGGCCTTTCAGCGTCGCGACACAACGCATGCGCGGTGACGTCACGCTGGCTGGTTTGTAGCAGAGCGCGCGCTCCCATTGGGTGAGAGCCCCTCCACGTGACGGACGTCTCTTCCTCCCCCCCCCCGCGCCAGCATGGAGACGGAGCGAGAGCGATGTTTATCCGCGCTGGGAAATACAAAGCGCTGTTGCAATGCCCGTCCGCTCGGAGCGCCGCCTATCCGTGGCACTAAATCTAAACCGCGGAGTGTAGCGAAGTGTTAACGATCGATTCGTAATATTAGTATATAGAGTTTATTATGATTTAAACTGCGCACTGTACGCGTTGCACGCAGGCGCACAGTTTACACCTTTTATTGACTCAACCACGAGGCAAGGGATTAAATAAAGGCACTGACACGCTTGAAAGAGAATCCTCTCTTGCGAGCGAGCGCCTGCATCCTTGGAGAATTATTCAGTCATTGATTAAGAGCTTAACAGATTAACATTAATTAACAGCCGGCGGCGCCTATCCTGGCAGGCACAGGGCGCAAGGTAGGGCTCTGCCCAGTCTCGGACGCCAGACCATAATGGGACATGTTTTGTGAGCAGGCCGCTTGACCTGGGAGGTAGTCACGTTTCTGTGGACTGTGGGAGGAAACCCGAGTACCCGGCGATGGACTCACTCGAGTGCGGCGAAGACATAGAAACGGAGAAACATTGAACCCGGGGTCCTCGCTGCCTGCCAGCTGCCGGCTGGCAACCCACGCTGTGCCCCACCACACGCCACAGTGGCGTGTGGTGGGGCACAGCGTGGGTATATGCACATCTTCGAGCACGTGTGCTCAGCGTGGAAAACGAGGTAGACCAAACACCCGAAGAAGGGTGTTTGGTCTACCAAACACCCTTGTAAGTTGCCCATCAAACCTTTCTCTGGTTTTTGTTCATATACATTTTAATGTTTGTACCTACAGCTGCCTTATCACCACAGCGAAGCTGTTGGATCGCTTAGAGATAAAATGGAACTATTGGAATGATCGTCAATTACAACGAAAATGCACCACCTGTGATTATAAAGTATTTTCCCAACACCGTCCAAATCGATTTGACGAGTGAATGAGTGCGTCCGGGCGGCGCGGTGGCCCAGTGGTTAGCGCTGTCGCCTCACAGCAAGAAGGTCCCGGGTTCGAATCTCTCGGCTCGGGTGCCTTTCTGTGTGGAGTTTGCATGCTCTCCCCGTGTCCGCGTGGGTTTCGCCGGGCACTCCGGTTTCCTCCCACAGGTCCAAAGCATGCTCCTGGATAGGTTGATTGGCTCGCAGACTAAAATTGTCCCGCATTGCCCGGCGATGGACTGGCGTCCCATCGTGAGTGTATCCCTGCCTTGCGCCCTGTGTCTGCCGGGATAGACTCCGGCTCACCGTGACCCTGTATAGGACTAAGCGGTTTCAGACAATGAGATGAGATGAGTGCGTCCGTCATTGAGAGGGGTAGGAGGGAACATTGAGGTTCAAACTCACTGCTGCATCGTTAGGAATGTGAATTAATTGTGTTGCGGTGAGCCTGTTGGCGGCACGGTGAGAAGCGCTGCTGCCGCAAAGAAATAAAACCCTGGTTCGATTCCCGGCTCGGATACCGTGCTGTGCGAATTTTGTAATTTCTCTCACAGAGCACTCGGGTTTCCTCCCATAGTCCAACACATACTGCCTAGGTTGATTGTGCTGACTAAATTGCCCTCAGTGTCCTGAGATGTTGTGACTTGAGAGCTCTTCTTGACTGGATAAGTAAATAAAAAGATCTACATAGCTCAACGGTTCATTTCATTCAGTATCAATACCCACTTAATCCTGAATCGGGTCGCAGGGTGGTGGTGGGGGGGGTGGCGATGCCTATCCCGGCTGAGAGAGGGTACAAGGCGAAGGCGAGGGAGTACCCAGGACGTGACACAAGTACATCGCAGGGCACACTTTTTGGGGACAATTTACTCAGCAGGCCAGTTAACCTAGGCAGCAGCGTGTCTTTGGACGGTGGGGTGAAACTGGAATACCCTGCAAAAACTCAGCAGCTTAAATAAAAAGTGATTTGGGAAGAAAATACTACTGCTAGAGTAAAGTTTCAGGACAAACAGTAAAACTGAACAATGCAATCGCCACAATGGCAAGAACAAATTATTTACTCTTGACACAATAGAAAATGCATCACGCAAATAGTATTTGCTAATATAAATTACTTGTATAAAACAATTATACAGTATCAGTGAATAAAACGCGACAAACATGCATGCGTGTCTCAGTGACTTTAATTTATTATTGATCAATCTTGTATAAAGAGAAACTACGCATTACAATCGTTACTTGTCTTTGTCTCCCGTGGCTTGGCAGAGGTACTCTAACGTTACCTATAATAGCGCTTTGAAACAGTTGTCATAACTGCTAAAGTGTGATGGGCGATAAACGTTGCTTTCTCAGTTTCATCGATCTCTGTGGAAATGTCCGGGTTTTCCCCCCGCACGGTGTTATTGTCTGCGTACGTATTGGTCGGGGGAGGAGCGGCGCCGTAGTGGTCAATGCGCTGCCCTTATTCATCCGGCGAGCTCAGTTCAATTCCCGGCCTCGGCTGACAGCAGTGTGGTGATTGGCGGCTGAACCAATTATACGTCCATTAACACACATGTACTGACCAGCGTGGTCGAGTATGGTCTAAAAACCCATCAAGACCAAAAATTACAAGACAATCTTTATTCGTTAATGGATTGACACAAGTCTGTAAGTTAATGTTCAAAGCATTGTTACTGGGATTTACATTTTAGTGACTGGAAATGTAAATGAAATGAAAATCACGCTATGTCTCAGGCAGAAAACAATCCCCCTGGAATACTGCTGAACTCCAGGATGTCAAAGCGAATGGACTTGGAGAAAATCTGGCCTCACCATACACGGTCAAATCTTTAATGAAGAGCTCATCCACTACCGGAAGGCACTTAACTGTGCTCGTACCAGCCATCTTTTTAGCATTCTGGCGGATACCTGTTACAAGCCCAATATTATTTTCTCTACCATTAATCAGCTCCTTCATCCAACCAGTTACTCGCCCTCACCTCCCTTCACTAATAAAGATTAGGCTGATCAGTGGATTCATTTTTTCTCATAAAAAACTGGAGCCCATCATATCTCTAGCCAGCCTCAATCACCAACTAACAGCTCAATAAATTTTCCTCCACCTTCCTTGACCTCAAAACTCGTGCAATTTTTCGAATTAACGGAATCCGAGGTCTCTTCTTTAGTTACCAGTTCTCGGCCCACAAACTGCTCCCTGGATCCTCTCTCAGCCAAAATCATCCGGGCAGATTTAAAATTCCTTGTAATGTTCGTCCCCTACTATTCAAATATCCCACAGTTACC
>JAZEWT010000030.1:2685784-2696080 GCA_036362905.1 Mordacia mordax
CGAGGGCTGATTCAGAAATTCGGTATTTCAGTTGGATATATACACATGTATTTTTTATGAGTAAGTAAATGATAATGCAACAATTGTTTGTACTCTTTGTTTAATCGTGTTTTCTATCATCAGATTTAGCAGAATTCTTAATTCTGATGATAGAAATCATCAGAACAGGTCTGGACTCTAGACCTGTTCACCAAGGGAGACAGTTCGGCTCTTCCTTGGTGAACAGGTCTGGAGTCTAACGCTCCTGCTCGGGTTTCCCTTGGGGAACAGGTCTGGAGTCCAGCGCTCCTGCTAGGGTCTCCCTTGGTGAACAGGTCTGGAGTCCAGTGCTCCTGCTAGGGTCTCCCTTGGTGAACAGGTCTGGAGTCCAGCGCTCCTGCTAGGGTCTCCCTTGGTGAACAGGTCTGGCGGAGGTTGCAGACAACTATCAATCCAAAGGCCCCCGCTACCAAATGGGTTTTGTGCCAGGAAGGGCGTATGGCAGTAAAATTCTGCTCTAATACCTTCGTCATTGGGGGGCAACCAGGCAACACGGGTCAACCGTTTAAAGCAACTACGACTGCTGCTACCATCGCAATATGTTGCCGTGCAGAGCCGTTATAACCACCATCACCACCAGCATCAACCTCGTATGTGCACTGCGTTCACCGCATCGTAGAGCCGTGGTTTCTCCCAATTCACAGTCTCCGTTGGCTGCTGTCCAGAATGTCGCCTTTGCAGATTTTGTTGTCACTTAATGATGATGGATCTCGGTTTTAAAAATCATTCCTCAGGCTCGGCAATGCGCAGGGCTGGCTGCCATTCATGCGTCGCTCTCTTGCAAGAGCATCTTGTGTTTTATCGCCGGCATGCGAGTGAGAATGGAAGGCAGTGTCTCGACGTGGCCTCCTTGTTCCAGTGAGCTGGTTCACTGGCAGTGTCATTAACCCGAGAGAGTTAACCCATCTTGAGTGAAACAACAGATACCGTCGTTGTCTATCAGCAGGGCAGACGTGTGACCTGCATTGAATAGCGTAAAAAAAATATATATATATACCAGCACTCGTTATCGTACCGATGTTTGTTGTCACGGCCCCATGTGTGATGAGAATTGCTCTCCAAAGCTGACCTTTCGGGATAGCAGTGTCGGGCTTGGTGCCTGTCATGCGAGAGGTGAAGCGAAGGAAAAAGGAGGAACGCTCGGCACGCCTAACCCGACAGAGCAGCTGTGCAGTGCAGGTCTCAGTACGCGTCGTCATCATTCGCAAGCCCCGCTTAGTTTTACGAAGAGACGCATTCCTCAGTGAGCAGTGCATCACCTTGAAATGCGACGTCACTGACGCTACAGGGTATTCATAAATGATCGAATACATTTTTTTAAATATATATCACTTTTAAAATATTCTGCATCGAGCAGTGCGGTTTAATGTTACTTGATGAGCCACTCGTGCATTATTGAGCGATCGCAGCTCTTCTGTGTGAGTTTTCTAACCGTACTTTTTGGTTTTAGTGACTTGTGAAGACACGATATAGAATCACACGAATATACACACACACACACACATTTGCCAATGCAAGGCATTATTACTTCGGATCAGCACATTTGAATGCAGCCAGTGGTGCGGGATTTTGAGACAAGAGGGAGCGGGTGTGAAAGAAATGAGCGAAGCTGGTGCGCAGAAAACTTCATCATTCCAACAACGGCACCATCCTCCGAGAGTACAAGTGTTCAAAAATTCTTTCATCCTTAAAAAAAGAGCCTACCTTGTAAAATCCCATTGGTTTTACAATGCCTCGCGACTTAAGGTCGTTCTAAAGACACGTCACGGTGGAATTAAATGCATCAATCACTCCGCAATGCTAAAAGAATGACAATACATCCGTGCCAAACCTGTCTGCCGCTTGATTAAAAGTTATCTCACGAAGGTGGGGAGCACAGGTAGATATTTCAGTGGTAATGTTTGCCAATGCGATGCGCTTACAATGCGTGATGTATGCGGTTGCAGGGTTGAACGGCAGCTGCCCAGCTTGAGCCACATTGGTCGGTTGCTCCCATTGGTGGGCGTATTGGAGCAGAGATTTACAACCGGATGGATGCGCTTACAGAAGACAGCCTTCTTTAGTCAAAGGGTCTTTGGATCGTTGTTGTTATTCGGCTGAAACCTCCATCCAGACCTCTTCACCAAGGGAGACCCTTGAAAGAGTGCTGGGCGCCAGGTGCCATAGCTCTGGGGTTGATTGGAACACGCGGACTCCTCCACTGTGCCATGGTTACAATCCGTGCGTTAGGACAAAGCCTGCTTCAGGAGAAATCTTATCCGATGCCTTATAGAATTTCATATTGGTGTGAGTAATGATATAATTACATTTATTCATTAATTTGGCATTTTTGTAAATTGCTACGAGTTCATCTTGAATACAAATTTAATATAATTTAACATCCCCCTGCAGTCTAAATTAATCTGTTTAAAACGCTTCTCAGAACTTTAATATAAACTTAAATGCCTCCGGCCCTGCTGAGGTACTCAGCAGTGATGAAACGCTTATTGCTTTGTGCAGTGACTCGTCCTCGCCATAGTTCTGTTGAATTGTTACCTATTCGCTAACAGGCGTGTGGCGCAGTGAGCAGCTCTGCCGCCTCACAACGAGAAGCACCCAGGTTCGATTTCCGGTTCGGGTGCTTTTCTCTCTGTGGGGTTTGCGTGGTCTCTCCGCGTCCGCGTGGGTTATAGACGGGTACTCCTGTTTCCTCCCGTAGTCCAAAGACATGCTGCCGAGGTTTATTTTCCTGACAAAATTTCCCCCGGTGCCTTGCGATGGACTTGCGTCCTATCCTGGGCACAGCGCTTGTCTTGCGACCTGTATCTGCCGGGATAGGCGTTTGCTATGGGATTAAGCAGGAACTGAGGCTCGTAGCCCCCGCTGGCAGCCGCCTCCCCTCCCCCTTCACGGTGATGGACGCACCGACACGTTGAGCCGAATGATTCGCGAGCCACTCACAGGGAGCGCGAATTTAAATGCGTGCAGAACAGACATTCCATCGAGTGCCGCGCAGTTCACACGGTGAACCAATCTCTGTGCCGGATATAAGTTCACCAATGCCATTGTGTTTAGACCCAGAGGCGTCGCAATGTAAATAACATAGCAGGTAACGAGTAGAAGAGGTTTTTACCATTTCTAGCAATTATACAGTTGTTAAGATCTTAAAACACCAGCATAGACACCTTTCACAAAGTGTCTAGTTTGCAAAAGCCACGCATACTTGTGGCGAAATATGCAAACAGGAAGCTCTGATAACGTAATGCATTGTCATTCAAACGGATTGGCCCACACCAGACATGGCTTTCACACAAGTATGTGTGGCTTTTGCAAATTGGACACTTTGTGGAAGGTGTCTTTTGGTGTTTTAAGATCTTAACGCCTGTATAATTGCCAGAAATAGTAAAAACCCTGTCTACTCGTTACATGCGTACACTGGCAATAAGTACCCATGGTTTAACATCGCCGGTGTCGAGGTTTACCAGGGTGGTGCAGCAGAAACATCCGCACGACTCCTCCACAGCGCTGCGCCGCGGGGCGCTTTTCTGTGTGCAGTGTGTGTGCTCTCCCGCTCTTCTGCGTGGGTTTTCTCCGGATTCCCCGATTTCCTCCCACGTAAAATAAAAACAGCCAATTAATTAAGAGGCCAATAACGTTTTATAGCATGCGGCCTCTGGTTGATTAGCGCCGGATTACTGCGTGACCTAAGCTCAACCCCCTTGCAGTTTTGTGGCGCCTCTTAGTCGTTCTCTCTTCAAACGAATCGCTTCGAAATTTAATGAATGTGCGTCGTGCGTTATAAATTTTATCATTATTAGTTTGTACTGCAGAGGCCTGTAAGCTTGGTGGAACGTTAGTCTGACTTTATGGAGCTGTGATGGTGATTATTTGTTAAATATCTCTGCAGCGCCTTTCACCCAGGAGCCCCAAAGCTAGGATGGCCCACCGCGTGGGAGTTCGACTCAGTCTTCCAAGCCTCTGGGTTAATAAATAATAACCAGACAATTTGTAACGGGCGGCACGGTGGCCCAGTGGGTAGCGCTGTCGCCTCACAGCACAAAGGTCCCGGGTTCGAATCTCGGCTCGGGTGCCTTTCTGTGTGGAGCTTGCATGTTCTCTCCCCGTGTCCGCGTGGGTTTTCGCCGGGCACTCCGATTTCCTCCCACAGTCCAAAAAACATGCCGCTGCGTAGGTTAATTGGCTCGCAGACTAAATTGCCCGCAGTGCCCGGTGATGGACTGGCGTCCCATTGTGGGTATATCCCTGCCTTGCGCCCTGTGTTTGCCGGGATAGGCTCCGGCTCACCGCGGCCCTGTACGGGACTCGGCGGTTTCTGACAATGAGAGATGAGATGAGACGATTTGTAACGCAGCGCTGCGCACGTTCCGCGCGCATGGTCATGGGCGAGACGTGGACACGCAGGAGGAGGAGCGAGGAAACCGCAGAGAGGAGGGGGGGGCGTCAGTCACGCGGTCAGTCGGCGCCAACTCGCCAGACACTGCTTCCAATGTCTTATGATGCTCTGTGCCAATTAATGAAGGAGTGATTTTTTTTTTGTTGTGGAAGGAAACCGGAGAACCCGGAATAAACCCTACAGAACAGGGGGAGAACACACTACACACACACTCACACCACACTCACACCACACTCACACCACACTCACACCACACTCACACCACACTCACACCACACACACACCACACACACACCACACACACACACTCCACTCCACACACACACACTCCACACACACCACACACACACACACTCCACTCCACACACACACACACACTCCACACACACCACAGGAAAAGGCACTCGAGGCAGGAATTGAACTTGCTTGAGGAGGACCTTCTCTCTGTGCAGCGCAGATGTTACGGCAGCGCTTCTCGGTCCGTCAGTCATCCGGGCTCAAACGGAATAGCAGGATTAGCGGTGGCCAACATGGGGACAGACTGGCCCCTCGAGATCTGCGACTCACGGTCCCTCTGAGAAGATGTGATAAATATCTGACGAGATTATAAATCCCATGGATAATTGAAGGGGGAATTTACGGCTCCAAAGTAGAAATGTTGAAAATTGATTTCCATTGCCGAAAAGCCATTTTTTCCCATTTGGGCTTTTTAATTAAACACATATATTCCCTTAAGTTTAATTTCAGAAGTGACACAAATCTTAGCAATTACAAATTTCCAGATGTAATAGCGCGATAGCATACTTCACAAACTCATGATTACTCATTCACACAGAGACATTGAACCCCCATGTAGGCTTAACAGAGTGTAGGGTCAAGTGCTGTTCGCGCTCATGATATTTACATCTCGCATAAAAAGCTCAGACAAGGTGTTTAGAGATACGCGTAGACTTGCTCAGAGACGTATACGCGTGAACATTTATCACAGCCGCAATTCGGCCCCGAGTGATGCTGATGCTACGGTGGTGCGTGCTAGTGCCGGTCTAGATTCACCTTGAGGCCACGTGACGTACTGAAGGCTCGCTGAGAGGAGGTCATGGGAAGGACCAAGCTGTTATAGGTAAAGTGCCTTCGATGACTGGCAGATAAGTCATTTATTAAAGATTACAGATGAACATTTACAAACAAAGATCCCCCAAATAGCCTTAAGTGACAAATGTTGTCATTAAGCCTTTATGAAGGCAGGTACATCACACGGGCTGTGGTTGGCCAGCATCGCGCCGGCCACCTTTGTCTTCCCGAGTGACACTGTTCACCCATCCCACTTTGTACTCATTTGAGACGGAGTTGGCCTAGCAAACTAATAACAGCTGCCATTCACCGCTACGTGTAGGTGACATCCCTATGGCGCCTGTACAAGGCCGTGCGCACTTCGAGGCCACACGAAGCGTAGAAGTCTCGCCGACAGGCAGTCACGGCACAGACCCAGGTGCCTGGGCTGACTGATTGAGATGACTGGCCGAGGCACCGCTTGTGCGCCATGCCATCAGTTTTAGCCACCCAGCGATCAGCTTTGCTGTTGTGAGCGTCGTATCTCCGCCCTTTGTTGTTGCTTGAGGGACGACTGCCTCCAACTGCCCAGCAGGGTCCTTCACAGACCTCCTCGAACCTCCTTCACAGACCTCCTCGAACCTCCTGCACAGAGGCGGATCCAGATACCGCTGGTACCAGTAATTCGCGAGTCCGAATAGCTCCACATCCGTCTGCACATCAGTCCATCTCCTCTCCAGCCCGTGCTGCGCCCGTTCAGCCACCTCTATCTGGCCAAACAGCAGCTGCTTAGGCATCCAGTGGCTGGGCATTTGGACTACATGATCCAGCAAATAATCCTCGCTTGTTGTACCTATTCACACACACACTGTTGTGTTTCTGAACATTCATGCAAAATTAAACTGCGGTAATTGTCAAGAAATGTTATATATTCATGGAGTTTGATACTGCGAGCTGCGCCTGTTACCTACGGGACTGTATAATTTATATTGGTCCCATGCCGTGGCATGTTAGATTGTGACAGAGGCGGTTAATCTCCCAACATCGCACATCCGTAATAACCACACGGGTTACGCTGCGATGGCATTGTTGCTCACACAGCATCACGGACAGTAGCGTGTTGATCCCTTCCAGTGACCAAAACTGCGCGGCACATTGTGATTGCTTATGATAATAATCCCTATTAAATGTAATCATTGAGTCAATGCTGGCTCGGAGCCTTCTCGGTTGCAAGCACTCGTCAGCAGTTCTGTTAACGATATTGCAATGGGTTGCCAAGCATTCTCCGACTCGTCCTCGGTGAACCAGACCCAGCCGTACGAACCGCGTGCCCTTGTGACAGATGCCGACGCTCAATGGAATCAAACCACCTTCTCACAAACTGGTACTGATTTATCGGCCTCGGGTGAGCGATGGCCTGAGTCGATTCTCAACCTGGAGTCGAACTCAGCTCTGACGTTTATGAGTTGACAGCTCCAGCCACTGCAGAGCCTAGTCAGGTGAACTGTAGCCCAGACGAAGACCCGCTGAATAACGTCTAGCAGGCTGAAGCTGCAAGTGCTGTTTGCGAGCACCTATGAATGCCGGCACAGCACGTGATGGAGGAAGGCGGTCATCACCCCGCCGGCCGTCTTTGTCTCCCTAGCGGCGATGTTTACACATGCGCCAGGTACTCGTTTGACGCCGAGTCGACCTAGGGGAGGCCTTGGAGCAGATCTGCAAACGGTCACCGAGTGTTGTCCGTGAGCGGGATCCGACCTCGTGTTGCCGGGATCGCAGCGCTGCGCTAACCGCTCCACCACCGCTCCCTTCCCCACACTCACTGCTCATTTAACTCCTCGGCATTAGAGGGGCGCCTCGCTGGGTCAGGCAGCACGGGATGTACACAGCGATACGTTGTAAAAAAAGGCCCCGCCGGCCGCTATGACTGCAATGCTCAGCTGACGGTTGGCTGAGCTGCAAATCCCAGCACGAAGAGCTCAGTGGGTTCCTTAGCCTCTCAGGGTGGCTACGCTTGATTCGTACGTTGTGGGTAGAGTTGTGCTGAGAGTTGTTCTATGGTTCACAGCATTGGACACGTATGGCGGACGAACGTCTGAATGACTGAAACTTCGGCTGATTTACAACGTTGTGAATTGAAATCTTTGAATGTCACATAATGAACATTGCTCTTAAAACGAAGAGGGGATGGAGGATATATTTTTACTGTCAGAGCAGAAAGTACCCAGTGAGCTTGCAAGCAATGAATGCGGGATTCCTGGGGATATATTTGCGTCACTTTGTGCACGTCACGTTGGAATACTTACTTGAAAGAATTGCGTAAATTTTACCGCACGTTTGTCCGATTACAGCAGGGGCACTGATGTTGGTTTTCACGGCTCGATGCATGGTGAGCGCTTCCAAAAGCTGCTGTTTTGGGGTGTCGAGCGTTCCTGCTCTCCTTCACGACGTTTCGCCTCGCACGCTGGAGGCAACTTCAGGCGTCACTGTGACCCAGTCACTGAGTGACAGTCAAAGTGACTCGGTCACTTTGGAAGTGGTCATGATGAGCGGGCTATTCTCATATTTTTGTATTGTCGGGGCCATCAGTCAGGTGCCGCACTTTAGTCCACCAGGGGCCGCCAGCGGCTCGTGTGCCTTGCCGTCGCCTCTCTCACCTGCGGTAACGCAGGCCTTCATCCTGGCAATCCTTACCACTCTGAAACGCTGCTGGCCATCTGGAATCCCGTTTGTTCTTTGCGGAGCGCTTCGTGCGCAGTTACTCCGTAAGCGCGATAAAGGAACACTGTCCGTGCCACAGTAAGCCCGCTTGTCCCGCGCGGATGCGCGACACCGTGTGAAGCGCTCGTCCACCTGGCGCAGGCCGGTGTGCGCTGCCGACACTGCTGCGACCCTCAAGGCACCTGCGTGCGTCTCATCGCCACCCGGCGACTACGCGCACCGTGACGGCGACGGGGGGGGGCTGACTGATGTCCGTGAATGGAAACGGCGCCTCCTCGTCTCGCGCCTATGTTTGCCCGATGAGATCCGTTCGGCGTGCGTCGTCAGATCGGCGGGTGGTGAACGGGGACTCGAAATTTATTTTCATTTCTCTCGGAGCGGTCGGCATTGAGTCCGCGACTCATCCTTGCACACGAGCGCTGTTGTGCGGCTGCGCGCGTTTGCAAGCGTGTGAGTTTTGACAAAGGGTATCAGAATGTCAACACTATTATCGGCGTGATATTTGTATCTAACTTTAGTTACACCGTTAGTGTTTTGTGATTATGTTGGGATAAACAACGGCAGCTCGGGCTACCACTGACATGAAGTGTGATTTTGTTTGAGATCGTTCCGTTGTTGTTATTCAGGACGTGTCCCAAGCTTGTAATGCCAGCCCAGATGAATTCAGCCTCCTAATCCTTAAGTTATAGGGGGGTGGTTCTGTGCAAACATACAAAGTCGCTGGGAACCCAATCTAGGGAATGTGGATTTCTTATGAGCTCCAGCTTTCCCGAGAGTACTTGGCTTCCCTCACTAGTTGGTTAACACACAGACAAAGATGCCCCGTACAGCCTTGACACTGTAGGGTCAAGTGTTATTTGTGAGCTCCTAAGAATGTCGACACGCGGCACACGAGGGAGTGAGTGGGTGGCACCAAAGGCGGGCCGCCTTTGTCTCCCCAGTGGCGATGTTTATAGAGGGCACCAGGTATTCACACGAGACTGAGTCTACCTCGAGGAGACCCAGTGCACCTTGAACGAATCCTCACTGCTCTTGGCCGTGAGCGGGAGTAGAACTTGAGTTGGCATTAGAGGATTGACAGCTGTGGTTAATATCACTTACCGAGAACACGTGGTTATTACCGACTCTACCTCCCGCTAGGGTCTTTCTTGATAAACATGTCTGGAAGGAAGTTCCGGGCAATAATCCATGCCAAACCCCTCTGACTAAAGGAGGTTGGCATCAGGAACGACATCTGGACTTACATTTTTGATCCAAAATCCCCACCATTAGCGGTAATCGCTGAACCTGGATCATCCTGGATACCAGCTGTTTACACCGAGAACAATTAACGGCGTTCAGCCGCGTCGATCGCTCCCTCTCCCTCCATCGCGACGTTTCGCCCCACGCGTTCGAGGCATCTTCAGCCACACATCTGAGGATGCTCCTAACATGTGATTGGGAACGATCGACGCGGCGGTCCCGAGAGAGCAGCTTTTCCAATCAATCATCGTGCATCGAGTCGTGAAAACCTACATCGTTACAAACGAGGTTCCTCCATAGCTGTGTGGAATTTCTAAGACGGGGCCAGGACCCCTGGAAAATGATCCATTGATCTTTATTTATAAGTCCATGAATTAGTGAAGACAGGCAGATATAGGAAGAACAACAGATCAATGAGCTGCACGGAGAGGTATTATTAACATACTCTTTCCGCAGAGGGAAAAAAAAAACCCTCGTTCTGTGCGCGTTGAACGGAAGCACAACAAGTAACGTTTTCATCAATAATGCCGCGACCCCGCGTGCATCCAACAATGCTCACGAATTGGGCGCGAACACGCTCAGCGGTTCGCCCTCGTGTTCGCGCCGCCGGAATGGCGATGACACCTGATGGGTTGCTCGCGTCACGTTGCAAAGTCTTCTGGCGTTTGAGGACACTGTGTCTAGAACAGGGTGTCCGCATCAATGTCACCGCCTCCTTCACGCAGCGCTCTCACCGCTCGCTGTTCTTCATCAAGAACTCAATAGCGGCCACATTTCGGCAGTAAAATTCGAGGCCGTCTCGTTTAGACATCCCCAAATTGTGTGCGTGCGTTATGCCCGGCCCTGTGATA
>JAZEWT010000030.1:2716834-2731693 GCA_036362905.1 Mordacia mordax
TCACGCTACTGCCCTCACGCTACTGCCCTCACGCTACTGCTCGCCAGCGTTCACTCCGCGCTGCCCGCCTCGAGTTGCTGGGCTGATGCCTCTCACGTCCCCAGGGCGGCGCGGTGGCCCAGCGGGTAGCGCTGTCGCCTCCTCACAGCAAGAAGGTCCCGGGTTCGAATCTCGACTCGGGTGCATTTCTGTATGGAGTTTGCATGTTCTCTCCCCGTGTCCGCGTGGGTTTTCGCCGGACACTCAGGTTTCCTCCCACGATAAAAAAAACATGCTGCTATATAGGTTAATTGGCTTGCAGACTAAATTGCCCACTGTGCCCGGTGATGGACTGGCGTCCGATCGTGGGTATATCCCTGCTTTGCGCCCTGTGTCTGCCCGGATAGGCTCCGGCTCACCGCGACGCTGTCCAGGACTACGCGTTTTCTGACACTGAGACATGAGATGAGTCGCCGCCACAATGCATTGCTCGTTGATCCTTCCATTTCAGGTCAGAATGAAAGCCTCTGTCTCCGTGGTTCCCCCAGGCGGGCTGCTCCGCTAGCCACGATTCCAGGCATTTGCTCGAGAGGACAACATCCGAACCGGCTGTAAATTCACCACGGTACAGGGTTTCCTGCGATACCCCTGCCATTTAACGCTTGGCGCACAGCGGTGCGAGTTGGTGACGTTGTGTTTGGTCCGACCGTGGTTTCTCCGGCTGGGCCCCCCCCCCCGCGTACCTTTGTCGTAGCACAGGTAGCGATAGCGGCGGTAATAATGTCGCGTCTCTGATAGTGCTATCGGAGGTGCAGTTCAAACCACAATCGCGCTGGCGTTGTCACTCGCGTGTGAGTGAACGCAAGGGGGAACAGAAACCCGAAGTTCTATGAATGAAATGCATTCGCACAAATAAATGGAAGTGTCTGTGGTGGCCGGCATGGCTCGCGGTTATTCTGCCTTGCCACACACCGTCGCAAGCTTAACGATACTTTCCCAACCGCGTGCGTGCGCTGTGAGCAAGGGTGAAGTAACTTTGATTGTTTTTACCGGTGTGGTCGTATCGATCGTAACCACCTTCACCATGCAACCCCTGATCAAGGGATCAATGGAACCCATCTTCTTTCGAGAATAGATGAAATTAGTACCATTTCGTAATAAGCCGGTAGGTAGTGATTGTGAGTTATAGAGATGCCCCCCCCCCGACTACCCCTGCCTCGTGTAAGGTGATATATTGACCACTTGATTAGGGTCACCAACCAATGTGAGTGGCCTGGTACTGATGTCAGCAAGGTGGGACACATAAGAGCACATTAGATATCTCGTGAGGTAATTGTTAGTGTTCGGAGTTTGTGTATAGAGTTTATGTTCTTCCCCCGTTCTGTGTGAGTTTCCTTCAGGCTCTTCAGTTTTCTCCCACAAGTAAAAAAAACCCCACTCATTAAGTAATCAGCTGCTGACAATAATGAATATGGAGCGGTGTCTGGCGGGTTGGCAGCGGCTGATCGCGTGGCTAACTTCCCCTCTCCCTGCAGTTTCCTCGTTCCTCTCTATCCGTGGCTCGTTTATGACCAGGAGCGGGTTTATGCAGCGCGTTATTAACTGCATTATTGTTATTATTTATTTATTCCATCCCACCAGGCTGTAACAACACCCTATTTCCTAATACACGTGGGTTTTCTCCTGGTACTCTGGTTTCTTCCCACGAGACAAAATACCTAATGAAGATTTGAGTAAACTATCACTCATGAAAATGAACTTTGTCCGGGATTTTTCGCACGAGTGAAGAATTATTAATAATGTCCCAAAAGACTGGAACCTACTTTCCCATGAGAATTAAACATAATTAGATGTAGAGTTTAATATATTTTTTATTCCGTACATTTTTTAATTGTCATATTCCGATTACATAAATTAGTTTCTCTGGAAATTTCGACAAATTTACGAGAGTCGTGAGACTTAAGAATACTTCAGGTGGCTTTGTTTGGCTTTAATCAATACCAGAAAACCTCCCCCACGCCGTACGCACGTGGTTGTTACGCGCTGGTCGACTGACTGCTGTAAAGCGTTGATCCGTAATAACCGAGAGCACACGTTTCAAATCAATTAGTTGATTCATTAAGTAATTGTTAATTTGAATGGCACAGTGAGCAGCGCTGCCACCTCACCGCGGGAAGAGTCTCGGTTCGATTCCCGGGTCGGGTGCCTTTCTGTGTGGGATTTCCATGTTCTCCCCACAGTACGAATACACGCTGTCTAGGTTAATTTTCCAACTAAATTTCCTCCGGTACCCCGATATATTGCAACTTACTTATCCCTTTTCGCAGGACAACCATTTAAAGAACTACATATCTCAACGTTTCCTTCGGCTTAAGGTGTTCCCCTCTATTGCGCAACCATCAACACTCTTAAACGAGCTTTGGCCTTTATCCTGACGTCAGAAGAACGTGTTACACGCATGGAACAAAATTGGCCCTAGCGCGGGTATTTCGCTAGTAATTTTAACAACAGCAGCACACTTCTTTGTGCACTTTTTAACAGCATTTTAACTGACACTACAGTCACGCTAACTTAAAAGATATTGTTCTTGGGAAGCAACACTTTCTATTAAAATGTTAACATTGGACATATAAATGGAAAAGTGTGTGTGTGTAAATATTTGTCATCATTAATCATGTTCTATGGATCATGGGTGCTTGAAACCCCCATACAATATAATTTATCGGCTGTGTAATGCGAGACAGCTACTCTCCCATTGCCCTGTTAAGTTCACTGGAGCACGGAGCCAATTTTCAACTCAGAGGCCCTCGGGGCTGAGTCGCGGTGGGAGCCGGTGTTTGCGATGTTTTCATCTCCGGCCCGAGTTTCACCCCAACTCTGACGACAGGAGTGGTTATTTTAGACATTAACAGAGTTAAACCCCTGCTCAATTAAGCAGTGGGGGGCGAGGGGGGCGGGGGGGGGAAGTTCTCAGTCATTAGGCCAGTGCGGGAAATTACACATTCCTACGACAGTTGCCGATCCCTTCAAAGAACACCTCTATTGTCGTCTCACAAAGTGGTACTTATTTTATTCACCCCGCGGCATGATGTCAGTCACACGACCTCTCTAGGTCTCGACCTTGCTGTGAGTGTGGCGCTCAAGTCGTGGTGGTGAGACATCGAAGCCGATTAATGATTCTCGGGAACCACTCGGGGGCGGCGCGATGGCCCAGTGGTAAGCGCTGACGCCTCACAGCAAGAAGGTCCCGGGTTCGAATCTCTCGGCTCGGGTGCCTTTCTGTGTGGAGTTTGCATGCTCTCCCCGTGTCCGCGTGGGTTTTCGCCGGGTACTCCGGTTTCCTCCCACAGTCCAAAAGCATGCTGCTACATAGGTTGATTGGCTCGCAGACTAAAATTGTCCCGCAATGCCCGGCGGTGGACTGGCGTCCCGTCGTCGGGTGTATTCCTGCCTTACGCCCTGTGTTTCCGGGATAGGCTCCGGCTCACCGTGACCCTATGTAGGATTAAGCGGTTTCAGATAATGAGATGAGATGGGAATCACTCACCCGAGCGAGCGTTCTGCGGTGGCAGCACTTTCTGAGTCTCGCACGTGTTTGTGTTGCTATGTCACGCAGTTGACATTCAACATGAACGTGAGTTCAGTATCAGTACCCCATTAGCGTCACAGCCAGGGGTGTAGCCCTTCCTTGCGCCCTGCGGTGGGCTCCGGCCCCCATTCGATACGATCACCCACACTCGCGCGCCTCTAACGAGCTTGATTCCTACATCAGATCCCAGTCCCCCTAACCTGCTGACCATTAGCCGTGAGCTGATGATTCTTCGACGCCCTCGTTACATCCATCGGGATAGTGGCAACAAAAAGCCCACTAATCTACCTGCAATTGATTTCCCTGCCCCCATTCCCGCATTACGCAGTACGCATCGGCTGCCGAGGAAACAACAAGTTAGGCCGTTTGCAGTTCGACGTTTGTTGTGAAAAATACCTTTGGTCAGCGCCCCTGTTTTGCGGCCGTTTATTCAGCGGGTGAATGAACATAGGTAGCAGCGCGTCTTTGGACGGTGGGAGGAAACCGGAGTACCGAACACAAACCGACGCGGACTTCAGCATCGTTGCCTACTTGATCCTGTAGGTGGTCACAGGGGGCTGGAGCCTATCTCGGAAGACTCAGGGCGCAAGGCAGGACCATACCCAGATTTGGACGCCAGTGCATTGCAGGGCACTGGGGGTAATTTATCCAGGCCCATTATCATAGGCCGTATGTATTTGGACTGTGGGAGGAAACGGGAGTATTCGGCGAAAATCCACACGGCTATGGGAAGAACATATAAACTCCACACAAACGGGCAGCACCCGAGCTGGGGATTGAACACGGGTCCTTGTTGCTGTGAGGCGGTAGCGCTGCACCTCCACGTCAGATGCCGCGGGGTGATTGCGTTTCGCTCTTTAAATATTTACCTACCTCTCCACTCGACTACTATTCCACGAAATCCGTGTCCCGCACACAAGCCGCGCATGGCTACAATTCCAAATACTTAAACTGAAGAAAAAAAACCCAATTTTTTTTTCATTTATTCCACTTTGCGGGTCAAGTCAGAGGTCACACGTCAAGAGAACGAGAGAGAGAGAATGCGCGGCGAGCCATGAACCTTCGAGTGTGGTTGAGAGCGACGTGTGGGGCCGTGACGTGGGGCGAACCCAGAGGGACCCGCGCGAGCGAGCGGTGGCTGAGCTCGATTGTTTGGAGAGGCTGGGAGGTGGCGACGCCTGGGAAATCAGGGGCGGGAGCCGCTCGCAACGACCTCACAGTCTCCTTACAGCTGCCCCCACCAGGGGAGCAGCAGCAGCAGCAGCAGGAGGAGGAAGGGGGCACTGCGTAATTGTTGCCAATGTGGTGTAATTTAAAAAACACACCGTGCAATGTGTGGATCGTGAACCTGTTGAATGGAATGGTTTGGTGCGGTGGCAACATCTGCGACTCACTGAAAGGCAGTCCTGTCCGAGGCGGTTCGATTCCTGCCCCGGGTGCCCTTTCGCACTGAGTTTGTGTGTTCTCTCCCCCGTTCTGCATGTTTTTCCTCCGGGCTCTGCCAGTTTCCTCCCACAACGAGAATCAATGCTTCATTAAATGTTCAATAACATCATAATATATAGGAAGCAGTGCCTGGTGGATTGGCGCCGGCTCATCGCCTGGCTCACTTCTCCCCTCTCTGCGGTTTCCCGCTACAGCTGCATCTCGGTGTCTTGTGCATGAACAGGCGCAGGAGCTGCATACGTCCTGATCGTATTCATATTCTCATAATTATTCCTCCGGGTTCTCCGGTTCCCTCCCACAACAACAACATCTCATTTTCCGACAACATGGCAATATAATGGATGCAGTGTCTGGGAATGAGTGTGCGTTTAAAATTGTAATAATTATTACAAACACAGTAAAGCACGTTGATGACACTGTCTCTCCCCTGATGAAAGGGCAATGGGATGACGCGTATCTCAGTTGGTGGAAATTCGCCGTTTCTTCGGCAAGGGCCAGTACATCCACATGTTGTGTGGTGGGGGAGTGTGCTTTCTGGTGTCTCGCGATTGCGAGGTTTGTTGCGTTGAGCCTCTCTTATGCTCTGTGTTATGCTCTGTGCTTTGCAATAGGCAGTGTGACCGCTGGCACGCTGCGTTATGCACCCAGTGACCGACATCAGTGACGATTTTCTGAACCGGTCCTGCACATCCCCTATGTTGACTCAGCCCTAAACGATTATCTGGTGCCGTGTGGAAGTTTGCTAGAACACCCTTCGATGACATTTCCCCACCAATGAGCTCCCACGCTGACTTTGCCATCATTCATATTTGACATCTGGAGCTTATATGTTTGAAGAAATGTATTATTGGCATCTGCCACTTCAGACAACATTGATAAGCCCTTTTTTGGCCAAAGTCTCAAGGAACACGGATCTGCCGGGCGCTACATTCATTGCCCTGCATACAGAACGAGCGGGATTAATGCACTTTCTATTTGCCCACTCCTTTCTGCTGACCGCAGGTTAACAGGGTTCCAGCTGCCGGCTGCCATCATCAGTTCTGGAAACGTCCTGGGCCTACGTCTCACGAGTGACTTTGCAATCAGCGGGCAGGGATTCAAGTTGCTCTATGAAGGTCAGTGAGCCTTGGCAACGCGTTGCTTTGGTCAGGTGCCGCGTAGGGATTTGTGGTTCCCAGCTGATCTGTCCCGAGCGGAGTGGCTTCGTAAACTCGCGTGTGAGCGAGTGTGCGCATACGTGGGAGCGGTAGTGCAGCGGTCAGCGCGCTGCCCTACGTAACTCTGTTGTTTGCGAGAATGCCCATTCCTGCCGGATTGAAGAGAGCCAGGAACCGCGGTCCATTTCCCATCAATTTGCAGCAGCGATGGAGGTGGTGCTAAGCAATGATGTCGGTTTTTCGCGGCTCGATGTGTGTGGGAATTTCTCTCCATGGCTGTCCTTTCGGGACGGCCGTGTCGAGTGTTCCTGCTTATGCCTTGGCAGCGCTTTTCCTCCCACGTTGGAGGCATCCCCAGGCGTGTAAATGGATCAGTCGACCGCCACTCTGAAATAATGAGATTGATGCCTTGCTACACCAACCCTGTGTCTGAACAACTCAATGCATTGCACCCAGCCAACACATTTCCTCTTGTCCGTTACAATTCCTCCCTGCCACAAACCACCCCCCCCCCTCCTCCACAGGTGAACCTGGTTTGGCCCGTTTTCACTTGGAGTACCCCTATTGCCTTATTTATATTTTAATTCTTCACCAGTTTTGACAGGTCGGTGAGAATGCTGGCAAAACGTGTTGGCTTGCTTGATAGACTGCAGTTTAAATCACCGAAGCCGTACCTTGAGAATTCACTTTCTGGCTCCACTGCTCCGGGTTTGGGCACGAGATTTATGGCTTTGCCACGGTCCACGATGATGAACACAATCAATATAAACTCATACGTTCGTCCATCTGACAATCCACCCGTAAACAAGCAGCTGGCAATGCATGGCTGGTAACGCGCTTTAAGGGATGCGAAGTAAGAGTGCAGTAAAACCCAGATTTAATGGATTAAAGGGCAGAAAGGGTCTCTGGAAGTCTGTTAAATCCGGATATTTATGTGACTATCTTATATGTAGAGTAATGATCGTATCCCACAACAACCTATAAAATATGAACACCATTAAACAAACTAATACATCTAACAACAGCAATAAAAAAACACAAACCTTTGAAAAATATATTATTGCCATGAATTCCAACGCAGACCGCTGTCTCGCAAGCAGCAGAGAGCGTCCGTTGCTTCTGAAGTCCGTTGAATCGAGGTGTCCGTTACATCGAGGTTTTACCGTAGGTTTTGGTTTCGTCTGTGTGTGTGTTTGGAACATCGATTGGCGCTGTGCACGCCTAACAGAATAACCATGACTTACATCTGCACCAGTCCTGTATCGTGAAGCCCACGGGCGGCACCTGTTTGCCGGTAGAAAGATGTACAAACGATAAGAGGTGTCGCCGTTGCTGACACTTCTAGACCTGAAAGGTGCCATTTGGTGTCCTGAGATCGTAACCCTCGTGAAATTGCCATAACTGATACAAACTCTACTCTGTATCGCCGATACAGTATCATAGCGTCAATAGAGTACTGCATTGCCTCCTCACCCACAGGGCAGCCCTTCACGAGTGGATTGAAAAATGTCTGCACATTATTTATGTCTGTAAGAGGGAAGTTATATGGCTGCAGTGCCACTGCAGTTGGCATTGGACTTAGAGGCAAGAGGGCACAAAATCGCAGCCAGTCAGAGACCCAGGCAGTGATCAACTCAGCACATCATCATCTACTACTGTATTGTAATTGTCATCATCATTATCAATGCTTGCTCAATTCTCTAGGACGTCGTAGGGGGCCAGATCCTATCCCGGCAGACGCAGGGCGCAAGGCAGGGATATACCCACGATGGGACGCCAGTCCATCCCGGGCACTGAGGGCAATTTAGTCTGCAAGCCAATTAACCTATGCAGCAGCATGTATTTTGGACTGTAGGAGGAAGCCGGAGTGCCCGGCAAAACCCACGTGGACACGGGGAAAGAACATTCAAACTCGACACAGAAATGGTATTTTATAAACTACACTTGATCGGAAGTCACTGTGCCTGGTGGTGCAGGTCTGCTAGCTGGGCAGGGATTGGTGGATCACAAAGGTCAGAGAGAGTCGCACTCTCGCTTGATTTCTCGGCGGCAATGGCACGATTGCCGCCCTATTCTGAATGCTCTGCAGTATACAGAATAGGGCGGCACGATGGCCCAGTGGGGAGCGCTGTCGCCTCGCAGCAAGAAGGTCTCGGGTTCGAATCTCGGCTCGGGTGCCAACTTTGAAGCACCTTGAGCTGTTTGCAGGATGGGTGCTATATAAATAAAGTATTCTTATAATTGGTTAATTGGCTTGCAGACTAAATTGCCCGCAGTGCCCCGTGATGGACTGGCGTCCCATCGTGGGTGTATCCCTGCCTTGTGCCCTGTGTCTGCCGGGATAGGCCCCGACTCACCGCCACCCTGTACAGGACTAAGCGGCTTCTGACAATGAGATGAGAGTATACGGAATACTGCACGCAACATGTAGTACAGCATTACATTTTGTGTTCCGATTTGCCGTTTCATAAACTGTACATGCGTACCATCGAGTGCATTACTGCTCCGTGTGCCGTACGGTGTAACATTCGAGATATTGCGTTCCGACTGGGGAACAGAACTGAGCAACGGAACCCGTGTGCGGTCCAAGGATCAGCGCCCATCTCTCCACACTCTGCTGAAAATGACCCTGGTGAAATGTCCCAGGGTCCCAGCACCGTCACCCTGGCCACAAATATTCACAACTCAGCGGGGCGGTTGTGAGTAAACAATGTCGTGTATTCTCGTCCGCGACTATTTGCTTGGTATATCTCTTTCTGGCTCCACTAATGAGCACTTGTTTAGTGTATAGGTAGAATTCCAGAAAGCGCCGTTGTTTAAATATGAATGCATCACACTTTGGAAGTGTTGCATTGCGGGCACGGCTCTTGAAAAGGTCTCTCCATGCATGGCTTACACGAAGAAGACTTGAACGTGCTACGTTCGCTCTGTCGCGACTTCCCTTTAAAAACATTTCCATAAAACGGTCGTACCTTTTTTTTTTCAGAATACAAACCCGTCATTGTGCACCTCGGTAGCGCATTAAATTATATTTCAGGATAATTGAAAGCAAACTAAATCTTTCTTCATGAAAAGGATGTCATTGAATATGCGTTGCATATATCATGGATATGTAACTTTAATTTGAGGCTGTCCCATTGAATACCATTGTAATTTGTTTAAGTAATGCCTTCCTTTTCATTAATTTGAGCCTGTCCACATAAAGTTTCGTTCTGCCCGCTGCCCGTGTGCATTGCAGTGCCGTGGCAATGTTCACGATGACATCCGCTGAGCAGTGTTCACTGTGCGATGGTCACGTTCGGTGAGAATGGATCCGGTCTGCGGAACCAGGTTTTACTGTAATCATTACTGCCACCAGCTGAGCAGCGGTCATGCAGAGGCGATCTTGTTCCAAGCGTGTAACGCGTTCTTTTGACGATTCGTATCGATGACGTTTTTTGCTGACATCACTGCTTTCGCCCGGATTTCATCCCGATTATACTTTGGGAAGCTTTTCTGGGAATACCGCTGGAAAATTAACGTCGACGTCTTGATGTTGTTAAGATAAAATGTACGCCTACGAAGGATTTAATGTCGGCACCCTCGATGCAGTGGCACGCCGGTGTGTTAGAGAGTGGCACGCCAGTGTGCTAGAGAGTGGCACGCCGGTGTGTTAGAGAGTGGTACGCCGGTGTGTTAGAGAGTGGCACGCCGGTGTGTTAGAGAGTGGCACGCCGGTGTGTTAGAGAGCAGCACGCCAGTGAATGACGTTTCGTGGACAATTGCAACCACATTCACCAGGCTCCTTGTCAGAGACAGGTTTACGACACTTCAGCGTGACACAACACGAAAGTACTTTATTACATAATGGTCGGGAAACGCCTTCACGTTAAACTTCTCACGTTGGTATTCAAAGTGATCTGTCCCGCACGATCATGGGGCTCAGAACCGTTGTTTCAAGACTCCACCAACACGCGCTGGACTCCAGCACTTTAGCCACAGCAGCTCGCCGGGACGTTGCCGTTGGTGTGAGCGGTGGCTGCCGTCCAGGTTTACCCGGAGTAGCCGGTTGCTGCCCAGCGGTCGGGGTAACCGAGGAGATAATACCACAGGTTACCCTCTCTGATGCCAACCTCCTTTAGTCGGATGGTCTTCACGTCGCTATTTGTCTGGAACCTCCCGCTCACACCTGTTATGCCAGGAGAGACTCCTTCAGGAGTACTGGACTCCAGACTAAACTCCAGACTTGTTCACCAAGGGAGACCCTAGCAGCAGTACTAGACTCCAGACTTGTTCACCAAGCAGGAGTTCTAGACTTCAGACCTGTTCATCAAGGGAGACCTTTTCAGGAGTTCTAGACTCCAGACGTTCACCAAGGGAGAGCCTGGCAGGAGATCGAGACTGCAGACCTATTCACGAAGGGAGACCTTGGCAGGAGTTCTAGAGTCTCGGTGACAGAGCTCTGGGGATCATTGAACAACGCCAACCGCACCACCACGATAAGGTCGTGGAGCATGAAGGGTCTTCACCAGAACATTACTAATACAAATAACCTCGAACAGCGGAGAGACTCACACAGTCTTTATTTAGATTCGCGACGAAATTCCGTTTGAGTTTTGATCAAAATTGTTCGCGTAATTAGCGGATCTTTTATTTTGTCACGACGGCGACTGTGCCCCGTTTCGCGGCGTGATGACTGCACGATAATGAATCGCAGGCGTCTCTGCACAGTCGCGGGGGCCTCTCTGCACAGTCGCGGGGGCCTCTCTGCACAGTCGCGGAGGCCTCTGCACAGTCGCGGAGGCCTCTCTGCACCGTCGCGGGGCCTCTCTGCACAGTCGCGGGGGCCTCTCTGCACCGTCGCGGAGGCCTCTCTGCACAGTCGCGGAGGCCTCTCTGCACATGCGTTTGTCCGCTTGACCCGCTCGACAAATCGTTTTTATTCTTCTCTCTCTCTCTTACCTCCGAGCACGAGGAGGCCACAGCCACAGCCACAGCCAACGCGAGTCAAGGCACGCATCGCCAGCGGCGCTCAAACAGAGCCCCGTGTACGCACGCTGAGACGGACACGTGTGGGGCCGACGGCTCGGTCCGCTGCGGCAGCTGCTCTCGCACAATTTCTGAACGCTCGTCCGGTCTCCCTCGTGACAGCGGCACCGACGACGGCCTCTGGCGCGCGGGGCGAAATTTAGCGAGGGTGGACGGAGGGGCGCTCGACACAGCTGTCGCGAAAGAGCAGCTCTTGAGAGCAACGTTCAGACATCGATCCGTGTAAACCTACATCGATAAATTGGGCTTCTCTTCTCATGCGGGCCAGAATATCAATGAGCCTCTTGCGCTGGATGAATACACATCACGATTATGGTAATGAGGTAGGCTGTCAAGGCTTTCTCTGAGAATTGCTCTCCATTGCGCAATTCAGGAGCCTGCCGATGCCTCCTAACGTAGGAGTCGAATCGTCGATGAGAGTAGAGGAGCACTCGGCACGGCTTTCCTGAAAGAATAGCTTTGGAGAGCAACACGATAATTATTTTTCATAGCACGTGGCATCATAGCACGTGTCTGCATGATCTGCTTTGATCGTGGTTCGATGAAAGCGATTGACTCACAAAGAAATGTCATCTGTGTTTGGCATGGAAATCTGTTTTGACAAATTCACTGCGCTGCCTCACGTTAGGTTCGATTCCATCTCGGGTGCCGTTCTATGCGGAGTTTGTTTGTTCTCTCCCCGTGTCCGCGTGGGGTTTTTTTCCAAGCACTCCGGTTTCCTCCCCCAGTTCAAATCCATCCTGCCTAGGCGTTCCATCCTGGACTGGCGTTCCGTCCTGGGAATAACCATGCTTTGCGCCCTGTGTTTGCCAGGATAGGCTCCAGTTTGACCGCGACCTTCTCCAGGCTTAGGCGGGCAATGAAAATGACTGAATAAATTCACGGTGAAATCTTGAGCTTCAAGGTATGCGCTCCAATGAAATGAGTCAAATGGAAACACACGCAGTCTCACTTCCTCGGCTGCCCTCAGACGAACTGGTCAGTCATTGGTGACCACCTTGAGGACAAACCAGGGTTTTCAGCTGCTCTTGACTCATTGCTCGCCACTGGCGGAATTTTATTTCCAAGCCCCGTGAATGCAGCGGTCAGATCCAAGTGTTTTATTTCTCCAGTGCTATTCACTGCGTCTCATGGGAGCGCAACCAGCATTCTGTTCAGTCTCGCAATAATGTCCCTCTAACTATCATCCCCACCCGGGATATCACTTGACCTGCACCTTAAAGCAATTTCGGAAGATTTTCCGTGGCCCTTCCTCGAGTACAATAACTTGCCCGAGATTGCTTTCCCCGGTTCAAAAAGCCAAGAGGCCAGGTGCTATTGCGCCTGTGAGTGTCATTACTGAGATGGGCACATCTGCCGCATGCGAGCCGACGGGTGGGTGGGCACAGCAGAGAACATTCCCACCAGTGCCGCTCTGCGGAGAGATTATATTGGAGTAGTGTACAATTTCATCAGAGAAGCGAGCGGAAATGTGCCTTCTTATTTTTATAACGGAACGGCAGTGGTGGTTGGGGAAGTTCGGAGCGCAGTGTCCTGCAGCGCTTTATGCAGCTAAGCCAGCCTTGCCTGTGGATTCCGCAGTTCACACCGTTTGCAATGCGTAACAACAATGCTGCCATCTCCTATAGGCGTGTAACATGCGACTGGTGGAGTTAGCTTGGCATTGTCGACGAAATGTTGATGTAGGCTTTCTTTGCGTGATGGATGAGAATTGCTTTCAAGAGCTGCTCTCGTCGGAGCGTTCCCCCTTCTCTCCTTCGTGTCGTTCCGTCTCCCACGTCGGAGGCATCGTCAGGATGACGGGAGGTCCCACGTTGCCAAGGAGGATGAAACGAGGCGGATAAAAAAAAGCAAACTCCTGCACAGAAAGGGACCCGAGGCAGAAGTCGAACCGCCTCGGTTCGATGTGAGCGTTGAATGTGACCGCTGCGGCCACCCTTCCGCCCGTCAAAGGTTAAACCGCTTTCAAGGCATCCTGTCGGCGAACGCCATCTGGTGATCCGTGGAGACCATAGCCAAGTGGGCCTAGTGGGCCTTGAGGAGCAAAAGGTTGAGAGAAGAACGCCTGCTTTTCCGTAATGTTGAGGAATTGTTTACGGTGGCGGGCGGCGCTGTTAAGCGGTGGCGATCAATCGCTACCTCTGGCTGGCACCGCTCAGCGCTGCCTTTGTCTGTGCTGGGAACACAACTCTGCACGTGTGGGCCAGCACTCGGGAGGAGATTGTGTTTCTGGCAGCGCCGGATAGCGTAGCGCACACACAAGAAATCATATCCAGCTAACAGTCTTAACAGCTTGCCAAGTGTCGTGCTCTTAGCCAGCACCGACGAAGGGCAGCATAGCACACGAGGAAGTGGGTGGGCAGCATCACGCCCGGCCGCCTTTGTCTTCCTCGTGTCGTGGTTTACACACCACACCACTGTTATTGGTCAGAATCAAACTCGAGTCGCCGGGTTGGTAGCGGCGCGCGTTAACCACTGCACTACCGCTCCCCGCCCGTAGACACGTGCACGCGCACGCGCACGCGCACGCGCACGCGCACACATACACGCGCACACACACGTGCACGTACCACCTCGTCGTGCAAGGGTCTAATGGCATGGGCTTCCTCATCCACTGGGATTCCCCCGTACCATTTCATCATTGGAGAGGACTGAGCGCATGCCTCCAACGAACACATCCCTTTGGCACGGGCTGCAGGATCGTTGGCATTTCGCAATATGCCTAAATTAACCTGAAACTGGCACGGGGCTTTTAATCAATGAAACTCACAAAGACCGCTGTCAGCTCGCGCGGCGCTACAGCCAGGTGGCTTTTCATCCCGAGCAGATTGCTCCGTGCCTGTCTTTATTAATTTGGAATGCGTGGGTTTGGCCCATTGAGTTACCGCTATCGCCTCTGCTGGCTCCGCCGTCTCACAATGGGGGTGTGGGCGCTTTGTGCGCGAGTTGAAAATTTTCCTTTGCGCGCCTAATTTACAACTCTGGTGATTATGAACCACCCACCACCCACCACCCACCGAGCCACGCTGCTCTGTTCGGGAAATATCGATGCTACGCGCCACGGAGTCGTGGTGTTGTAGCCGATATAAACGGCTGCTAGCCAGGTTAGTTGCCAACCCCCCCCCACCACCTCCCCAATGGCAGGGGTGGCAGAATGTTTCGGCCTGATGTCCTTCCTGGCGCTAACCTCGTTTAATTGTAGGCTTTTTAGATAATGGTTTGCCTTGAACCACCTCCAAGACCTGTTCACCACTGGAGACCCTGTCAGGACTGCTAGACTCGAGACCACAAATGGGTCTTTGTCCAGATCTTTCGAGAGTTTGTGAGCTTCTCACACATTCCAACCTGGTTAAACCCAAGATGGATCGTAGGCAGGCCAGCCAGAAAGTTTCTAGACGGCGCAGGTGTTGGTCACCCACCCCTCGTGTTCCGTGTCGACCTTAATAGATGCTCGCTAACGGCACTTGACTCTAAAGTCTGTTAAGGCTACACGGGAGATGTTTGTGTTGGTTTGGTCACGCGATGGGATGGTGCGCGGCGAGACGGCGGTGCCTGGTGGTGTGCACGCGAGCTGTGGAACCGGTTCGCTGGGCTTCTCAAGTTGATAGCCAATTCTCTCCGCTGCCCCCCTCGTCCTCTGCTTGGACTTCTCGCGCGACC
>JAZEWT010000030.1:2738918-2758053 GCA_036362905.1 Mordacia mordax
TAGCGCTGACGCCTTGCAGTAAGAACGACCGGGTTCGACTCCGTTCTGTAGTGGAGTTTGCATGTTCTCCTAGTGTCCGCGTGTTTATATCTGCTGGGTTCTCCAGTTGCCTCGCACTGTCCAAATACATGCTGCCTAGGTTCATTGGCCTGCTGACTAAATTTTCCTCGGTGCCCTGTGATAGACTGGCATCCAATGATGGGTATATCCCTGCCTTGTGATTCTTGAGACAGGCTGTGGACCCGTGCAGCCCTGTACATGATTGAGTGGGTACTGACAGTGGTGATAATGATGATGATGTAGCTTCACTGATCGTATGCGTACACTCTCATGTACTTCTCTATTAAGTTCTAGGGCAGGCCGAAACAAAGGATTCAACAACGTCTGGAAGTGCAATTTTTGTTATGTATAGCACCCACAGAATAGCATAATTCGCATACCAATATTATGCATAACCTTTTATGCCTGAAAATTTTAAATCAAATATGCCCCCAAAACATGACTTTATTAATAAAGGATTTTTCAATATGAATAAATTGCCCTCAAAAAAGTGTGCCCTGCGATGTGCTGACGTCACACCCTCGGAATAGCCCGGCCTTGTGTCCTCTGTCTGCCGGGATAGGCTCTGACACCCCACTACCCTGTACAGGGTATTGATAACGATGACGACACGGCTTATGATATTTACGAGAAATGTTATTTATCGTGTTGTTGTTGAATGTATATATTGAGTGCGCTATGGGGCATGTGTAAGGATCTCCCTTGGTGAACAGGTCTGGAGTCCAGCACTCCTGGACTCCTATCAGGGGCGCTGGACTCCAGACCTGTTGACCAAGAGAGACTCGATCAGGGGCGCTGGACCTCAGACCTGATCGCCATGGGAGACCTTAGCTGTAGTGCCAGACTCCAGATGCCACAGCTCTGACCTCTGGCGACACGGAAACCCCTCCGCCACAATGAGGTAATCATACTCGTAGGAAATATTTAGGTCTTGCATTAGGAGATCTGAGCGCAGCCTTAATGCGGTTTTCAAACCGCGCGCTAATGATTTGTATTTGCGGTGACACGGCGAATGAATCCACCTGCTTGTAACCCCCTCGTATACTCGCCTAATCCCCTCATGTAAGCAACAGCAGCAGGTAATAAAATTACGCTTAAAATTTACACTGCCTCGTCGACTGTAAATCCCTGCCGAAAACTCCTCTCCGCGCCACAAATTGCCGCGTGCAGAACAGAACGACGGCCAGATTTAGCGGCCAATAAATATGGTCGCGAATAACAACTAAGTGGTTTGCAGAGGGGGGCCTCTCTCGCGCTTGATTAGTGGCTGTGCTGGGGGGAGCGGATTTAATCAATGACTGCGCCAACGTAACGGCGGTGGCGCGCGGCCCATCATCGCCAGAGTTGGTGGGGATGCTTGGAGAGTGCGTGCGCGTTGGTTCAGAGAGCGGGTGCGCGGTGGCGCACGTTGGTTGTCGGCGGTGATCTGTAAATAACGCAGCCCATGACCAAATCTATAATGGAGCGAGTGTGTGAAGACTCGGAGACGGCGGTATTCATCGAAGGAACGTTTAAGAACTCAGGTGCGTTTTCACGTGGGCACGTTAGGTTCCCTCGACACGAAATCCTATCCAATGATGGACTCTACCTCCAGCCGGCCGTGGTCATCTCGACGGAGTTCTGACCAAAAAACGTCCCAGCCTCCCGTCCGGCCTTCCCTTAAAAGACCCCCCCCCCGCCCCGGTCCCGTCCCGTCCCTGGATCCTCCCCTATCCCCGCCTTGAGAGAAGCGAGTTTCAAAGATGCGGGAATACTGGGGAACAGTTGGGAATGGGCAGGAATACTGGGAGGACTAGTCCGCGAGTCGCTTCTCAGAAGGCATGTACCAGGACCCCAGTGTTAAGGTCGTTACTTTTATACGTTTGCATGTCCACGCTGAGATCACTGCGCTTGAATCCATTACACGCGCTGATGTTATCTGCACAACGCTACAGGAGTTTGTCTTATTTCAGTTTTACTTCACGCTTATATTGATTCTGAAACATTAACACTATCTCCGCTTTAACTCGTCACCTTTGCAATGGTACTATAATCAACCCTCGTGAGCAGTCTTCCGCCTTCATTGTGACGTCAGAAGAATGTGTTACACGCCTGGAACAAGTTCACCCATAGGGCGGGTACTCTGCTACTGCATATAATTTATGCCGCTCTAAGACTGAGAATCAAACGATGGGGCAGGCCATACGGGATTTGTTTGTTATTGCTTATAGACCCTACTCAACAGCATCTGGCCAATGAACACACAACAACCGTTATTCATCTCTAAGTCGCGGTGACGTCACCACAGCGCTTGTGCCAAGCCAGGTGCACGTCACCACAGCGCTTGTGCCAAGCCAGGTGCACCTTGAGTAACGTGAAAAGGCGAATGCTCGCCGTCAGGAGATCACGATACAGACCCAGATGCTATCCGCTTCCTGACTGACATCACTTGCGGATGCACACACGCTGTAAACTCACACAACCACTGTCTTAGAACTATGGGATTTGACTGACACAGGAGGTGAACGGGAACCTGGAATGGCTCACTGCCATGTGGGTCCCTGGCCTAGCATCTTTAAATCCCGTCTCAAGACTCACTTGTTCCGTAAGGCCTTGAAGTCCTCTGGCTAGGACTGTTGATGCTGCTCACTGCTGTGTGTTGAGATGATGGCTCGCTGTCAACTTGTGCCGGCTCAAGAACAGTTATCTTCCTTTACTTGTTTAACAATGATTTAATTTGGTATTTTATGTCCTTCATTGATATATAACCATTATTTTACCTTAACTGATCGACTCTAATGTTGTTGTTGATATACCGTTCTCTCTCTACGTGCAGCGCTTTGTGACCTTCGGGTGCAAAACGATCTAGAAGTGCAATTATAATTAATCTACATGCACTGTACATTCCACCCACGCTTCCCCCCCCCCCTTCCCACCCACCTAAGCGCTCGGACATACATTCACTCATCATCTGTCCGCTCATTTAGCGACCAGACCGTTCATTAATCCATCAGTCGACTCGGGCACCCGCGCCTCCTCTACGATGGGGCAGAGTAACCTTGTCACTGTACGGTACCCGATCCTGAGCAGGTCCACTGTCGCCCACAGCCACGCACAGCCAGGTTGTTCGTAACGAAGACACGGTCATCATAACTCACTGGGAGGCTGAACCTCATCCTCCTCCTCCTCTCCTTCGCGACGTTTCGCCTCCCACGTAGGAGGCACGGACAGGGTATTGTGTGGTTGAGCTAACAGTCGCGTTGTTATATCTGTTACGTCTGTAGTGTTGCAAATTGTGACGTTCACAATGCAGACGACGTGGGTGTCGGCAGCTGATGTTGCCACCAACGTGGAAGGCACAACGTCTCGAAGCAGAAAGTATGAGCGCCTGGCACGGCCATCCGCACAGAATAACTTTGCAATTCCGTGGAAATCTCTCTGCTATTGCTCGGCGCAAACTTCGTACAGCAGCTGTCAGCCATCATCGCTTCGTTTATGTTGCGCGTATGTGGGTGGAAGGCACGAGGAGGGGTGGAGGAGGAGTGGTGTTCCACCCAGAGGCTGCGCTGTTATTTCTCATTTTTAAAAGGCGCAGTTGAGAATGGAGCTTGAAATTAGTTTGTGCCATAAAACTCTGCCGCCGAGCGGTTTGTCAGCGCCGCGCGGCGAAAACAAAACAACGTTGACCTTTTTTTTCGGTGGAGAAAATAAACGTGAGAAACGGCCCTTTTCGGTGCTCACGGTGACATCAATCTCGCTCGCCGCAGAAAAGATGACCCTGGACACTGGGCCTCGCTTCGCTCCAGCTTTAAGCTTGGCATTCTTTTTAAAATATATATATATATTAATAGTGCGCTTTGTGTTTATTTCCCTCTGTATTTTAAAGCGTTGCGTTATTGAAATCCTTCATTTCTTGTTTGAAGAAATCCGCAGGGGATGTAACGCAGCGGACATGATTTGTCTTTATTCTGCGTTCGTTAGGCAACGAGCGCTGCGGAGAGGGATCACTCGACACGGCTATCGTGAAAGTCAGCCCGTTTGTATCGAAGGTGGAATGAACCGGTTGAGCTATGCAGATCTTTTTAACCGCTGTCTAGTGGGAAGGTGTAAGTAAGTTACAACATCTCGCAGCACCAAGGGCAATGAATTCAGGTCAGTTAGCCTCGGCAGGATATGTTTGGATTGCGAGAGGAAACCGGAGTACCCAGTGAAACCCTACGCGGACACGGGCAGAACATGCAGACTCCACACTCGAGTCGGGAGTCAAACCCAGGTGCTTCTTGCCACGAGGCAGCTGCGCCACTCCCCCCACGTGATCGTGCTGCCCCCGATTGTAAACTGGAAGTAGTGAGCGGCGGGGCGGCGTGTGTTGCACTGTGGGAGAAAACCGGCGCGGATACGGGGAGAACATACAATCTCCACATGGACCCCCGTGCTGGGATCCGAACCTCGATATATTTGCTGTGAGGCAGCAGCGCCACTCACCGCTGCGCCACCGTGCTGCCCATTTGTAATCTCAAAATGAAAATCATCTCGGTATTTAAATGTGTCCTGTTTTGTGCTTTTTAACACTCAGAGATGCCTAATTAGACACTGTTAGGAATGTGTTAAGGTTTGGTGTTAATTCTCTAAGCAGGGTTTGTCAACCGCACAAACTCATGGAACTGAAAATCAATGATGTGCGAGGTGCACGGGACCGCGCAGTACAGCCAGTGGGTTCATGACCCCATCTGTGCAATCGTTTGATGTGAGAATTCACACTGACGAGTGACTCTTGACGGCCGCACGATGGCGTGGTGAGTAGCGCTGCTGTCTCTCAGCAAGCAGGACCTGGGTTGCAATCCCGTCTCGGGTGCCTTTCTCCGTGGAGTTTAACATTCTCCTTGTGTCTGTATGGATTTTTTTATGGATACTCCGGTTTCTTCCCATAGTCCAAAAAACATCCTGTCGCCTAAGTTCATTGGTCTGCTGACTAAATTTTCCTTCTGTGCCCTGCGATGGACTGGTGTCCCATCCTGGGTATAGTCCTGCCTTGCGTCCTCTGTCTCGAGGGTAAGGCTCTGACTCTCAGCGACCCTATACAGGATTAAGCGAGCACCCAATTAACGCGTCTCTCGTGCTTATTTCAGCTGAACATTGGTTTCTCAATGACAATAGCTCTCTTTATCGATAGCCATTTCGGGCGTTCCTCTCCTTCGCGACGTTTCGCCTCCCCACGTTGGAGGGAATCCTCAGGCGTTCTGAGTGCATACGTTTGTTTGTCATGTTTGCATTGCTTACATTGCACTATGCACATGGTTTCCAAGTGCATCTCACCCGGCACTAGCACTGCGTGTGCCACGCAGAGCTCCTGTGGCAGGGCAGATGGCAAGAGGCAACTCTTACCATCATCCTGTGACCCTCAGGTGAAAGGGATTTTATAAATGCAGTTATTATATTATTATTACACACTGATTGGTATACAAAATAAAGTTTCAGAGAGTGGAGGGGAGGGGGTGGTCATGAGTCGTCTGGGCCCCCGCGTGATGCCAGGGAAACCCAGTACAAATCAGCGCTGGGTGGCGCTGGTATTGTTGAGTCGCATCTTCGAGTTGTTTTCACCTCGTGATGAATGCCTCGCTCTCGTGGGAGACACTGGTCTGTCCGACCGTAGACTTACGGACCAGTCTCGAAATAACAGATATACTAATCTCTAGACAATAAACTGATAGGCCATTCTCCAGACAATAGGCGGACAAACCAGTTTCTGGACAAGGCACTGGCAGCGCTATGTCCAGACAGAAAGATGACAGACCAGTTATTAGACAAACGATTGACCGGTCAGTTTAGACAATAGACTATCCAACTTGTGCTGAAACTCAATACAGTTGGCACACGGACAGATCCATTATAAGTCTTAGGTAATATTATGACACCCCAGTCTCTGGTGGGGCCATGATGATCTCTTACTGTGGCACGCGCGTGTCACGCCTTGCCAAGTGTGGCAGTGGCGGTCGGGAGGAGTCCCTCAACAGCTAATGTTTACACACACCACGTTTATTACTTGGAATGAAAAAGAGGATAAAAATTTAAATTTTAAATGACCCGCTGTTAGCGCACTAAAAAGTAGAAAATAAAAGTTTTGAACATAAACTCAATCTAACTCAGGATACAGACTTAACGCGGGTGGCCAAACACTGACAATATGTGACTTACGATTGACTGATAATACAGTGAGATTTACATTTTAATTATTTTAGTCGTAAATACGTGTTTTTCTAATGTTTTGTAAAAGAAACAACTGTCAGTTATCACTTAATATCAGTACGGTTTAAAGGTTTTCATTTAAGGAAAATATTATTGTGGTCTTAGACGGTCAGTGTTTGGCCACCCGCTTTTCGTCTGTATCCCCAGATAGATTGATTTTGTGGTCAAAATTTTTATTTTCTATATTTGAGTGCGGTAAAAGCGGGTCATTTAAAAATGTAAATTTGACCCTAATTTTAATTTCTACTTTTTTTTTGTCTTAGCCACGCAAAAATATCAAGTCAGCTCAGTGCGTGTCTGGCATCGGGAAAATATCGCTTCCATCAGACTGAAAAACAAATAATAATTTGAAAGGATCGTTTCTATGGCGGGCCCAGGATCGGCTTTTCACCAGTCTTCAAACTTTTTTCACTGGATTGCATTGCCATCCGAGTTATGCCTGCGTGCAAAATTTCAGTTCTCCAGCTTTATCGGAAATGCTTTAATTTTATGCTCAAAGATTTTAACCATGACATACATCACCCAATGTAAGTTAACCATTACACACATCGCCCAATGTAAGTTAAGTAAAAGCGGGTAACAAGACAGGAGAGCTATCATTTGAGATAGAGCACGGCAGGTTGGAGTGGGTGAGAAATGCATGTCTGAGACAATTGTGTTGAACAGGCAATATAAAGATACCAACAATACAGAGAGATGGTGGAAGAACATGTTTTGCTGAAGTGCCCTCCAGAAGCCTGCACTTGTGCGCCTCCCTCAGTTTGTGTTTAAGCTGGAAAGAATGGTTAAGCTATGTAGCTTTTTAAACTTGTTGTCCAGATGGGAGGGGTAAGCACGTTACAACTTCTCAGGGCACCCGGGTCAATATCGTCAGGACCGTTAACCTGGACAGCAGGATGTCTGGACTGTGGGAGGAAACCGGAGTACCCGGTGTGTGTGTGTGTGTGTGACGCATCTGCGCTGCTCGCCACATCACTCTGTCCCAGTCTATAGGGAGGCGTGACCGAGTGAGTGGGACCTACGAGCAGTGTGGGGCGTGGGCCAGCACTGGCGAGAGGGGCAGCTCAGCGTGCATCTCCGTTGAGTGGTGCGGAATGTTGGGAGTCACTGCCATGGCACCTGCGTTGCGAGCTAACATCGTCACCGATCGTTCGGACTGCTTGCCAAAGCTCTCGTTTCGGGAGCGCCGTGTCGGACGCTGCTCCTCGCCTCCGTTAACGTTGTGCCTCTCACACTGGAGGCATCACCAGGCATTCTGAGACTTGGAGAGAAATCATCACGCATCGAGCCGTGACAACTCCACATCAGTACAGTCGGCTCAAAGATTAAATAACCACCGCAAAAGGATGATTGATTCTCATGATTGTTTCCTAAAGCTGCTCTTTCAGCATGATAGAAACTTTATTTGCTTAAAAAAAATACAGCTTCTTATTTGGAAGCTAAAGAGTTATCTCTGGGGCCACTCTGGTCTACTTTGATTCAAGAACAGCCACACAGAAAGGCACCCGAGCCGAGATTCGAACCCGGTGTTCTTGCTGTGAGGCGGCAGCGCTGCTCACTGGGCCACCGCGCCACCCACAACAAAACATTGGCTGATGACATCACAGTACATAGCTCACAACCATCTCCCCCGGGATACTCTTAAAGAGCTGCTGCATAGCTCCATGCTTAGGACCAGTTTAAATGACAACTGGCTGGCTGGTGGGGGTGGCTCCCCGATAATCACGCGGCAGATTCTCCCCCCACTCCCCCCCGGGGCCCTCCTGCACAGGCTCATGGCCTCTAATTCTCCTTCTGTGCACCCGAACCGCAAGCGGACCACGCGGTCGAACCGCTGCGCCGTGCAGCGACAGTCCTGTAGCTGCTGCACACTGTGTCCGTGCACTGGAGCGGTTGCACTGCTTCTGGGTCATCCGTTACCGTTAGGCCAATACAAGAGACACACCGTGTGTAACGAAATAGCAGCTCGCCTGATTTTTTTTGTTTCCTCGACTCTCATAAATCTTACTGTCACCCTTGAAATGCCACCGTATCCATTTGCACAGCGGCACTGCTCCTCCAGAAACACAATTACCTCGCCTTACTAAGGAGGGCGCTTGCTAATGTTTAATTGCCATCTCCCGTTGTCTTTCACTGTGGCCTGTAATGAGAAGAGTGTGGGTTCATTTGAACCAAGTAGATCGCACCTATTATGGGGTTAGACAAACCCATCCGATTGCCTATTGTGTCGATATTTCCTTAAGTCACGACTCAGTCTGCAATGTCTCTTTCCAAGCAATTAAAACTCCGGCATCAAATTTATTTGGTTGATCCAGGTACGATTCAGGCGGGTGCCAGTCTGGTTGCAATCAGAAGGTTTGCGAATTAAAATCCCATCTCAGGGGGTTGACTTCGCACATTCTTCCTTCACGATTACTCTGCCAGATGTCAACAGTCGATGTTCCGGCTCTTGTCATGGGAACGTGGATATGTTACCACTGGAAATGTTCGCAAATAGAGATGACTGCCTTCCGTTGCGTTGTCGTGCAGATAATCTTATTTACTTGATAATAATTGCATTTCTAAAGCGCCATTCACCCGAGGGTCACAAAACACTGCACAGAACTATACAGGGAACAGTCTCTCATCTTATTGTCAGAAATCGCTTAGTCCTGTACAGGGTTGCGGTGAGCCAGAGCCTGTCCCGGCAGACACAGGGCGCAAGGCAGGGATACACCCACGATGGGACGCCAGTCCTCACGGGGCACTGAGGACAATTTAGTCTGCAAGCCAATTAACCTATGCAGCAGCATGTTTTTGGACTGTGGGAGGAAACCGGAGTGCGGGGTGAAAACCCTGGCAGACCCTGGGAGAGAACTCGCAAACTCCACACAGAAAGGAACCCGAGCCGAGATTCGAACCCGGGACCTTCGTGCTGTGAGGCGACACTGAGCCATATTTTACAGCGGTTATCCCATTAGAGAGTCGTAGGAATATAGAAATGTCACATGGAGCCCCCGGCTACACGAGAGGGAAGAGCACAGCCCCAGACTTCTTTGAATTAGCGCCTGCACTTTGACCTTCATGATGCCCATCATGACAATCATCCTCATCATCTTGACTTCTCAGCTGGCTCCAAGCCCATCCAATCAACATTTTTATGAGCATTGATTGATTCTGTAATCACGTGCAACCGAATACATTTCCTAATGGCAGGTTTTACATTATTTTCTTTTCATAACAGCAGGGCAACCCAATGTGTCTTGGCAGAGGATGTACTCAAGGTCAAACATGGTTACCCTATATGAGCAACCTACTTGTTCTGTTGCCCTGAAAGTGCGTGTGATTTACTAATCACCTGCGTTTGTTACGTTGCCAAACTCTGGTAGTGATGACGAAGACAGTATAACAATTGGGCTGTTGACCCACCTGTGTTGAATTTCAAATAATATTTCCACATATACCAGGGGGGTTTCTATGGTCACTGTGGTTTCCTCCCAAATGTCCAACGGTAACAAACTCTGTTAAAATAAAAAAAAAGATCCTATAGTTGGCACTTTCTGAAAACCGTCTTCAGATGCGACTGATGCCTCCTGATTGAATGCGTGTCATCACAACTGCCGCTGTTACAGCTCGCGAAAAGCTACATTTAAATAATATATGTTTGTTTACAGGAGAACCTAGCTGTGAACATGTTTGTACTGCTCACTTGTTTTTTTTCTCCATTAAATGTTTCATAATACCTGATTGCAAAGCTATTATAATTTAAAGAAGGCTTTTGTTGTTTTATATTGCCTTGCTGTCAGAATCTTACAAAGCCAAACTGTAATTACTTTAAGTATCGGCAGTTATTATTGCATTACAAAGCATGTTAGGTGGCAGTGGCTTGTGTAATTTTCAATGAACCTTTAAGTAAACAGCAGGTAGTTTAAACCTTAATTCCCACAAGCGATTAAAGCAATTTGTTCGCTTAAAAGATAAACTGACTCGACGCTGTTTAATAATTCACAATTGTTAAGATTCCAGCATGAATTTAATTATTCTGATGTTTTTGTTGACACTCTTTTCTGTGGGCGGCACGGTGGCCCCAGACGGTAGCGCTGTCGCCTCACAGCAAGAAGGTCCCGGGTTCGAATCTCCGCTCGGGTGCCTTTCTGTGTGGAGTTTGCATGTTCTCTCCCCGTGTCCGCGTGGGTTTTCGCCGGGCACTCCGGTTTCCTCCCACAGTCCAAAAAACATGCTGCTGCATAGGTCAATTGGCTTGCAGAGGAAATTGCCCGCAGTGTCCGGTGATGGACTGGCGTTCCATCGTGGGTATATCCCTGCCATGCGCCATGTGTCTGCCGGGATAGGCTGAGGCTCATCGCGACCCTGTACAGGACTAAGCGGTTTCTGACGATGAGATGATAATCAATACAATTTCTAATGCACACGTGCTTGTTCAGAATCGAAGGTATTCGAATGGAGGGAACGGGGGAACCACAGAGAGGTGGGGAGAAGGCAGTCAGGCAGTTAGCCGGTGCAAACCCACACATTGCGACCTATTTGTTATTATATCGGTCAATTAATTAATGGGGGTTTTTTTGTTGCGGAAGGAAAACGGAGAACCCGGAGGAAATCCACGCAGAACAGGGGGAGAATGCACCAACTGCACAACACAGAAAGGGCCCCGAGGCAGGAATCGAACCGGCTTGGGCAGGACTTTTAGTGAGCAGCAGATGTTACCACTGTATAGAGACCTTGATAACAGTGATGATGATGATTGTGATTCCAAATGCATTGATCTAAGTTTTCACGGTTGTATTAGAATTGCTCTTGAGAGCTTCTCTTTTCGGATAGCCATGTCGAGCGTTCTTCCTTTCTGCTGCGCGAATGTGGGATGCAGGAGACATGCACGAATCCACAGTGGCGCTGTGGATTGTGTGAAAATGAACATGACTCATTAATTTTACGACTCATAGCACAGCGGAGTTTTGAACATTACAAGATGCAGCACTACAGATGTCACCTAGAAACACAACTTCAGATCAGCCATACAATACCCCGTCTGCTTCTGGCGTGGGAGGCGAAACATCATGAAGGGGAGAGGAGGAACGCTCGACACGGCTGTCGCGTCTGTGTTGAGAAGATAATTGTGGTGAAGCACCGAAGGACCTGGTATCTGTGCTCTCTGCGTATCAGCAGAAAAGTTTTGTCGAGTGAGCAGTTTGCACATATCTCTGAGAATAAACACACGGCTTGGGATATTTTCATTAAAACAGTAATCGCTGCCAAGTTCTTACCATTCTGTTGAACATTACTTTCTGCCAACGCGGCATTTTTCTACTCCGAAGAATTACAGCTCCATGATATATTAACAGCCTTACACTCGGATTTCGCTTTTACGGACATATCTCAGAAAGTCATTAATATTGTACGTGCGTGCAGAAGTGTGTGCGTGTGTGTACGTATATATATATATACGACTCGTCGACCAGTCATCTCAAGTCAGGTAGCCCATGGCAGCTGGGTTTGTCCCGTGACTTCAACACTTTCACACGGCCTCAAGGTGCACCTGGCCTGGCACGAGCGCCGCTCAGTGACGGTGGCCCGTTGCGTTTGTCGAGGTGTACGTGGAGCGGCGGGTATCGCATCGGCAAGGATAATCGTTTGTTGCGCCAAGAGTGTGGAGCCGTTGCCGCCCTCTCTGCCGTTCAGTGGTTCCAACATGCGACACGTGTGTTGACGATCATGAAAGGCTACGTTGAACGATCACTGTAGTAACGAACAAACGACAATGATGATGATGATTGCTTGGAAGAGTTGCTCTCTCGGGACAGCCGCGTCGTCTGCGCCCTCTCCTCTCCTCTCCTCGCATCGAGTCGTGAAAACCTACACCATGACAATCAGAATGGGAATAATAATCGTGGGCTTGTGTCGCATACGGGGCATAGCCCCCCGCCTTGCGCCCTGTATCTGCCGGGAGAGGCTGCGGCCCTGTGCGCGCTGAACGCGTGACCCTGCGGGCGAGCGGAGGCGCTCATCGTGGTGGTGGTGGTGGTGGAGGTGAATCGCTGTGCGGTTGCTCACTGTGAGCGAGCGCCTTGACAGCTGCCACATCGTGGAAGCCTCGTTACGGCCGCACGGTGGCCGTGCCGCCGTAACGCCCCCGTGCCTCGCACGGGCAAGGTCCTGTGCCCCGACGCGGTTCGAGTCCCACTTCGGGCGCCTTGCGTGTGCAGGGTTGCGTGGGTTCTCCCCCGATTCGGCGTGGGTTTCCAGCGGGTGCTGCGTTTTCCTCCCTCGTCAACTAAAAAAACATTAATTAATTGGCGGACAGCATCGCGATGCATAAGACTCAGTATCTTGAACAATGTTGGCGCCACCCAACCACACAGCTGCCCTCCTGCCACCTTGCTGCGGATCCGTCACGCCTCTGTCATCCTTTCTTTGAAACAAAAACCTTCAGCGTTAATTCAAGACTGTGCCTCGCGTTCTAAATGTATTCATTAAATTACAATTGTTTTCTGAATAGTAACGTCGTGTAGTTTAATGACAACTGGGTGAACCCAGGCTTGAGTGCAGCTGCTCAGTGATCTGGTTCGGGGTGACCCACAACAAGTTCGCTCATCCAGCCTCCTGACGCCACGACTGATCTCCGCTGCAGACATTATTTAAATAACGTTCCAGCAAGTGAGACGCGTCCGCCCTGTTCGCTGCACACCGGCTCTGATGTGTACACACCGGCTCTGATGTGTACACACCGGCTCTGCTCTATACACACCGGCCCTGCTCTATACACACCAGCTCTGCTCTACACACACCGGCCCTGCTCTATACACACCAGCTCTGATGTGTACACACCGGCTCTGATGTGTACACACCGGCTCTGCTCTGTACACACCGGCTCTGCGCTATACACACCGGCTCTGCTCTATACACACCGGCTCTGCTCTATACACACCGGCCCTGCTCTATACACACCGGCTCTGCGCTATACACACCAACTCTGCTCTATACACACCGGCCCTGCTCTATACACACCAACTCTGCTCTATACACACCAACTCTGCTCTATACACACCGGCTCTGCTCTATACACACCGGCTCTGCTCTATACACACCGGCTCTTTAGTAAACACCCCCCATGCCGTGTCGTGTTATTGCAACATGCACCAAGTAACCGCCTCGTCTCTAATCTGGAGGGCCGTCAGTGCTTCACATAATTCCCTTAGGTGACACTACTCTCTCTGATAGGTTGTGGGAAGATATGAAAACGTAATTGAATGTATTATTATGCTTACAAGCATAATGCATAACAATATGTAACGTTAGCAACGTCCCATTATCGCGAGATAGAGACTGCAATGCTGATCACACCTGCCCAGCGAGAAGCTATAATTGACAAGAAAGTAAGATGCTGACGATACGTTAACCGTAAACCAATTCAAGTATCGAGCTTATTTTGTCTCGTTTAGCTGAAGGGAACAACGCAATGTAGTCCCGGCTTTATTTTATACACGCAGTCTTGGTGGTGTGAGTTCACGTGACGTGTGTTCACGTGACGTGTGTTCATGTGTCGTGTGTTCATGTGTCGTGTGTTCATGTGTCGTGTGTTCATGTGTCGTGACATGTCATGTGACATGTGTGTTCGTGTGTGCTCACATACACTCAACCCCCGACTAATGAATGCCTGACTCTCGAGCGCTCACACATTCCCATAAGAGAGTGCGCCCACTATATTCAGTGATATGCATTCAGATATTAAACATTGGGCTCCGGTGTCATGTTTTATAAACTATATTTCTACAGCCGTACCAATAATGTATGACTGCTTCGCATGCGATACAATGCAGACTAACATTGACTGTTGTACCGTGTTTTGACTTCTAAACGGAACCCATCATTTGCCTGTGTACAAGATTACAATAGGTTTTACCGTATCTGGCGATTATGCAGGTGTTAAGATCTTAACACCTGCATAATCGCCCTGCATAATCGCCAGATACGGTAAAACCTATTGTAATCTTGTATTGTATACTGGCAAAAAAGTACCCATAGCGTTAATTTGCCTGTGTGTTTACTCATCGTTAGAAACCGCTTAGTCCTGTGCAGGGTCGTGGTGAGCCGGAGCCGATCCCGGCAGACACAGGGCGCAAGGCAGGGATATACCCACGATTGGACGCCAGTCCATCACCGGGCACTGCGGGCAATTTAGTCTGCGAGCCAAATAACCTATGCGGCAGCATGGTTTTTTTTGGATTGTGGGAGGAAACCGGAGTGCCCGGCGAAAACCCACGCGGACACGGGGAGAGAACTCGCAAACTCCCACACAGAAAGGCGCCCGAGCCGAGATTCAAACCCGGGACCTTCTTGCTGTGAGGAGGAGGCGACAGCGCTACCCACTGGGCCACCGTGCCGCCCGCCTGTGTGTTTATCAAAGGGTAATTCTGCCGCAGGCTTGGCAGCTGTAGATGCAGTCATTAACTATGCTGAATTTTGATTATTTTTCCACAACAGATTATCCATTAGTGCACTGGGTAACTGTTCATATTTTTCTTCATTTGCGAATATAAGGGAATGTGCAACATTGTCATAAATACCAATTATGGTTTTCCTGAGAAAGTAGTTTCATAACTCAAAACTTCTCCCTTCACACATTCATCTTGAAGCACAGCAACGTTTGTGATTGATTTTAAAATCGAGCATTTCAAGTTTAGAGATTCCTCATTATCTCTTACATTGCAGTCGAAATGGGGGTTTTTTCATAAAGGAGTTTTAGACAATACATTCTTAAGCAATATTAGATGTATCGTTTGGTCTTTGATGGAGACATTAATGAGCCAGTAAGGTATAATCTCCGATATGATTTAAGACAGTGCAGTGACAATGCATAATCCCCATGGATGGTAATTTCACCGTGATGGAGGAGTTTGCGTGTTCCATACACCCCCGGGTCTCCTTCGGTGAACAGGTCTGAGGTCCAGCGCTCCTGATAGGGCCTCTCTTGGTGAACAGGTCTGAGGTCCAGCGCTCCTGATAGGGTCTCCCTTGGTGAACAGGTCTGAAGTCCAGCCTGCTCCGACTAGGGTCTCCCTTGGTGAACAGGTCTCAGGTCCAGCGCTCCTGATAGGGTCTCCCTTGGTGAACAGGTTTGGAATTCAGCGCTCCTGCTAGACTCCCTTGGTGAACAGGTCTGGAGTCCAGCTCTCCTGCTGGAGACTCCCTTGGTGAACAGGTCTGGAGTCCAGCTCTCCTGCTGGAGATTCCCTTGGTGAACAGGTCTGGAGTCCAGCTCTCCTGCTAGGTGAACAGGTCTGGGGGAGAGGTTATAGATCGATAACGGTTTGAAGACCCTGCGACAAGAGGAAGGTCACCACTGGGAGACAAACGGATAACCCAAGTGAACCTGGATAGCGGCTGATTAAACAGCGCACTACAAGAGGGCGGCGTGTGAAGAGGTCTTGGACTGTAGTCCAGTGAGACGGTGATCTCTGATGGAATTCTGCTCGACCTCTGCAGTCGTCACGGACTGAGTTATCCGTTCACATAGAAGATGCTCACGGTCACGATGCATGAATTGCAGTGTGTTTGTGTGAGAATCGATTCATCTCGATGCGTGTGTCGGTGGGTTCACATGTATCCCCTGCAGATGCAGAGAGGTACAACATGCAGCGCGAAACAGTTACGCTTTGATAAAGACAAGACATAATGAAGGGCGGCACAGCAAGAAGGTTCTGGGTTCGAATCTCGGCTCGGGTGCCTTTCTGTGTGGAGTTTGCGAGTTCTCTCCCCGTGTCCGTGTGGGTTTTCGCCGGGCACTTCGGTTTCCTCCAACAGTCCGAAAAACATGCTGCTGCATAGGTTGATTGGCTTGCAGACTAAATTGCCCGCAGTGCCCGGTGATGGACTGGCGTACCATCATGGGTATATCTTTGCCTTGCGCCCTGTGTCTGCCGGGATAGGCTCAGGCTCACCGCGACCCTGTACAGGACTAAGCGGTTTCTGACGATGAGATGAGAATAATCTACTACATTTATACAGTAGCGCAGTTCACCCGGGCGCCCCAAAGTGCTGCAGGAAACGGAGGTTTTGTGGGCAGCAGGTAGCCACGCTGATTAGCTGACGCCAACCCGTCAGACACAGCGTCCCTGTGTATTACGGTGGTGTCGGCCAATGAATGAGTGTTTTTTTTTTAAGTTGTGGGAGGAAACGACCGAACCCGGAGGAAACCCATGCAGAACAGTGGGAGAGAATACACGAACTTGGCACAGAGAGTCGCCCGAGGTGGGGTCGCAAACCCTTGCGTGGCGAGGACAGACGAAACTCTCGCGAGATTCAATGACGCAGCACTGGGTAAATATGCGAATAAAGAAATAAAATCTTCTGAAGAATTTTATTCACTCTGAATGCGGGGCTTTTGACAAAAAGCAGGTATCCTGAGATGCACCCTCAATACCAGCTACTGAAATTGAATAGCAGCGTTCCTCTTGGAAAGGAGAGCCTCGGCAAGCTTTTGTCTGGAGAGCCAGCGATTTGAATTGGTAATGAGGAGGCGTTCTCGGTGATAGCGAGCCGTTGTATCGTCAGTTTGTGGCTCTGAGCATCGACATCGAATTTTCGGATTCGTGAATTGCTGCCACATTTCAGTTGCTCCAAGTTCGTGCGTTGTCATGCTTCTAAACCTTAAAGATCCCACCAAACGTCTACCGTTCTGATGACTTTAGGCATAATGAGCCTTCGCACATTGAGACATGCAGTCAACTGTACACACGTGTATGTGTACTGAACCCCGAGGCTATCATCTCATTGTCAGAAACCGCTTAGTCCTGTATAGGGTCGCGGTCAGCCGGAGCCTATCCCGGCAGACACAGGGCGCAAGGCAGGGAATACACCCACAATGGGATGCCAATCCATCACCGGGCACTGCGGGGAATTTAGTCTGCGAGCCAATTAACCTATGCAGCAACATGTTTTTGGACTGTGGGAGGAAACCGGAGTGCCCGGCGAAAACCCACGTGGACACGGGGAGAGAGAACATGCAAACTCCACACAGAAAGGCACCCGAGCCGAGATTCGAACCCGGGACTTCTTGCCGCGAGGCGACAGCGCTACCCACTGGGCTACCCTACCTCCCCAGACCCCGAGTCAAAATCGAACATTCCACGCTGCTGAACTGAGGTGGCCCAGCCTCTCTACACAGTGAGCAGCGTCCATCATCGTTCCCGGTACTCGTTTAATCCTGTACAAGGTTTTGGGATGCAGGAACCTGTCCTGGCAAACACAGGGTGCAAGGCAGGGCTATATTCCCAGACGGGATGCCAGACCATCGCTGGGCACCAGGAGGAGCAGTTTAGCAAGCAGGCCAGTTAACCTAGACAGCTTAATGTTGGGAGGAAACTAGAGTACCCAGTAAAAACGCACGTGAACACGGGGAGAACACGCAAACGCCACACAAGAAAGGGGCACCTGCGTCAGGAATTGAAACTGGGTCCTTTTGCTGTAGTGGAGGACAGAGTGGGGGTGAGTTGCCTCGGACCTCACATATAAGTGGGCACCACAATGAACGTGCTTCGTGGGTTAATATTTCTGCGCCCTAGGCACTTCTGCGCTGCCCAGAATAGCGGCGTTGAGCGCGAACTCTTGACCTTCCCATTGCAAGCTGCCCTGCCCAGCCACAGCACCGCCTGGCTCGTTTATAAACTAGCCACCAGGGGTTGTTGTGGGTCCGTGTGGTTCAATGAACCCCAGAGTTATTTCACCCCAGCTAAGGTCTCCCTTGGTGAACAGGTCTGGGAGTCTAGCGTTCCTGCTAGGGTCTCCCTTAGTGAAGAGTTCTAGGGATTCAGACAAACAGCGATTCGAAGATACTTCAACTAAAACACATTGGCATCAAGAAGTGCATCTGGCAATAGGATTCTGGTCCAATACCTCCACCATTGGGGGCAACCGGTCAACCAATTGATGCTGGCCGTTTAAACCAAAAACTATAACAATCAACCTTAATTACATTACAACCCGCACAGTTGAACAATGTGATTACAATCGTGGCATATTTTCAGACATATTTCCCATGGTCATCGGTGTGATAGGTACTTAATGCGATTGCTTCGGTAATTAAATACACGGTAATTACTTACCGTACAGAAACATTGGAAAACGCCTTCAACGTATCCCCAATTGGCTGTTAAGAATGGCACTCAAGGATTATTGGCTTAAACATGGTTGAAGGGAAATATATAACTCACGGCTCTATTCGTCAAGACGTCAGGTCGAAGCGGTGTTCTGCTTCAGGTTCAATCTCACCTCCCAGAGTGTCGATGCAGTGCAAGCATCTGTGCCACACAGCGTGAAGGTGCTGCCAGAGGCAGTTTGATTTCCCCCCAGGCGCCTTTTCTGGGGTTTGTGTGTTCTCCCCCTGTTCTGTGTGGGGTTCCTTCTGGTTCTCGGGTTTCCTCCCGCAACAACAAACATTTCCGTGAAAACCCACATTGATACATTTTTTAAATTTCCATCACTGGCTCAGAGCCACCTACCTCACTGCCAAGTGTGCGTTTGTTTTTATTGCAGTGCTTTATATGCTATTCGCCATTCTCAGATTGTCTTATAGAGGGATACGTGCCATAGCAATTCACTTCAATCAGCCGAGTCTCGTGTCTTGTTCGAGGAAAGACCCAAGCGGAATGTATGCCCCTTTCAGCCACTGCCAAACCACATTGAACATTCACACATCAGTAAGAGCACACAAACGCAAGTTTACCCATGATCCGAGGCCTCTATCACAGCAAACAACATCACTCGTGTCCTTGATAGAGCAGAGCCGAGATGTGCACTGCAGGGAATTTCACGAGCTGTGCGGTTTCTCCACTGTTTTGTTGTGGATTTGGGTCTC